>CAJQZJ010032031.1:9416038-9459034 GCA_907164525.1 Lophiomys imhausi | reverse complement strand
ATCAGTGTTCCAGCTCCATTATAATAAACACATGTGTGTATGTGTGCCCTGATCAGTGTTTCAGCTCCATTATAATATACACGTTTGTATGTATCCTATGTTCGGTGTTCCAGCTCTATTATATACATGCATGTGTGTCTGGTATGTGTTCTGATCAGTGTTCTGGCTCTCTTATACATACACATGTTGGTGTGCTTGCTATCTTTAAGAATGCTTTTCTAAGGAAGTTAGCTAATGCCTTGCACAAAACTGTTTAAATCTAAGTGCACACCCTTTCTTCTCTCCTTAAACAAAACATCAGTAATTAGAAAGAAACTAATAGATATGTAAGATGGGTATTATAAGTAATGGGCTAGCATTAATATGCCCTTTAATAAGTATTTCTCCCTGGTAAAAATAAAACTATGATCTTTAAGAAGATATATGCATATATGACACACACATTTTTGGCATTTTTGAGATTGAACCAAGAGGCCTTGTGCATGCTAGGCAAGTGTACTACCATTGAACAAAGTCTTAAGCCCTACCAAATATGTGTTACCCGTCCTTTTTATGAACTTGTATGGATAGACAGGATGCATTTGAGGAACAAGACTCCCTGGTGAGAAGCAGCTTCTGCCTGAGCCTGACTAGTTCTCTATCATACTGCGTATCCTGTTTGTGAAAGCTGTATGCCTTTGCACAGTGTAGAAAATCACTTTTTTGTTGGATGTGAGAAAATCAGCTTTCTTGATTTATTTATTTATTTATTTATTTTTGGTTTTTTCGATACAGGGTTTCTCTGTGTATCCTTGGCTGTCCTGGACTCACTTTGTAGACCAGGCTGGCCTCGAACTCACAGAGATCCTCCTGCCTCTGCCTCCCAAGTGCTGGGATTAAAGGCGTGCGCCACCACCGCCCGGCTTATTTGTTATTTTAATTAGATAGTTTTAGAAGCCAATATGAAAAGTACTTCAGTGCTGTACAGTAAGAAATTTGTAAGTTCTTATTAAGTAAAGACTTTAAGGAATAACAGTAAAAAATGGATTTATCACTTAGAACATCTTTTAAATTTGTGTATATTTTTATTGAAACCATGTGATGAAAGTCAGGGGTAATGGCATAATGGAGCATATGACATTTTTAACTTTGGTGTTGATTTACCTCCAAGAAGAATTTAGTTTTGGTATATTCTGGAAAGCTTTATTTTTAACTGATATTTATTCTTCTAATAGGCATCTTTTTCCTCTCGAGAAGAATTACAAACAGTGTAAGTAATTCATTGATTTAGAGTTTGGTGTGTTATAGAGTTAAATGCTGAATTACCCTCATACAAGGAATTTAATGTAATTCCATGCTGTCTAATGTTACAGTTGTCTTTGTGAGCTCTGGGCTGCAGGCCGGAGCTGTGCTTCTGTTCACTAATGCACGGTTTGAGCTGTGGCTCTGTCCGTATTTTGTTGAGGGAGATTCAGGGCTTGCTTTCCTTCTCTTGTCTTCTGGAGACACTCAGCAAGCTCTATGGGATGGAGCTGACTCTGGAGGCTTTGTTTATATCAACCAGCACAGCCCTCCACCCGGCTGCTTCCTCTCCCCTCTGGATGAGTTGCATACTCTGGCTCCACCCCCGCATTTTTATGGAAACTTAGAGTTGTTATGGTTCTCTTTCAAAGATTTTTTTTTTTTTTTAAGAAACTGAAACATTTTTCTTGGCCTCTAATTTCTCTAAGAGGCTACTAGTTTAAAGCCATTTGTGCTTACAGTTTGTTTCAAATTGCTAAATGGTACTGGGCTTTAATCCCAGCACTCAGGAGGCAGAGGCAGGCATATCTCTGTGAGTTTGAGGCCAGCCTGATCAACAAAGTGAGTCCCGGACACCCATGGCTGCACACAGAAACTCTGTCTTGAAAAACTGAAAAAAAAAAAAAAAAAAGCTAAATGCCATCCATATTGAGTATATCAGTAGATGACAGGAGTCTAAATAGTCTTCCATCTTAGCTTCTTTGTAAGGTTGGCCATTTAGTGGGTTAGGGATGTTTCTTGCTTTAGCTGAGCTCAAGTTTGACTGTATGAAGCAACACTGCAAACATTTTCTATAATAATCTCATAGTGACTTCAGGGACCATAGAGGTCCCAGTTTCATGTTGTTACTCTGTTTTGTGTATTTTTATTTTATTTTTGTTTATATGTATGTGTGTTTGCCTGCTTGTATGTGTGTACACCATGTGCGTACAGTGCCCTTGGAAGTCAGACGAAGATAATGGATTCCCTGAAACTGGAGTATAAAGGGGTTGTAATCAACCTGACCTGGGTGCTGGGAACTCAAGTTATGTCTTCTGCAAGAGCAGCAAGAGCTCTTTAACCACTGAGCTATGACACTAGCCCTAATTTTTTTTTAAACATTTAAAATTGTGGAAGCAGGAGACTGGCACAGTAGTGCACACCTGTAATCCCAGGTGCTTGGCATGATGAGGCAGGAGCATTACTTGAGCAATTGAATGTTAGACCAACTGTGGCAACATAGTTGGCTTTTCCTCAAAGCATCTGCCCCCCCAAACAAAAAACAAACAACCTAAAACTAATAGTATTACTATGTTAATCATACTTATTACTGTGTCCAGATGGCTTGACAATCCATTGTCTTTAGCTGTACTGACTCTAGGTTGTAATGGGAGGATAGGATATTAGGAACCCCGTCTCAGAGGATCTGGGCTGGGAACAAGATACCTTCAGTGACCCACCTCTAGGGATACACTTTTCCCATGTGGGCCCTATCAGACCAATTTAAAATAGCACCAACATGTGGGGCCAAACTCCCATCGCATGAGTCTTTGCCAGGAAGCACGTCATGTCTAATCTATAACAAACAGCTTTTAAACTCAAGGGCCAGATTGGCTGTTGGGCAGCCATATATATATATATATATATATATATATATAAAACCTTAGTCGTAAAAAAAAAAAAAAAAAAAACTCAACAAAACAACCTGTTTTTTTTTTTTTTAACAACCTGTTTCTGATTGGACATTCTACTCAAATATAACACAAATGAATTCTGAAATTTTGGCTTTTCTTTCTGCAATTCCGGCATTGGACAAGACTACGAGAAAAACAAACAGTAATCAAAGCCATAAATCCTAAGATTGGGTAAAAATAGCAAGAGATCACTTTACTATAATGCTGGTTTAATGAGCCAGTTAGCCATAACTGATTTAATTGCCTTAAAACAATTCTTGTTTTCTGGTCTTGCCTTTCTGTTTGACTTACCCCCAACCCTATATAGACGGTTACTTAACCCAGGCTGGTCTTGAGCTCACTATGGTGGGATAACCTTGAACTTCTGGTCTTTCTGGCTCCTCTACCCAAGTGCTGGCTTTGCAGGCCCATATGTGGCCTTCATGTGCTGGAAATTGAAAGCAGGGCCTTACCATGCTAGGCAAGCACTCTCCTAACTGGGGAGCTGCATCTAGCCTGAAAAACCATGTTTTGAAATAAAAATTTATAGGATGGGTTCTTTATGCCAAACAATAGCTGGTCTATAATTTCATTTTTCCAAGTATCAACTGCTGTTTTTATTTTGTATTAAAAATATTGATATGTAGTTATCTGAATGATATGATATTACTGGTTACCTATTATGTGAGTTATATTGTTTATTTTAGATGTTGTTTACCTAAAATATATTCACATTCTGATTTAGAATTTCAGAAAAAGAGAAAGAAATAACTGATCTCCGCATTGAGTTAGATTCTTTGAAGAGTGCTGTTGAACATCAGAGGAAGAAAAACAATGTAAGCCACTGTTCATGAGCATCAGACTTCCATTATAGAGCATTAGTGTTGAAAGATGGACAGGGGTTTTTCTTTGCATCTCCTTTTACTTTAGGTTTCTTGATATTTGTGTGAGAATATTTTTGCTTTTTTTTGTGTCTTTGGGGATGTTACTAGAGTAATCATTTTCTTATAAAACAGTTTTAATAGTAAAAAGATGAATTTTTATACTGTGCACATCTTTAATCCCAGCACTTGGGAGTCAGAGGCAGGCTGATCTCTGTGAGTTCAAGGCCAGCCTGGGCTGTTACATAGAGAAACCCTGTCTCGAAAAACCTAAAACAACAACAACAAAAAAAAACCAGTATGGAGCTTTTAAAATTTTTTTAAACTAAAAAAATATAGTTAACTCTGTGTGAAAAATTTTGTTTAGAAAAATAAGTCTTTCAATCTTATTATTTTAAAAACAAAGGCATATTCCTTTACTTACACAAGACTAGGTTTTTGTTTTTTTGTGTGTGTTTCTTTTCCCTGATAGACTAAAGGAAATATTAGTTTCAGTCTTTGTCCAAATGAAGTTTGGAAAGCCCTTTTTCAAAAGTAAGAGGCAATACTCGTATTGGTAATTAATTCTGCTAGTGGTCTTAGAACTTGAATATATGTATACTACAATGGGAATGATGTCTTAACTTTCAGCTCTTTAGGAGCTATAAGTCCCCAGTACTTTCTCCAAGCAGACAAATGATACATGCAGCTAGGTTTCATGAGTTCTCTTTTACCAAAAGATAGTAACTAGTAGAGGAGTTCAAGTGTTCTTGCTAGAGAAGTGTTTTTTACACAAAAGTATGCTTGCAATTGTGAAGAAATCAAAATGTTATTTAATGATAGAATAAATAGGTATGTATTTTTCACTGTGAATTAAATCTTTCAAAGTTTGTATTAAATTGGTAACTAACAAGTTGGCATTTTCCTGCAATCCCGAGTTTGTCAAAATTAGGTATGTGAATTTTTTCTTGTGTGTTATGTAATATTAATTACTAACTACATTACTTAGCCACAAAATTTGGCATGAATGTTCCAAAATATTTCTAACACTGTAACTGTGTTTTATTGCTGGGACTCTGAGGTAAGGAGAGCACAGTAATGTAGTATAACTCACTCACTGTGGCAGCCGTCGCACTGCAGGTCTTGATTTCAAGCCTGTGAACCAAGCCAGCACAGTGCAGACTGGCAGGGACAGCTAGCTTCAGCCCAGGGTAGCTCTGCCACTCCTTTGTTCCGTGCATTTGGCCAGATGTCTTAACTTTCTATGAAGTAGGAATAAAAATGTCATAAGTTGTAAGGATTAATGAGAATTTATGGAATGCTAAATATAGTATTTGGCATCTAAATTTTCAATAAATGGTAATTATTAGCTTTTAATTTTAGTTTATGTTTAGATTCCTAATTCTGAAGCTGAGATACAGTGTATTGTTGTATTTGTGTCAAAACTCACTTTTAGGTGGCTCCTGCTTCTCCCTAAGGAGAATGTGTTTTATGGTCTCTCTGCCCCATTTGCTTCAGTCAGCGGCCAGTGCAGTGGTGTCTGATTGCTTGTGGGGTCCACATGTGACCATGCCACCACACAGAGCACAGAGTGTTACTTTGTCATTCCTAGGGAGATTGGAAATGTGCTGATTTTATTTAAAATAGGGTTAGAGTGAAAAATGTTAGTAGTGTAGAGCTCATGAAGGTGATATTGGGCATTGTTTAAACATTACACGGGAAGGGTTTGGCAATACTGTGTTGTTGCTCTGTCCTTAGCTGTATTGCTTGAACTTGAAGTCATAATTGTAATCCTGGTTGGTGTGTTTATCCTTGGAATGCTTTGTCACACACGCCCAGTTAATTGTTTTTAAAAACTGGCATATATGGTGTGCATACTAAAACATGAGAAGTGGACATCTTTATTTTCTCATTCAAACTTCTAAACATTACTCTTTTTTTGCTAATATACACATTTTCCCATTGAAATAATTTTGCAGTAACCAGCATTTAAATGCAGTGCAAAATATTGATGAAGTTAAAGGAGAAATCTTTTAATAATGGATAAACTGAAATCATTTTTTCTAAAAATGATTAGGAACTTCGGGAGAAAAACTGGGAAGCAATGGAAGCATTGGCATCAACTGAAAAAATGCTGCAGGACAGAGTGAACAAGACTTCCAAGGTTGTAATTAACTCCCAGAGCTGTCTGTGCACAGAGAAAGTCTGCAGCTTGTCTAAATCAGACCAAAGCATTTCCTTTTACTGCAATTTAAACAGTTTAAATATAGTATCTCTCTATCATCCACATTTATCATCTTTGTCATCTCTGCTTTTCATCTTCTCCTTGAGACTTTAATTTTGGGCACTCTGATTTGTTGGGATGACCTTGTTGGCGTTTTGGTGAGCATAGTTTTAGGGGCAAGATCTCAGACTTAATGCTGTGTGTACAGGTCCTTTTTTATAACATGGTGTGTCACTTGGAGTAGTTAAGAGAACTTCGATGAAGTCCTTAGATCAGAGAAATAGAAGTGAATTAATAGAACAAATTAAAATCCTAGCTTGTGCCTATGATGCGTAGTAGAGTGTGGGGTTTCTGGAGCATACCAGGAGGATTCAGACAAGGTAGGAAAACAGGAAAATCCTAAACAGTACAAGAAAAGGGTCAATTTGAAGTATGCTACTGGGGATGATTCCTCAGAAAAGAAAAGACTTAAACTTTCTATTTTGAAGTGGTGGTACAGTCATGGCATCCGTGGCCTGTAAAGTATGGAATATCAATATGAATGAGATTCTTTTGATGAGATTGTAAAATACTTCTGACCCATATGTTCCCTGTATCTTCAAGACAACAAAGGACATTCTTCTTAAGCTTAAGTTCACCGGGGAAAAGGGTCACAATGGAGGAGTAATATAAAGATTGGGACAAATGAGTATATATGCAACATAAATATTGGATTTTGAAGCCAGGTTAATGAATACCTCATGATTAACTTCCACATTCTGAAAGTGTTTGTATTTATGTCAAGGTAATATATTGCATTTTAATTACAAAAGTGTTAAAGATACTTGAAACAGTTTCTTAGTAGAATACAATTTTATGATTTGACAGTTTTATGTGTATAGTTATATTTCCTTTAATCCAGTAGATTTATACTGTAAAATTTTTACCAAGCTTTATGTTGAGACAGTTGACACCTATTACCGCCAGAGGGATTTAGGCCAGAGACTGAGGCCACCCATGTCGTGTTTAATTGTGAAGGGTTACACAGTCATCTGTCAGCAAGGGCAGTTCTAATATGGACTTTTCATTATTGAGAACTGAAGTGTTCTTCATGCCTTTCCTGCACAAGGCATCGTTGCTTCCTCTAATGCAGTATGTGTGCATAGCTAATGATCTACAGGGAATGGACTCGAGTCTTTTCTTGGCAGAATTAAGAATCATTTCATCACATGGGTGTAAAGTGATATGATTAACTATGTGCCACAGATTGTAATGTGGCAGCATGAAACACCATTAATGTTTTAGGTTTTAGAAGGAGTCAAAGTAAGCAAGAGTAGCATAACTATTCTTAGATATTTAGCTTTTATTAACTAGATCTTCTTTCTGAGATTGGGTCTCAGTATGTGGTCCATGCTGGCCTGATGCTTGAGATCCTCCTGCCTCAGCTCCCCAAGTCCAGGGATTACAGTCATGCACCCCACTATGCCAGCTTCTGGAAATTTTCATTTACTTACTTTTTCTTTTGAGACAGGGTCTCATTATATAGTAGCCTTGGCTGGCCTGGAACTAGCTAATTAGAACAGGGTAGCTTCAAACTCCTAGGGATCTGCCTGCCTCTACTTCTGCTGGGTATAGGCACGATTCACCAAACCTGTCCTGTAGTTTGTCTTTGTCTTTTTTGGGGGAGGAGGAGGGTTGTTTCAACAGAGGGTTTCTCTGTGTACCAGAACTCTGGCTGTCCTGGACTCACTTTGTAGAACAGGCTGGCCTCGAATTCACAGAGATCCACCTGCCTCTACCTCCCAAGCGCAGGGATTAAAGGTGTGCGCCACCACACCCAGCAACCTGGAGTTACTTTTAGAATAGTAAATACTTGTTAGAAACTGTAAATGACAGTCTTACAAAAAAGGTACTTTACATATTCTAATCAATGGTGGTATTAAGGAACTAATTCATTTCTAAAATTAGATCTTTTTTCAGATGTTGAATGGAAATTACTATTTATAACCAAATTTATGTCAGCTGAAAACTTTATAGATTAAACATTTTCTGTTAGGCCGGGCGTGGTGGCACATGCCTTTAATCCCAGTACTTGGGAGGCAGAGGCAGGCGGATCTCTGTGAGTTCGATGCCATCCTGGTCTACAAAGCATGTCCAAGACAGCCAGGCTGTTACACAGAGAAACCCTGTCTCGAAAAACCAAAAACAAAAAAACCCAACATTTTCTGTTGAATAAAGTAGCTTACTTAGTGGCTATTGATTACAAGTGAGTCTCCCTCTTTGTGGTTTCAGATGCTTCTATTCCACAGTATTTTTTCCTTTAAATTGGTTTGCATATCTGAGGTAAAATGATACAGTCACTTCTCCATTATCTGTAAAATAGCAATTGTTTCCTTTGAGTGAATATACCCTTCTTTGTGCAGTTAGGTATATATGCCTGCAAGTTTGTGGACTTTACTAAATTATTGAAAATACCTTAGTAAAACAGCTATTCTAAGCTATTGCACTAATCTTTAATAATATATAGCTTTTAAGTGTGTATAGAACCTGAATTTTTGGTTTCTGTTATATAAATTTAGATTTTCTTGTAATTAAAATTTTTTTTTTTTTTTTTTTTTTTTTTTTTTTTTGGTTTTTCGAGACAGGGTTTCTCTGTGTATCCTTGGCTGTCCTGGACTCACTTTGTAGACCAGGCTGGCCTCGAACTCACAAAGATCCGCCTGCCTCTGCCTCCCAAGTGCTGGGATTAAAGGCGTGCGCCACCACCGCCCGGCTGTAATTAAAATTTTATTAAATTGAAGTGCATGTGTCTTAAATCAAGAACAGTTTTCAAGGAACATATAAAAGGGATGAGGTGGTACTTGCCTCTCTCTTGTCATTCGTTGGACTCCAGTAGTATGTGAAGTGGTTGAGTTGGTTTGTTTTAAGTATGCATTTTTATAGGTGCCTTTTAAAAACAATTCTTGTAGTTTGAGCATTAGATTTGAGGGGATATGTGTATGTGATCATATTTTTTCTCTAATTTTTATAAACAATGGTTCTGAATTTATAAGTCGATTTGGTGTAAAAAATTAACATATTGAGATTAAACATTAGTAATAGCTGAAATCTGCAGCCCACTGTGTGCCAGAGTATTCTTATTGAACACGTGGGAGCTGAGTTAGTGAAGTGTCTCAGCTGTCCCTGTCTCCCATTTCTGCTGCCCATCACAATTTGTCCCTTTTGTTTTGTTGTGCAGAAATCATCTGATCATGAAGACCAGAATAGGAAAGTGTCAATTTTTTTTTTAAAAAACTCTTACTGGATCAGTAACCCTACTTATCTTGCCCAGATGCATATTCCTTGGTAAGGTCCTCTGTGAGGTTTTCTTGATAGGAGAAGTGTTTGAACTGTTCCTGGAAAGGCAAATCCCTTTATTTCTAATGATAGAGAAAATCCATATTGTCAGATACTGCTTTGCTTGATTAACTCGAGGTATTATTTTTTATTTATGCCTTAGAAATGTTAAGATCCCGGCTTTAAGGAATTATATTTTTAGTGCCTTAGAGTGAGAAAAGGTATTTTTCAGCACTAAAATAAGTTTTGAAAATTGACTTTTTCCTCCATTAGAGCTTAAAAGGTCATAGCTTTTTTTTTTCCTCTTCAAAATTGTATATTATTGTAAGTTTGATTCTATACATCTTTTGCTTTAGGAAAGGCAACAACATGTGGAAGCTGTTGAGTTAGATGCCAAAGGACTTCTCAAAAGATTATTTCCAATGGTGTCTGTTCCTTCTAATTTGGTAAGATGAATCTCCTTTTTAAATGTTTAACCTGAGGTTATGTAGGAGGTTGCTAGTAGTGGCATATGATCTCTGAATTTGGTTAGCATGTTGAACTTCTTAGTGTCCGTGACTGAAGTACCACTGAGTACAAACAGTTAGTTCACAGCTCATCGGGCTGACCCGGAAACCTGTGTTGTGTTCTATCAACTAGTATGGCTTGTAAATGTATTTGGAAAAGAGGTTTTTTTGTTGTTTTTGTTTTGTTTCCTGAATGGGTAATAAAACCAATAATAGTTAATTGAAGTGATTATATCTTAGTTTTTCTTTTTTCCCCACTTCAGTTTTTCAAGACAGGTTTCTCTGTGTAGCCCTGGCTGTCCTGGACTCACTTTGTAGACCAGGCTGGCCTTGAACTCAGAGATCCACCTGCCTCTGCCTCCCTAGTGGTGGGATTAAAGGTGCTTGCTACCACACCCAGCTTCCGTCTTAGTTTTTACAACATCGGTCTTTTAATGTATTTGGTGATATAAATTAGGATCTTTCACATTTTGTAAAATCATGATTTTCATCTATTCTTCACCCTAAGTGATAAAGAACAGCTTGCTTTATCACTGAGGCTGAACAGGGCTCAGGTAGGATAGAAAAATGACTAGTTCAGACCCCCAGCAAGTATTTGAGGGCAGAGAAGACCAGGGAGAGTGCCTGGATTTCGTAAAAGGGGATGATAGACCTTAAACTTTTAAAAAAATAATGTGTACACGTACTCACAAGTAGGCAATAAAATAACAATTACAGCACCATCTCACGAGTCACCGTGCATGCTTTTGTTAATACATAAATGACTTTCTTATACCTCCTGTCCTGTCATCAGCTGTTCTCACCCTTCCTAACGCTGTAATCCTTTAATACAGTTCTTCATGTTGTGGTGACACCCAATCATAAAATTATTTTCATTGCTTCATAGCTATACTTTTGTTACTGTTAAGAATTGAAATGTAAATATGTTATTGGCAATTTTAGTTTGCCGATTCCCTGCAAATGTTCTGCATCCTACCATTTTCCCACCTTTCCCATTTTAAACCTAGAAGTGTCTTAGTGTAGATTGGACTTAGCGGACTACATTCCTAGTGCCAGCATGTTACTCTGTCCTTTGTATAACTTATAAGTTGGTACTCAGTATTTCAAGGTGGGCAGTGGTGGGTACTGCTGTCTACTTTTATCATACCTACTTTATGTCTGTAGTATCCGCTTACCTGGTTCAGTGCAGCTTCTTTAGGCTGCTGTGTTGTTCTTTGGTAGCTCTTGTGCCTTGTGGTGTCAGAAGATCCTCCTGATTAACTGGATGTAGTTAAAGCTTCAAGCATGGAATAGCCTTTTTCCCTACGGAGCTCTGTTTCCTTTAGTTGTGGGTGCAGGGTAGAGCGAGTACTTGCTAGTGTGTTGTGTGAGTAGTAGAAGGTTAGCTGCTTTCTTTCTTTAGGTTATGTGTATGAGTGCCCTACTGTCTGTTAATTCCTTTTCCTTTGGAGCTGTGGGAAGGTATGTAGGCTGGAATAGCAGATGGTCACTACCACCTGAACTGAAGAGGGGTCTTTTATCATACAGAAAGGTGATCTAGGGGAAGGGAGCTGCTCATCTACTCGCTGTCCTTTGTTTTTGTGGCCATAATCTGGTTTTGTTTCTACTGTATGTTTTATTGATCTATTTACTTATTTGGTAATATTTTATGAGCCAAGAGCACTGAAGATCTGTAGCTCTTTTCTTCAAAGATTATAGAAAATGGCCAGCAGTCAGTTTTTCTTTTAATGTAACAAATTTAGTCTTTTTTTATTTGTTTAGGGGTATGATCTTGCAATGTAGCTCAAGCTGGCCTTGAATTTCTGATTACAAGTGTGTGCTGGCATGCCTGGTTAAATTCATTCTTAATGGTATTACTACTGACCTTCAATAATTAAATATTCATGGCTCTGTAAAAATTTGTAAACTATCATAAGACATGGACAGTACTCTCTGTGTTTTGTTCACATACTTGATAAAAGTTCAATATTGTTTCATGTTGTCAATATTTTAAAATATAAAACTTTTTTTTTTTTTTTTTGGTTTTTCGAGACAGGGTTTCTCTGAATATCTCTGACTGTCCTGGACTTGCTTTGTAGACCAGGCTGGCCTCGAACTCACAAAGATCCGCCTGCCTCTGCCTCCCAAGTGCTGGGATTAAAGGCGTGCGCCACCACTGCCCGGCTAAAATATAAAACTTTTAATGTGCTACTTAGAGATTAGTAGTCTAATTTTTTTTTAATTACTTAATTTAGCCAGGCTTGGTGGTACATACCTTTAATCCCAGCATGAAGGAGGCAGAGATAGGTCATCCTGGTCTACATACCAGGCAGGACTACATACAAGAGAAAAAAAAAACAAAATTAACTTAAGCCTCATTATTAATTTGGATAAATTAACATACCTATTAACTATAAGGGCTTTTATAAGGAGTTTTTTTTATTGCTTGCTATTGCCAATGTGTGAAGCAGATCCAGATAAGAAAGGTCTCATCTAGTTTTAGGTTGTGTTGGATCCCATGATTTGAAGCTTTAAGTAGTTTACTTGTGTGCACTGATCTGGTTTGAATTTGTTTTGTGAGAATGCCACTCTTTTAAAATGGATCGAGACTTTACCATGCCATCGAAAGCACTGCAGTGCGGGGTGATCTCCGCCCGCATCCACTCTCTTTTCTTAAGTGATGCTTTTAAGTGATCCTGCTTCAGCTCAGAAGTAAAAAGCTTTACACCATAAAGCCAATAAACATTTTATTTATTTTCTTTACTAATTAAACCAAAAAATGTAAGAAGAAACTTGATTTAAAAATATTAGATATGCCGGGTGTGGTGGTACACTCCTTTAGTCCCAGCAGTTGGGAGGCTGAGGCAGGTAGACTTCTGTGAGTTCAAGGCCAGATTGGTCTACAGAGTGAATTCCAGGATAACCAGGGGTACAGAGAGAAACCCTGTCTAGAAAAACCTTTTTTTTTTTTTTTTAAGGTATTTTGAGACAGGGTTTCTCTGTGTAGCTCTGGTTGTCCTAGTCTCGCTCTGTAGACCAGGCTGGCCTTGAACTCACAGAGATCTGCCTGCCCCTTCCTTCCGAGTGCTGAAAAAACTTAAAAAAAAAGAAGCTTCAAAGATTTATAATAATTTATTCTAAAGTTCCAGATGATGGCTTAATAATATGTATTTTTTTTTTCACTTGACCTGTAAACAGAAGCTAGTTTTGTATTGGAGTTAAATAAATGTGTGATTAAAGAAATCATGCCCCATTATAATTTAAAATATGCTTATAATACAGTTTCTTTTTAAAGATTTATTTACTTATTTATTATGTATACAATGTTCTATCTGCGGGTATGCTTGCAGGCCAGAGGAGGGCACCAGATTTATTATGGATGGCTGGGGAGCCACCATGTGGGTGCTGGGAATTGAACTCAGGACCTCTGGAAGAGCAGTCAGTGCTCTTAACCGATGAGCCATCTCTCCAGCCCATAATACAGTTTTTTGAATGAAGTATTTTCAGGAATTTTGGGATTACCTTCAAAGAATTTGAAATCCTCTGAGCAGAATGCCTTCAATTTGAACTTTGAATTTTTGAATTCTGAATACTTTGTTTTTTGAACTGTTTTACCTGAAAAATTTTTTGAGATGCTGTTCATTGTAGATCTTGAACTTTTAACAGATTGAGGGTATTATTAGCTTCCTGCTCATAAACTTCTCATGGTGTTAGAGGATGAATTTTGAGCTTAGGTCTACTGCCTTTGAGTCCAAAATTCAGTTACAATAATTTTTAAAATGGATAAAAAGCATTTTGTTTTGATAATAATGTGTATATTTAATTTTTAGTGTACATTAAATTATTAAGTTACTTATTGCTGGCCATGGTACCATTTGTCTTTAATCCCAGGATTCCCAACCTTGTCTCAAAATCTCAAAATAATTGTTCAGGTTTTTTTTTTCCTTTTTCTTTCTTTTTTTTTTAAATGTTTATTTATTACTTCAGTTTACATTTCCATCACAGTCCTCTCCCTCCACCCCTCTCAGACCCACCTTCCCACCTCTCACCCACTCCTCCTCCCACCTATCCTACTTCTCCTGTGTGGGGTGTCCTACATATCAGCCCCCTTTAGTTCAGCAGCCATATGAGGGCTAAGAGCTTCCTGTTTCACTGGGGGCCTACATGGCAGCTCCACTAGGGCAAAGAGTCCCACTAACTGGTAACAGAGTCCATGTTCTTGTTCCTTTCGGTCTGTTGGTTGTAGCATAGTTCTCCTGTACTATATGGCTAAAATCCTCTTATAAGTGAATAGATGCCATGTGTGTCCTGGGTTAGCTCACTCAGGATGAGCTTTTCTAGTTCCATCCATTTGGCAGCAAATTGCATGATTTCCTTGTTTCTGATAGCTGAGTAGTATTCAATTGTGTAAATGTACCACAGCCTTTTTTCCATTTGTCGGTTGAGGGACATCTGGGTTGTTTCCAGTTTCTAGTTATTACAAATAAAGCTTCTATGAACATAGATGAGGAGATGTCCTTGTGGTTTGGTGAGGAATCATTTGGATGTTTTTCTTTTTTTAAAAAATTTTTATTTTAAAGATAGTCTCCCTATATAGCCTAGGCTGGCCTGAAACTCACCTTGTAACCCAGGATGGTCTTGAACTCAGTACCATTCTGTTCACCCTTCCCAGGCTGTGGAGCTGTAGCATCATTTAGCTTTTTTTTTTTAATTGGATTATGTTTAATCTGTGCAAGTTATATCTGCCTTTGAAATTCTAAATATAATGACAATGTATGTTGGCTTCTTTTATAATTATCTGATTTGGTGCTTTTAAATGTTTGATTATTTTCCTTTAATAATCAGACTTTTTTGGAAATCAGTCAAGGTCTTTGACCTTTTTTCCCTACAGACTTACAATGAATGGCTATGTGCCTTTGAAAAGAAGGCAAAAGCATGTGTAGCTGGAACTTCGGATGCAGAAGCGGTCAAGGTTAGTTGAGGAAATGGGCTGTCTTTAAATTAAGTGAGAGGCGGAGCAAACCAGAGCCTGTTCTCAGGAGCCCTGGGTGATGAAGGGGTATAATAGTTGGGTAGTGAAAGGAATTTGGTGCCTTCATTTCTAAAACCAAATGTTTAATTACTCTTGTCTCCTTTTAGCTTAAGATTTCAAAGTAAACCCAACTGAAATATGTAGCCAGTCTCCCTGGCTTGCTGAAGCACCCTAGATAACCTCAGCAGCACGCAGAGGCTGGCTTCCTTCATATCCTTGGCCACCGAGAGTGTGTAGCCCCAAGATTGTTTTGAATCTAGGTGGCATGAATAAAATCTTCCTTGTGTGTGGCATGAGCATTGTAACGTTTACTGATGGGTCTCCTTAGATGTTGCCACGTGTATAAAGAGTAACGCCCTTGTTGTAAACATGTGATGGGTTTCTTACTGAGGACTTAAAAAGAGCTTCACAAATGGACACCATGTGACCAGAAGGTCATCAGACTGCACTGCTGCTTAGGAAGGTTAAATGTAATATTTCACTGTAATCATTTGAATCCATTTATTATGTTACCAAATATTGAAACTTGTGTCAAGTACAACACTCTTATTTGTCATTTTTATTTCATTCTTTGCAGGTTTTGGAGCACAGGCTGAAAGAAGCTGATGAAATGCACACATTGCTACAGCTAGAGTGTGAAAAATACAAATCCGTCCTTGCAGAAACAGTAGGATATGACTTGTTTACATTTTAATTTTATTTTTAAATTATTGACTTATTCTTGACCTATGTGATTTCTTTTGGCATCAGAATAATTGAAAATCATGAATTTCTCAGAACAATTCTGCCTTTGTCCACAGGAAGGGATTTTACAGAAGTTGCAGCGAAGTGTGGAGCAAGAGGAAAGTAAATGGAAAATCAAAGCCGATGAATCTCAAAGGACTATTAAGCAGGTATTTAAGGAACACATGATGCATTCTAGGTCACCTGTGTGTTCTACATGTGTGTGGAATGGCAAGGGATCATATAAAGGAGCCCTGGGTGATTCTGATGTTGACCCATTTGAAAACCACTCATCAGATTAACTGAAGGGTGGCATAGCAGGCAGGGTGCTTTGAAACTGATAGCACCGCATACTGTAGCAAGGCCAAGAACCCCAGATTCAAAATTAGTTTTAAAATATTGGTCTGTCCATATCATATTGTATTCAAGAAAAAGTCAGGTCACTGGTCATGTGACCTATGTGTTCCGGGAAAGTCTTTATTTTCTGTTCTTTCACAGATTTAGTGAAGAAGCTCATGGATTTCTGTGTCAGTGTGTGCAGGCAGGCAGGGATAGAGATCATTATGGCCCAAACACTTGTAGATTATGCCATGTCATATTTCATTCTGGTGCGTTGTGTTTTTGCAGTCCAGGTCTTCAGGGGAAGCCTGTGTCCTCACTCAGTGTTCTCTCTTTTGTTGTCTCACATCTCAGATGCAGTCCTCCTTCATGTCCTCAGAGCAAGAGCTAGAGCGACTAAGAAAAGAAAACAAAGATATGGATAATGTATGTTATTTCATAGTTAACACTTGTAACCTGAGAACTCATAGCATTATGGGTTGCTCAAATATCTGTGTTTTAAGATTACTTTTATGACTAATGATATAATTATGCTTTTTAAATTATTTTGAGTAGTTTGAGTTGACACGGTCTTAAATTCATATGTATCCTAACTTTGCATTATGGAGAAGACCATGGAAGGAAAATTTAAATGTGCTAACTTCCCTTTGTTGTGTTGACAGCTGAGACGAGAACGAGAACACTTGGAGATGGAGCTAGAGAAGGCAGAGATTGAACGGTCAACTTATGTGACAGAAGTCAGAGAGGTACTTAGAAATTCTTCAAACTTACTTTTAAGTTGAGACAGTGTTGAAGTATTTCTGTTTAAGTTGTTTGTAGAAGAACTTCCGATTAGCTACAAACTATGGGTTATCATGGAGATCAATCTTAAACTTTAAACTTCATTACAGCTGAAAGATCTGTTGACTGAATTGCAGAAAAAACTTGATGATTCATATTCTGAAGCAGTAAGACAGAATGAAGAGCTTAACTTGGTAAGAAGCTTGTTCTCCACAAGTGTCAAGTAGGCTCTGGAGACACATGTGCTGGTGTGCAAAGTCCACCAGATTTCTTTCCTGGCTAACCACCTTTAGCTTGGCACTTTCTGTAGGTTAGAGATAATCTTCCTCTTCTGATGTCTCCGAAAATGGTTTTTCTCTTCTTAGCTCCTAATAATGGCATGTTTGGCTTCCAACTCTATTTCAAAGTTTTCTGCCTTTTATACAGCTTAATTTCTTGAACAACGTTACTTTTCTGTGAATAAACAAACAAAAGATTGGAGGAGTTATAAAGATTATCTTCTTGCACTATCATATTTAACTAGGTTTCCTAATTTTGTAACCTGGAAGAAGCTTATTGAAGCTTACAGATGCTTGTTCTTCATTCAAGGAATAACCCAACCAAAGCTTCTTTCAGTTTGTTTTTTTTTTTTTTTTTCCTGGCCCAAAGCTTCTTTCTGTTTGTTCTTTTGAGACATGGTCTCTTATGTAGGCTGATCTCAAACTCACAGTAATTCTTCTGTCTTAATCTTTTAGCTGAGATTATAGGTATGAGCCAGTGTTCATTATCAGTCTATTATCTAACACATAATAACCCACAACAACCGACTGACTGAATCAATTCCTCCCTCGCTCCCTCCTTTCCTTCCCTCTTCCTCCTTCCTTTCTTTCTCCCTTCCTTCCTGTGGCTCTAGGAATTAAATCTAGGACCTCATGCATAATAGATAATGCAAGCATTCTATCTCTGAGTTACATCCTCAGTCCTTCCTTTTAGTTTTAATGTTGATACAAGGTCTTGCTAAATTGTCTAAGGTAGCTTTGAGTTTTATAGCCCAGCTCTCTCAGCTTTCCAAGTAACTAGGACTGTACCACCAGGCCTAGCTTCAGCTAAGTTTAAGACAAGTCGTTCTTTGCATTCCTTCCTGCTCTTGTAGTTTTTAGGGTTTTATACTGGTTGTTGACATGCTGACCTGTTAGATAGATATAGCTGTCTTGTTCTGTTTTATACACTAATCATTGTGTAGCCCCATGATTTAAAACACCTCAACATATTAACTTTAAGTATCTTAGCATACTACAGAAGGATAAAGTAAGTGTCTCCTTGTTCCCTATTTAACCCTGCTGGTTGCTAGTGGTTTGAGTTAGCACTGCACATGTACAAGGAAGGCTTACTTAGCCCATTCATTCTCATTCTTGGTCGCTCTTTGTTACAGTGGTTATATTTAGTACATTTGTTTGTTTTTTACTTCGCCCTTTAAATAAATTTTAGGTTAGCATATACTACTGAGTCTCACCTTAGTATCTTCCATATATGTGCCCTGGCTATTCCCTTCCCCCGCCACCTTCCTGTCTTTCCTTGTCCCCTCCGGCGTTTCTTCTGCTTCTTGATTGGGGTATTTGGAGACAAAATTTGGCTGTATAATCCAGACTAGACTTGAACTGGCAGCAATCTTCCTGCTTCAGCTTGCAGAGTATTGAAATTTATTGAGATTTATGGGTGTGAATCATGAAGTCCAGTATGACAGGGACTTGTGAGAATTAATTTTTAGAGTTGTATGAGGAGTAAATACAGAGTATTGTGTGCATGTATGCGTATGTTACATGCACACATACACACATCCCAGTTTTTTTTAAATTGTTTCATTTACCAATGCTTTGCTATGTACCCATTTGCAGTGCAATATATGACTAGTATTGTGCATGTATCTGCTGTTTGTCGATCACACTGATCAGGACTGTGACACACACAGTTGTAAACCTATAGTATGTTTTAGAAGAATTTTGTTTTTCAAGACAGGGTTTCTTTGTATAGCCTTGGCTATCTTAGTACTAGCTCTGTAGACCAGGCTGGCCTTCCTCCCAAATTCTGGGATTAAACACATGTGTCGCCACGTCTGGGCTAGAAGATTGATTCTTTAAGTGGAGTTTTTTGTTCGTTCATTTGTTTGTTTGTTTTATAATTTTACTTCCACGTTGACTTAGTAGTTGTACCAGATCTGTAGGATTGTGGTTACAGCTCCATTTTGTCTGATGGTCTTTGTATTAATTGCCCTTCTGCTAATAGGAGACAGTTTTAAGTGGCAATTTCTTTTTTTCTTTCTTGTTTTGTGATTATAATAGTTGCTTTATTTTAAAATAAAATGAATTTGCTTGACCATACACACATTGTTGTGTTCTGGTGCCAAAAGATGTCCCTCTCTGCCAGAAAGAATTGAGCTGTCAGTTAAGTTAAAAAAAAAAAAAAGCAAAAACTTTAGGCATTTAAATGTAGTTCCCCAAATAAATTGACCAAGTGGAAATGTCCCATCTCATTTTAAATGTCCATGCATTTGTTTGTTTATTTACTTGTCACTCCTTTTAAGTTTCCAAAGGTGTTTGGAAAGTCATTCCTGTGGCTGGGAGGCAAAATCAGTAACTTTTTTTGTGTGTGTGGTTTTTCGAGACAGGGTTTCTCTGTGTATCCTTGGCTGTTCTGGACTCACTTTGTAGACCAGGCTGGCCTTGAACTCACAGAGATCCATCTGCCTCTGCCTCCTTAGTGCTGGGATTAAAGGCGTGTGCCACCATGCCTGGCTACATTTTTTAAAATGTTTATTTATTATTTCAATTTAGATCTCCATCACAGTCCCCTCCCTCCACCCATCCTGGACTCACCCTTTCACCCTCAACATTTTTTTTAACCTCCGTTTTTTGAGATAGGGTTTCTCTAGTCCCTGCTGTCTTGGAACTCTTTCTATAGACCAGGCTGGCCTTGAACTCAGAGATGTGTCTGCCTCTGTCTCCCAAGTGCTGGGATTAAAAGTGTGCACCACCACGCCTGGCATTAACTTTTTAGACAATGCGAACAATTTCTATTTAATTGAAACACTTGTGAGAAGCACATCATACATGAACACGGGTTAAATCCAGCCTGGTTTGGCAAGTTGGCTATTGAGAATTCTATCTCAAGACTTACCTTTTTGAAAAAACAAGTATCTTATTTTGTGTGTTTGAGTATTTTGCATGCATGTGTGTCTGTGCATTACATGTGTATCTAGTGCCCACCAAGGGTGCCCGGCAGAGGTCATTGGATTCCCTGCATCAGTGCTGGGAACTGAGCCTTTGAAGAGCAGCCAGTGCAACCCCTTGACATTTCTTATTGGTGCAGCTTAGGCTTGAATGACCTTATCCTATTGGATTTGAGAACTGTTCACTGGCTTAACGTAATAAACAATTGACTCTTGAAAGTTTAGATTTAAAGCCCCTTTGTTTCATAGCTTGTGTTTCTCTTGTCCTTTTTTTTTTTTTTGTCTGTTTCTTTAAGCTTTTATTGGACATGTGAAAAAGTAAAAAAATCACTTGTTGACTTGCCAAACAATTCACATTTCGTAGTTAAAGTCTGTAATCAGCAATAAAGATCCAAAATGTGTATCTTTTTAAAAAAAGTTTAGGTTTATTATTTTATGTGTGTGGTTATTTTGCCCATGTGTATGTCTTTGTACCACATTCATACCTGGTATGGCAGAAGCCAGAGAGGGTACTGAATCCCCTGGAACTGAAGTTAAAGACAGTTGTATGTGAGTGCTGAGCCTCAAACCAACGTCCTCTCCAAGAACAAGTGCTCTTAAATACTGAGTGAACCCCTTCAGCCCCCCAGTTGACTTTTTAAAAGAACTCTAGGCTAAGGGAATGTTTTAAAGGTGACTGGAAAATTTTTCCATTTAATTTAGAATAATTTTAGTAACTGTGAAGAGTAACTTGTAAAAGGGTCTTTCTTAGTGTTTGGCTTTGGTTTGGGGTTGACAGTTTTCTCCACTAAACTGTAGTTCATTCTGTTGCTTTTCTTAGGTTCAGCTCTGCAGGTGGGACCTCTGCTGCTAGCTTTTCTGTCCCTCTGATCAGCTATTAGCTAATCCATTTTGCATCATGGCTGTTAAGAGCTCATTCTTTCATATCCATTCTTCATTAAGTATGCAAATTAAGTTAATCATTTTCTTCCTTTATTTCTACAGTTGAAGACACAATTAAATGAAACACGCTTAAAACTTCAAAATGAACAAAGTGAGAGAAAGAAGGTAGCTGATGATTTGCATAAGGTAAGGCACTGCTTGACCTGGAGACAGTGTCCCCAGTCTGTGTCCTGCATCCATCTTAAGCTCTTGTCCTTTGGGTCCTTAGAAGTGTAGGTTGCTGGGTGTATGCAGTTTCTTTTTTTGCAGGGGAAACCTTTGACTTGTTTTCCCATTTTGAGTTAATCAAAGTTTTTACTTTTTATTTCTTTATTTTTGAAAAATTCCTTGAAATTATTATTAGGTATGTGTGGGTTTTGTTGTCATGTATGTGTGTGTGGGTTTGTTGTCATGTATGTCTGTTGAATACGTGGGTACTTAGCACCAGCACTTGAGAGGCAGAGGCAGGCAGATCTCTGAGTTTGAGTTTGAGGCCAGCCTGGTCTACAGAGTGAGTTCCAGGACAGCCAAAGCTACAAGAGAAATCCTGACTTGAAAAACAAACAAACAAAATATATGAGATACCTGTACCAATTACTGGGTACTACTAAACATTTAAATATTAATAGCTAACATCTATTTAAAAGTTTCTTATTTCATTATCATGCTATATCATATGAAAAGTATTTTTGCTGTGCATACACTAGAGCTTATGATTGTTATTAATACAAATGACTAAAAATTGAAATGCTTGAAAAATTTCAGATTATTTAAGTACAGTTTAAACATTAAATGTGAATTCAGAAAATTTTGTCCAAAAGAGTCCAAACTCCTTTTTGTGTTGTTTTGAGGCAGAGTCTTACCATGTAGCCTTAGATGGCCTGGAGCTCCTTATGTAGACCAGCTGGCCTCAGACTCATGGGAGTGCCTCTTGAGCTGGGATTAAAGGCGTGTTCCACTGTGCCCAGAGAGAGTGCAGACTCTTAAGGCTGAGATGTGCACTAATTTCATGTGGTATATTGTTTTAAGTTTTGATCTATGAATCAAAACATAAAAGATGTAAGTTTAGCCTGGCAGTACAGTTTCTCACACTGTACTTTTAGGATATTAAACAGGTGCTTAAAGGTGTAGATAGGCCATGGTACATGTGATGGCTAAAATGGAATGATAGATGTCAGTCACCTACCTGTATATAATAGGAATACACAATTGGAACTAGAAATGCACATAAATATTTTTTTACTGAAACAGCAAGACACTTAGTGAAATGCGCAGTGTAAAACGTAAAGTATGTTGGAGCCTATTTATACAGTATTTTCTGCTAATTTTCTCTAAACATGTTCAAAGGAGAATCTAGATTAGGAGTCAGAAAACTCACACTAGTTTAAGATTAATGAGTGTCCACATGTGGTATTGTTTTGTATGTGCATGCGGCTTTTTTGAGACAGGGTTTCTCTGTGTAACAGTCCTGGCTATCCTGGAACTCTCTTAAGAGTTTGTAGAACAGGCTGGTCTCAAACTCACAGAACTCCAGCTGCCTTTGCCTCCCAAGTGCTGGGATTAAAGGCGTGCACCACCACATCCAGGTACATGTGGTTTTCTTATGTGTTTCATTCAAAAACAAAAAAAGCCAAGTGTTTGTGTGAATGCTTATAATCCAAGTACTTGGGCAGCAGGGGCTGTAGGTTATTAGTTCAACATAAACCTTGTCTGCATATTGAGCTCAGGGCCTGTTTGAACTACCAGGCTGTCTCAATACTACCAAAATTAATTAATTAGGAATGTAAAGCGCAGGGTTGGAGAGATGGCTCAGTAGTTAAGACTGTTCTTCCAGAGGTCCTAGGTTTAATTCCCAGCACCCACGTGGCAGTTCACAACCATCTGTGACTCCAGTTCCAGGGTATATGACATTCTCACACAGACATATATATATAGGCAAAACACCAATGCGCATAAAATTAAAATAAAAATGAAAAATGAAAATCACAAAACCCATTCTTAGATGTGAACTAAAAAACAGGTTGTGGGTTAAATTTGGCAGACTTGTAATAAATTAAATATCAGTGTGGTTATTTCTAGTTTTAATTTCCTGTTTGCCTGAACTATTGAAAAGGTGCACACGTGTTCTTATAAGCTGATGGGAGATGTAGTAATTTTCATTTCGGTGGCAAAAGTTATATACACTGTACATTGAGAGGAACTTTGATTTGTACAGAATACATAGGCAAGGTTTTTCCTTTATGTGTTCTGACGTATCTGCTTCTGTTACAGGCTCAGCAGTCGCTGAACTTTATCCACTCAAAAATCTCACCAAAAGCTGCTGGAGACACCGCTGTTATCGAGAATAGTGATGTTTCTCCGGAAACTGTGGGTATTTCTGTGAACCCCAAATGCCTATGCTAATTCCCTTGTAAACTTTTTGAAGAATCAGCATGTGCAAGACTGGTCTTTTGCTCCAAACTGTGCTTCCATGTTTGGGGGAGGGAGACAGACTTGGGGATTGAATCCATGGCTTTGTGTAAGCTCTCTCTCGCTAAGCTAACCCAACTCCATGTATATATACTATTCTTAACTGAAAGTTATCTTCTTACCAGAATATTTTCTGCATCCTTGTTAGTGGTAGTTTTCACTTTAGCTTTGTGCCGTCTTATATTAACTGTAGTGTTTTTATGGAGAGGTGGTATGCTGTAGGACTTTGGAATTAGATTTTGGATGTTTGTCTCTGTGCCCTGCTGCTTACTAACTTCATGTGTGGCTGTCACTCTGTTTCAGTAGAGGATGCTGGCAATGTCACCTGTCCTGTAAGGTTTTCAGAAATAAGAGCTGAGTGCCCTGGAGAACACCTTGAGTAGAGGTGGCCCTGGCCCCAGAGCGCCTGGGTGTGACATCTGGGCTTATGCTCTCCTTTGCTGGACAGGATTTTTCTTAAGAACATAGTTTTTGTTTTTTGAAAGGAAAAAATACATTATTTATGATATTCATAGACTAGATTTTTCCTTTGTGGCCAGCATTTTATGCAATATAGTTTTTTTTTTTTTTTTTGGTGCCAGCTAATTTTTGTCACTAATCAGCAATCATTTTTGTATGCAGTTTTTACTATTGCTAGTTTTTGTTTATAAATGTTTGGATCATTTTTCCTTTTTGGTTGGACATTCTTGTCTTTGTGTTTGGAGGCTTTTGAAGTTCTGATCCCTTCCACCTTCTTTTCAGGAGTCTCCTGAGAAAGAGACGATGTCTGTAAGTCTCAATCAGACTGTGACACAGTTGCAGCAGTTGCTTCAGGAAGTAAATCAACAACTCACAAAGGAGAAGTAATCCCAGGTGCGGGCCATGGCTACTAAGTACCGCTGTTTCTTTATAGATAACGTAGTGGGGGAGAAGAAGGACAGATAAAACGTATTCACAGTAAGAATATTTTCATTTTACTAAAGAAAAGATTCCCTTTCCGTCCCTTTCACAGTTACCAGGTGACAGCTTTGACTTTTCTTGTTTTTGTTCATCTTGTGGGCATATTTTGAACTCTTGGTTTAGGGAAAAAACCATAGTGTAGTTACAAAGCCTCCCGTCAGACAGCTCTTAAAAAATACTAGCTTCGCTGGGCGGTGGTGGCTCATGCCTTTAATCCCAGCACTTGGGAGGCAGAGGCAGGCGGATCTTTGTGAGTTCGAGGCCAGCCTGGTCTACAAAGTGAGTCCAGGACAGCCAAGGTACAGAGAAACCCTGTCTCAAAACCAAAAAAAAAAAAAAAAAATACTAGCTTCCTCTCAGGAGACTGAGCACAGCAAGCCCATCTCGATCTGTGCCAGAATGTCTCATCTCCACCTTTATCTCTGTAAGCTCAATCTTCCATTTTCCTGAAGTCATGTTTCTGGCACTTTTCTTTCCTAAATTGGCAGACAACCTTGCTTTCTGTTTTATAGAGAACCTGTTTTCTCCTCTTCCTCCTATGGCCTTAGCCTCACTGTTCCTTTCCTGTCTTGTGACCATGGTTAGATCCCTTCCCTTCATCTTGTTTTTCCTTTATGTTATCAGTTTTTATTTCACCTAGTAACAGGTATTCCTATTAAGTCCTTTTCTCATTTTTTTTTCCTTCCCTTGCTGTAATTTCTCTAGCTACTCCAGAATAACTTCTGTCTAAAGAGTCATTTGCCAAAATCATTAATGATTTGCTGAAGCTTTTTTTTGCATACAATAACATAGATATTAAAGGTTTGGACTAAATATGCCAAGTCTGCCAGTTTGGTGTTATGAAAAGGGCTTAATTATTATAGAGCTTTAAAAAAAAGATGAGATTAATCTCCTGGTATTAGACCATGTTTGTGCTTATTAGAGATAAGACTTTGTAAGTTTCGGTCTGTTCTGCACTTGTACTTTAGGTTTGTATTATAGTGACAAGACTTAATAAAAATGACTCCTCAGAGTTGTTGCCATTTAAAAATATGTACCTAAAGGCTTCTTCTGTGTCTTAGAGTCCCCTTTCATTTTGATTACCATTGGTATTGCTGCTCTGGGTGCCAGAAAAAGTGCCAGGGCAGATCTCGTCAAGCGTGTCTGAATGTGTGCACCTCAGTTACTCTTCTTACTTTGTTCTAAACACATTGCTTTCTTTTACAGAGTGAAGCAACTGGGAGATTACTCGTTAGAAGTTAACAGAAGGTGTTGTATTATATTTTGCCAAAGTAAAGCCTTATTTATGTTTCACCCTTTCTACTTTGTCAGACACTGAACAGTTTTGTGTTTTCTAATCCTTGTTAGACTACTGACTTCAAGAGAAAACACTTTAAAAGCCAACTCTGTAGACACCTTCAGAGTTTAGTTTTATAATAAAGTTGTTTGAATAATTAGACCTTTACATTCCTAAAGATAAAATGAATGTAATCTTTCACCTTATTTTATTCAATTAAATTGTTCAGAAGATCAAAGTGGTGTAGACAACGTGAAATCTAACATTTTAATACTGATGTTGTATACTGCTTTACTTAACATTTGGAAGTAACTGCCTCTGATACCAACTCAAGGAACTTTGTTGTTAATGTAATCGGCAAATAAAGGGACACTTATTATTCAGAGGTGGCTCACTCTAATCTCATTGAGTTTTAACAGGTTTCATTAGCACTTAACATTGGCAACATTTAGAACACAGTTTCTGACTGCAGCCATCAAACAAGCCAAGCCCTGTTGCTTCTGTAACTCCCTGAGTAGACCTTTGTGTCTTCTGTGGGTCAGGGTTATGTCAGGTGCCACAGTGTGGGTGACAACAAGGGTGGTGCAGGCACTCAGGTCTCATCAACCGTGAGAAGAGCTCTGCTTTATTTTTACTATTATTACTATTGTTTCAAAATAACAACTGTTAAGTTTCCATGGAATCCAGCCCATGTCTCTTGGAAGAACAGTAAGTTCTCTCAACTACTGTGGTGTCTTTCCAGTCCCTATTGCTATTTCTTGGACAAAGTGGTCATGTTTCTACCCCCAGAGACTTTTCACTCCATATTCCTTCTCTTTGGAGCTGTTTCATTTTGAAGCAAGTCTAGCGGTATACACCTGTCAGACTTGCAGTTGGTAAGTAGAGCTAGAGGGTCATGGGTTAGAAGTTAGCCTGAGCTACAAAGCAAGACTTGATTACAAAACACGAATGACCTCTTTTGTTTTGAATGTCAGCTCAATCTCCTTTTAATCTGCACCCCTCCCTCAATGTTGCAACTACACACATGCATCTTTTGCTTCTGAAGTAGCAAGACATTCACAGCATTGTTCATCCTAGTGCGGGACATGAGTACTTTTTTTAAATGATTTTCTATATGAAATCCCATTAGAAGTTTTTTTTTTTTTTTTTTTTTTGGTTTTTCGAGACAGGGTTTCTCTGTGTATCCTTGGCTGTCCTGGACTCATTTTGTAGACCAGGCTGGCCTCTAACTCACAAAGATCCGCCTGCCTCTGCCTCCCAAGTGCTGGGATTAAAGGCGTGCGCCACCAACGCCCGGCCCCATTAGAAGTTTTGTTCCTGGTATATCTATCAATCAGTCTAGTTAGCTTCTCCACTCTGGTGTATTGTGGGGAAAGGTAGTCATGTTCCCATTCAGTGATGGTTCAGTTGGGCAACTGTAGCTCTGTGCTCTTAGTCTCTGCCCTTCTATAGGTTAAATGTTCCTAGAGCTGCAGTTGTGTGAATGGTCAAAGGCTTTACTAGCCGCTTTGCCTTCCAGTCCCAGTGTTCATCTTTCCTCATCTTGCTTGTCTTACAAGAGGTGTATTTGGGAACAGACTTCTTTTTTTTTTTATGTTTATTACTTCAGGTTACATCTCCATCACAGTGCCCTCTTTCTACCCCTCCCAGTCTCGCCCTCCCACACTCTACCCCCTATCCCTTCCATCCCACTCCTCTGGAGTGGAGTGTCCCTACATAACAGTCCCCCGCCCCAGTTCAGCAGTCATATGAGGGCCAAGAGCCTCCTTATACACTGGGGGCCTACAAGGCAGCACCACTATGGCAATGTGTCTCACTGACAGGAAAAAAATCTATGTTCATGTCCCCTTTGGTATATTGGTTGTAGTATAGATATCCAGTACTATAAGGCTAAAATCCGATTATAAGTGAATAGATGCCATGTGGATCCTTCTGAGTCTGGGTGCTCACTCAGGATGAGCTTCTCTAGTTCCATCCATTTGGCTGCAAATTGCAGGATTTCATTGTTTCTGATGGCTGAGTAATATTCCATTGTGTAGATGTACCACAGTTTTTTAATCCATTCTTTGGTTGAGGGACATCTGGGTTGTTTCCAGTTTCTAACTATTACAAATAAGGCTGCTATGAACATAGATGAAGAGACGTCCTTGTGGTCTGGTGAGGAATCATTCGGATGTACACCCAGAAGTGGTATGGCTGGGTCCCGAGGCAGAGCTATTCCAAATTTTCTAAGATATGGCCAGACTTACCTCCATAGTGGTTGCACAAGTCTGCACTCCCACCAGCAATGGAGTAGGGTTCCCCTTTCTCCACACCCTTGCCAGCATGTGCTGTCATTTGAGCTTTTGATCTTAGCCATTCTGACAGGTGTGAGATGGAATCTCAGAGTCGTCCTGAGTTGCATTTCTCTGATGATTAAGGATGCTGAGCATTTCTTCAAGTGTCTCTCAGCCATTAGAGATTCCTCCTTTGTGAATTCTCAGTTTAGCTCTGTTCCCCATTTTTTGATTGGATTATTTAGCTTTTTGGCATTTAATTTCTTGAGTTCTTTGTAAATTTTGGATATTAGTCCTCTGTCGGATGTTGGGTTGGTAAAGATCTTTTCCCAATCTGTAGGTTGCTGTTTTGTTCAAATGACAGCATCTTTTGCCTTTACAGAAGCTTTTCAGTTTCATGAGGTCCCATTTATTGATTGTTGGTCTTAGAGCCTTGAGTTGTTGGTGTTCTGTTCAGGAAGTTGTCACCTGTGCTGATGAGGGAACAGATTTCTTGATACTCCAAAAGATAATGAAGAGACATGGAAGGAAGTGAAGAGAGTACCCATGAAATTGCCCATTCCTCTTGGTGTGAGAAAGCTCATCAGTTTCCTAGAAGTCAGTGACACTATGTAAAAGACGAGGTGTCGGCTGTCTTGAGTGTTCAACTGGAGGTGAGGGCAATAGTTGTGCTGCCCACAGAATTGGAGCTATGGCTGGTACTCTGAGGACTCTTCTGGATGGTATATGTTATGGGTGTGAAATACAAGTCCCCTCCTCCCTGGGTCTGTGTGTAGAAGACCTAGTCCCCAGTTGGTGGTGTTAGTGATAGGTGATTGCATTATAAGGTCACATTGCCCTTTAAGTGGATTTTCTCAGGTTCAGCAATGGAAGGTGACTGTTGTGTATGGGAGGGCAGAGACCACCAGGAGAAGGATGTCAGTAGCACCCTCACGTAAGAGACTCTCTTATCTGGATCCCCAGAGAGGGAAGCAGAGGAATGAAGGAACAGACAGTCCCGGATTATACCACTAATACCGGAGCTGGGCGATGATTGGGTTATTAAACTGCAGCTGTGGGGTCTGAGGAGGGTTTCTGTAAGATGTAAGTGACGTTCCACAGCAAAGCTGACACGATGATTGACAAGACTAAGTTCAGGCTGTTGACAGGTTGGTGGTAGATTTATCTCATTTTTATGTTTCCCTGGAAAATTTAGAACATTTCATATTCATTGGCAGAATTTTATTACATAGCAATGTCACATCAACAATTTGTCATGTGCTAAATATTTTAAAAGCATTTACTTGAATCGACTACTTCATTATTCACTAGATTATATTGAGGTAAGAAAGGAACACACTTCTGTCGTCCTAGTCTTGGCTAATCAAGGAGAGCCAGTATTCTAGTCCTGACCCTAAGCCGTCTAGCTTGAGACTCTCACGTCAGCATGTACGTATCTACACACAGACCTCTGTAATTATGTTTATGTAATTGTAGCTATAAAAAGCAACAGAAAACTTACAAACCATGGAAACTGAGCAACTCACTACTGAATTAAAAATGTGCCAAGACAGAAATTGATAAAAAAAAAAAAAAAAAGCTGTAAGTGTAGAAAAACAGCAGTTTAGAAAAGGAGAGGTATTTGTTCCTGCTACTGCTGTACCTTGTATTCCCTGGGTACTTTCGAAGGGACTGTCTACCTCAGTGGTTCTCAGGGTGTGACGTGTAGACCACCTTGTGTCCTCCTGACCCTTGATTTCTAGGGGTCTGGAAGGTCAAAACTACTTCCATAAGATATCATCTGCCTTTTTTTTTTAAACCGTGTTGACATCTGTGCTGCTGTAAGGAAACAACGTCTTGCAGACACAACAGGACTGATGCACATATGAGCTCACAGAGACTGGCAGCTTGCACAAGTTCAAGGCAGAAGGAGCCCTGGCACTGCGAGGGGGAAGTGGAGCAGGGGGAGGAGTGGAGCAGGCTCCCACCCTAACCGAGAAGCTACCTGCACTTGATACCTGCTAGGAAAGGAAAAAGCTTTCTCCAGTGGAGTCTCCCTGGGCACATAAACCACATGTAGACTGCATGCTCAGGAGTAGTTGACTAGCATAAAATGAACTCAATGGTATTTTTATAGAATTTCTATCTTGTTTTGCTTTGTTTGGGCTTTTTTTGGGGGGGGGTCTCATTGATCTTTTGTTTATATATTATGGTTTATGTTTTTTGTGGGGCATATTGTTTTTAAGAGGGCATGGGTTTGGGGTGGGTGGCAAGATGGGGAGGATTTGGAGGGAAATGCATGACCAGATATGTTATATGAAAGGGTTTTTTTTTTTTTTTTGTTTTTTTTGTTTTTTCGAGACAGGGTTTCTCTGTTTAACAGCTCTGGCTGTCCTGGACTCACTTTGTAGACCAGGCTGGCCTCGAACTCACAAAGATCCGCCTGCCTCTGCCTCCCAAGTGCTGGGATTAAAGGCGTGCGCCACCACCGCCCGGCTGAAAGGGTTTTTTAAATAAAAATTTTCCTTGGTTTTAATTTTTGTACATTGAATATTGATAGAAATAACAAAGATTTTTAGATCTGAAGGAATTCTGAGACCAAAAATTAGAGAGCTACTTATTTCCAGTAGTTTTTATTTTTAGTTTTGGGTTTTTCAGGACAGGGTTTCTCTGTGTTGCCCTGACTATCCTGGAACTCACTGTAGACCAGGCTGGCCTTGAACTCACAGAGATCCACCTGCCTCTGCTTCCCGAGTGCTGGGATTAGAGGCATGTTTTACCAAACCAAAAAATAAAAATAGAATTATAGACAGCTATGAACTGCCATGTGGGTGCTGGGATTTGAACCTGGGTCCTTGGGAAGAGCAGCCAGTGCTCTTAACCGCTGAGCCATCTCTCCAGCCCCTGGATGCTTTTTCTTCTCTTAATTCCTGGTGAAGAGGGAAAAGGGAAGGCATGTGTTGCACAGGACAGAAGCTGCATGATGCAAAGGTAAACAAAGAGATTACATCAAAACCGTTGTTAATTCCTAGCAAGGGCCGTCAACCCCATTACAGAGCATAGCTCTCGTTGATGAAATAGTAGCCATGGTAGTGAGTAGTCATTGAATGACTGCTGTGGTCCAGCTGTTGTGTTGGGTGCATCACCTCATTTTACTGTTAACACTAAAGAAGGTGGATTCCCTTTGTATCCCATTGTACACATGAAAAGCCTGTACACAGGCTTAAGAGAGATTCATGACTTCCCCCAAGACCACATAGCTACTACATGACCAGTCAAGGTTCACCTGAGCAGTAGGGCCTGTGCTCTCACCTCCATTCCCTAGTAGGAATGGTGGTATTGTCACCAGGTTCTGGTTCCATCCAGTTAACTCCTCAGGTTCCTGAGTGGGGTCACCCCTGGTTGATAATTGCAGTCTGGAGTTGGGTGTGTAGACTAAGCAAGTCTGAGATTTAGATTCAATCTGCTGTTTGCCTTTCGGTATAACCATCCCTGCCAAGCTGCATGTAGCAGGCTTACATGTGTGACTACTGTCCCCCGTCCTAGACTAAATTATGGAAGAACCTTTCTAGTGTGCAGCTAAAAGTACTCAAATTTTCGCAAAGGTGAGGTTTTCTTCTGTAAGGGGACATGAGGATGTAGAAGTGACTCTGCTTACTCATTGCCATTTCTAGTTTCTCTTGTTTGTAATCTCAGAAGACCTCAAAGGGACAGGGCCGATGATGCCTCCAGAAAGCAGATAGTCCAGTACCTATTTCAGGGGCTGCTGGCCAGGTCAAAGTTGCCCATGAACAGCTTGCTCATGCTCCATTCTCCCGTCTGTTCAGTCCAGGTGCTGCAACTATATTTGGAGGCTGACTCTGGAATTCCCTCCCACCATTTCTAGGCTGTTCTCATACGCCTGCAATTGATCTGAAACCTCCTCCCCTGCCTCTTGTGTATGCACATGTGCTCTGCTTCATGAAGCATGTGATGTCCAAGGATGGACAGAACTGAGACACACCAAGGACCAGCTCTGCAGACCGCACCCCAGGAGCCAGGGCCACTTGCGAACCCTGAGCCTAGTACACCATGATTAATAACATTTTCTCCAATATTTAAATGAACATTGCTGCCCCAACCAGTCTAGTTAAGATGCTCTCCTGCTTGTTTCTAGCTCTCTGAGTGCTCCAAATGAGCAGGCTATCTTAGGATCCAAGAGAGCATCAGGAGGGGTCATCCACAGACTTTGAACTTCTTGTTACCAAGGTTCTCCTTCAGAAATGCACTGTCAGAGGCCAGGCCAGGCCAAGAAGGCAAAAATAACAAAAAAGTAAGGGAGTTAGAGCAAGGGAGGGACATTAGTACTAGTAGTGAGTTTTTCAGTCTGATTGGAAGGAATTGCTTGCCTGCAGGTTCAGAAGCCATTGATTGACAGTGCCTCTCACAGCAGCAGGAGCCGTTGCATCTGAAAGGCCTTACCTCACACAATGCTTGTGCAAATAATCCGTGACTCAGCTCGCCGATACCTTCAGTCATCTCTATGATGTGCAGTCTCAATCCCATTTTATGTAGCTGGAGACACAGACTTACATGCTCAGATGCACCGTGCTTTGGGTACCAGATGGGCTTCAAGCCTTACGCTGGTTTCCCTTCTCCCGATTTGACTGGTAGGGCGGTAGCCACCATGTCCAACCTGTGGCCTTGTAGGCCAAGACAAAACAATAAACTTAAAACATGATGGGAGGGCTGGGGAGATAACTCAGTTGGTAAAGTGCCTGCCATGCAGGACTGAGAACTTGAGTTCGAATCCTAAACACCCATGTAAGAAAATTGTAGGCAACTTGGTTCATTCCTGCAACTCTAGTGTTAGGGGATGAGGTAGGGCAGAGAGAAATGTGGATCCTTGAGCCTCATTGGCTACCCGGTTGTCTTAGTTACTTTTCTACTTCTGTGATAATAATCATGCAACATGGCCAATATTCGGCTGTCATGAACTCTCTTCTAACGACATTAATCCAAAACTTTTAAATTTTAGTTTCAGGCAGATTCTTAGGATATGGACAAAAAAACCAACTAAATTCTTTGCCAAAATATCACAACAGTGGTCTGCCATAATTGCTAGCATTGTCCCCCCTGAAACCTCCCTAGCTGGGCTCCACAGTCCACATCGATCTCAGCTCTATTGTTTTATGAGCTTCCATTAAGATGGTCTGTTAAGACCAGTTTATAGCATTCAACTGCTATCTTAGTCCTAAGTCTTCCACATTTCTCCCCAAAACAGCATGGCCAGGCCTGTCAAGGTAATAGCCCTCTCCCTGGTACCAACTTCTGTTTTAATGACTTGTCTGTTGCTGTGGTAAAACACCATGATCAAAGCCACTTATAAGAGAAAGCATTTAATTTGGGTCCCACTGTTTCAGGGGGTGAGTCCATTGACCACCATGGCGGGGAGCATGGCAGAAGGCAGGCAGGAGCTGGACCAGTAGCTGAGGGCTCACTGTTTTCTTTGAGACACAGTTTCTCTGTGTAGCAGCCCTGGATGTCCCCGAACTCACAGAGGTTCGCCTGCTTCTGCTAAAGGTGTGCTCCAGGGCTCTTAATTGACAAGCACAAGGCAGAGAGAGCTAACTTCTCTCAAAGGCTGCCCCCATTGGCACACCTTCAACAAAGCCTCACCCCTAGTCCTTTTCAAACAGTTCTACCAACTGGGAATTAAGTATGCAAATACATGACCCTATGGGGCCATTCTCATTAAAACCACTACACCAGTCTAGGTGAATTGATAAGGTTCAGATTCAGTGAGATGACCTGTGTATCAGAATATTTTTATTTATAAACACTTATATTTATTAGTATTTAACAAACACCTATAAAATACCTAAATACTATAATCTAAAACCTATAATCTATCTGAGAACACCCTAATGCCCTATTTTAATTTTCTTAAAAGGATATTAATATTCTTAGCATAGGTCTGTGCGGGATGACTTGGTTTTATGGCCGTTTTGGAATACTGCAGTCCCAGCAGGCCTTCCCTTTCAAGCTTAGTGTCCACTGGGCCTAACTGCCAGTTCAGATGGCCAGTTTATTTCAACCACTAAATTGTGGCCGGTTTATAAAGTCAGTCTGTTCCAACTGCCAAACTAAGGGTGGTTTTCTCCATCAGCTGAGATTCACCTCCACCATTTCTTCAGCCAGTGCAAGCCTCACAGCTGAAAACCTCTCTGAGCGGCTTCCAAACTCCGCTCACCTCGCTCACTCTTGGGGCACTCTGGGGCCCATAGACAGATGCCTTTAATGTCCAGTTATTAAAGAACTCTCTCAGCAGGTTTTATGCCAAGCATTTCCTGCCAGCATTCTTAGGCTGGCCTAAGAATGTGCCTAAGGCTATCGCAGCCTAAATTCTGTTAATGGCATACCTTGCTACGCATTTCTCCAGTTTGTCTTCTCAGTAGGTGAAGGTAGGAGGAAGAGAGCGCCATGTGGAGCTCTCTCTGGTTTACATATCGCATTATCTCATGATCCTTGGTGGTCTCAAAGGTCCACAAGATTTCTCAGGATATCCAGTGGTGTGACTTCTTGGGGCAACTGACATCATCTACGTGCCTTGTGCGGTTTCTTAGCCACGCCCCTTCAACAGGGCAGTTCACAGAACTATGGCCTGACCTGGGCTTTGTCCATTTCAACAAGTTAAAGGGATGCCAAGCTCCTCATGTGCTGCCAGATGCCAAGCTGAACTGTATACTAATTCACTGAAGAGGCCTAACTTCTACCACAGACCTGTCTCAGAAAATAAAAGTAGAGGAACTGGAGAGCTGGCTCTGGTTCAGAGCACTGGCTGCTCTTCCAGAGGACCCAGGTTCACTTCCCAGCACTCATATTGGTGGCTTAGAACTGTCTGTAACTCAGTATTATTTTCTGGCCTTCAAGGACCCCATGCATGCACATGGTGCAGATACACAAACAAGCAAAACACCTATGCACATGAAATAACAGCCACAACTAGATGGGTGGAGAGTGATCAAGAGACAGACATCCAATGGACATCCACACGCACCCACACACACCCCACATAATACACACATGCAAACAAACTCTGAGGTTTTGCTTGCAGTTTGAAAAAAATTGTGTGTATGTATGTGCCTGAGTGTAAGTATGTATACCATGGCCCTTGGAGGCCAGAAGAGGGCACAGATCCCTTGGAATTGGAGCAGCCATCTGATGTGGGTGGTGGGGACCGAACTGAGGTTCTCTGTAAAGCAGAAAGTGCTCTTAATCACTAAGCTGTCTCTCCAGCCCCGTGTTTCTGATTTTTCCCCTGTAACCTGATGCTCTGCTCTCAGGTGTCGTTTGTAGATGATATGTTCACTTTTGATATCAAAAGGCTAAAGGAGCCTTGGTTCTAAAGCAGAGCCAGAGTGGGAGCGCGTATTCTGGTCTCCAGAGCTGTCCAGATGCACGAGGTTACCCACAAAAGCACGCTGAGGGACCCACAACACCATAGAAGCAAGGGAGGTCTTCCCACTGCTGCCGCGGTCATCACAGCATCATCATCCTCATCCTTCACGGGGTCCTTTAACTTCCAACCCTGCTCATATTCACGCGTTCAGTCACTAGGGGGTAGTAATAGACAACACATATAAGCAAAGTTAGTCTAAGAAGGAAAGTCTAAATTTTCTTGAAGTTGATGCTTGGGGATTAGCAGAGGTTTGTTTTCAGGGCTGGCTGCCCTCTTCATCAAGGTTTGAGCTTCAGCCACACACAGGCATCTTCCTCTGTCACACCTGCTCAACAAACATCATTTGTTCTCCCCTGTAAGACTCTACCTGTGGCCCTTTCTGTTTTCCCCCGAGGCACCTCACTCTCTTGGTTCCATTTCATTGCCATCTGAGCCAGCCACAGTCTTGCAGAGTTCCCTGTGGTGACTGACTCACGGGGTGTCTGGAGGTTGGCTTGTTAGGACTCTTTGTATACTGCTGAACCCCACTTTTCTTCCTATGGTGATTTGTTCTCTTCTCTTTCCATTATTCTAGAATTCCACATCTGTGTTCATTTCCATTCTGCCTGGTGGAAAGAATGCTAGGCTGCATTCCAGGCCTGTGATACTAACAGTCAGTGGCTAGTTAGAAAGGGCTGTTGATTTTGCAGCACTGGTTTGCTGGCTCTTCCCTCAGTTGCTCTTACAGTTGACCACAGTCAGTTTTCTCCTCCCTTCATGGCTTTCCCGAGGCCTGTCCCAGAGTTCTACTGTGAGTAAGAACTGTGGGGGCTGCTCTGCTCCCCCATGTGCAAGTGAGCCCCCCAACCCCAGCCTTGGGGGATTTTTCCATGGAACAGCCTAGCAGCATTCCTCGTCTATGAGGACGCTGTCAACGTGATTCAGTAGACAGACATACACACCAGGAGTGTGTTTCCTACCATCCTGGATGTGAGAAGTCTGAGATTGGGGTCAGCATGGCTAGCCTCTTTTGGGTTGTAGATGGCCTGCTTCCTGTGTCCGTGAGGGTAGATGTCCTGGGACACTTCTCTTTCCATGGTAAGAGAACATTCAGCCCCTTTCACAGGGGGACTCACCCACTGATTGAGGGCTCAACTTTCATGACCTATTCACCTCCCAAGGCCCACACTTCTTCTGGTTTGTTTTGCTTTGCTATTTGACATAGGTTCTTTTTAGGTGGCCCTGGCTGTCCTGGAACTTGCTGTGTAGACCATGTTGGCCTTGAACTCACAGAGGTCCATTCACCTCTTTCCCCAGTGCTGGGATTAAAGTTGCATGCCACTATGCCCAGCCCAAAGCCTACACTTCTTACCACATCACATTGGGGGTTGGAATTTGAGGGATACTGACATCTTATCCATAACAGGTTCTGCCCAAGGGAAAAGTGACTTTTTTGGGTTTTGTTTAGTTTATGAAATCCATGAACTGTAGAGCTCAGCTTCCTCTTGGCTGCCTCTCTTACCTCAGGGCTAGCAGAAGTAGACTTGTACACTGGCCCCAGATTTTTGACTTAAAAATCCTTGCCCCTGCCAAGCAACTGTCCTAGTTAGGTTTAATTGTCAATTTGACAGTCCAGAGTCACCTGGGAGAAACACCTCTAGTTTTGTGTTAGCTTGGCAAAAGCTATAGTCATCTGAAAAAAGGGAATCCAACAACACCTGCCCCCCCCGGCCCCCCAAGATCTAGCTTTGGTCATTTTCTTAATTACTGACCAATGAGGACCCAGCTTATTGTGAGTGATGCTGTCACTGGGCTGGTGGTCCTGGGTTCTATAGTAAAGCAGATTGAGCAAATCATGGGAAGCAAGCCAGTCAGCAGCACCTCTGGATGGCCTCTGCATCAGCTCCTGCCTCCAGGTTCCAATCCTGCTTGAGTACCTGTCTTGACTTCTTCAGGGATGGACTATGATGTGAAAGTGTTAAGGCAAATAAACCCTTTCCTCCCCAACTTGCTCTTGGTTATGTGTTTCATCTTAGCACTAGTTACCCTAACAAGGACAGCCTCATTTTAAAAACCGCCTAAATCAGATAGGCCTGTAGGCATGTCAGAGAGAGATGGTCAAAGGAGAAAGAGAGCCAAACCCACTATGGGCAGTATTTATCCCTGAGCCTGTGGTCCTGGGCTGTAGAAGGAATATAGCTAGGTGTGAGCCTCAGTGAATCAGCAAGCATTGCTTCTATGGTTCCTGTATCCAAGTTCCTGCCCTGGTTTCCTTCAGTGATGGAGTGTAACTGAAAGAAACCCCTTTTCTCCCTAAGTTCCTTTTGGTTAGTGTGTTTTATCAGAACAATAGGGGGGAAAAAGCTAGAACAACAACTGAAGGCCCAGCAGCTGTACTTGCCTCCCACTCTGTGGCAAGACCTACCTTCCCATAGTCTTCTGGGCTAATTGCTAAGCAAATAGTATTTTTAAGCCCACTCCACCTGCATGTAAACCATGGTCAGGCATGTCCTCATGGCTCCAGCTGAGGATGAGTCTGTTGAATTGCTATTTTCATGGCACTTTCTATTGTCATTCCTTCATGGTCTTTCTTTCTTCCTATTCTTCAAGCTCTTTCTTTCATTTTAAGTACCACTATATTGTGCTCAAAACTGACTGAAATGTGTAGAATAGGATTTCTTTAAAGGAGCTTTCTTGGCTAAAAAAACAAGTCTATCACTCTATACTTATACCAAATAAAAGAGGAAGAAAGAAGGGAATACCCTCATTTTTTTTAAAAGATTTATTTATTCTCATGCTTATGGGTATTTTGGCTACACATATTTTTGTGTACCACGTGGATGCAGTGCTCACAGAAGCCAGAAGAGGGTGTTGGATCCCCTGGAACTGTAGATGTTCACAATTCCAGGCATTTGAGAACCACCTTTTGCTGGGAACTGGGTTCTGGTGTCTGCAGGAGCAGTCAGTGCTCTTAGCCACTGAGCCATCTCTTCAGTCCCTGGAAAGACCCCCACTCCCTTTTGGTAGAAGAATGGCAGTTAATGAGTACAAAGTAAGGGTAGAATTGCAAAGCACTATTTCAACCATCATTATAATTCAGGCAAGAATTTTTAATACATGCTAAGGTCACTGAGTGGAAGGTTGTTTAGAAGAGAATATTCAGGTTCTCTTTTGTGGTAGTGGAATCTGGCAGATACCATTTACGGAAGTGACCAGACTTTGCTCTAGTAGTCATTAAATCATCCAGACATCTGGTATGGTGTGTAGGACACAACACTTCCTGCTTAAGATTTCTGCCCCAAATGCCAAATTTAAATATAATCAAGAAGAAACAATCACACAAAGCTAAATCAAGGGATTTTCTCAGAAACAGTTGACTTAGAGATTAAAAAAAAAAAAAATCATTGGTGTATTCACAACCAATCAAAATGCAGAGTTGTGAAGCACGGTCACAATGGATACATCTACAAAACACCATACCTAAGGCTCAGGGAAGATTAAGGAAGAGAGGGTGGAAAGACTGTAAATGTTAGAGGATCAGTGAGTTTGCAGTGAGATTGTGTCTCCTAGTCATTTAGGAAGCGGCACCCGTAATGTTTCAACAACACGACTGCTCAAACATGAGCTGAACAAAGACAACAGCAGACATGGCAAAGTAGATGAAGAAAAGCCCACAAGGTCTTAACCCTATACAACTAAGGAGTGAATGCTGATGGTAGGAGTAACAGTTTTCCCCAGGGTAGAGCATGGCAGTTGGTTAACCAATACCAAATGGTCAATCCTGAAAATATACATACTAGTACCATTATACAGACTGAGCAGGCTGTATTTAGGAACATATACATCTATACATAAATGCAAATAGTTGCAGTAAATGAAAAAAGAGGTCATGAATTTGAAAGCAAACGAGGGATATATGGGAGGGCTTGGAGGGAAGAAAGGGAAGGGAGAAATGATCTAATTATAATCACATGAAAAAGTCAGTAATAGAGAAGACAAAAAAGTCTGGGAGCTGTCCCAGATTAGAAGAGATTAGCAAGGCATTCAATAACTATTGTGTGAGCCTTGATCCGAAGAACATTGTGAAGAAAATTGAGGAAATCGTAGTCGTATAGCCATGCTCAGAATCACAATTTGGTTAATATGGGGAAAATTACAAAGAAACTAAATATAATTCATTATTTATGCATGTTTCTCAGATAATGTCTATGCTGTTCTGAAAATCTACAGATGTTATTGATTGGTGAATATTCCCATGATCCTCTACTCCAGAGGTTCTCAACCTTCCTAATGCTGAGACCCTTTAGTACAGTTCCTCATGTTGTGGTAACCCTTCAACCATAACATTATTTCATTGCTACTTCATAACTGTAATTTTGCTACTGCTACAAACTGTAATGTAAATATCTGGTAAGTAGGATATCTGATACGTGACCCTGTGGGTTAAGAACTGCTGCTCTACTTGCCGGTTGTTCTTGCTCAACTCATTTCATTTGCATCTCTGTTAGAAGAAACACACAAGAAAATGAGAGAAAACAACAGAGGACTGGGGTGTGCAGGCCACCACACTTGACTGTGGTGAGTCTTTCTGTCATAGTTGGGTTAAGTCATTTTTAACTTCCTTTGGGTTCTGAAAGGTTACTTATTTACAAAGCACAGACTTTCCTTTCTTTGCTCTTCGCAGCTCTCCATTGCGGAAGTCAGTCTAACACAGGGAGGCACCATGAATGCCATGTGGATGGAGTGGGGCCTTGGGCCTACCCCCCAAGCCAGAGAAGCCAACAGTTTCTTGTCTCTATCTCTTTCTCTCTGAGACAGGGTTTCTCTGGGGAGCCCTGGCTGTCCTGGACTCTCTTTGTACACCAGGCTGGCCTTGAACTCACAGAGATCTGCCTGCCTCTGCCTCCCGAGTACAGGGATTAAAGGCATGCGCCACCAAGCCCAGCACTCTTGTCACTCTCTTTACACTATTATTCTTTGAGTTTCCACATTCAAAGTGCCTGAAGGTGTCTAAAGCTGACTTCATTATTAATAGAACTAGAAAGAATGGGCAAGTATACAAGATGTGTCTTTCCTGTGAAGTATAAACTCATGCTTGACTTTGGAGACGCTGAGGTGAATTTGATGGTGAAGCTATTTTAGAGGAAGGGTCACATGGTCAGAGAGGTAAGCTCCAGGTTAGGAAGGTGCTGATAGAATCTCAGATAAGTCTGAGTGAACCTCAAGAAGGAGATCCTGTATTCTCCTATCCCATAGCATACACTAGATCACAGTCTCCTTCAAGGTCCCCAAGGGCAGGCTGGCCTCAAGAGATAGAGTCAGGTGGCTGTGAGATAGTCAGAAGACTTTGGGGAAGTCTTAGGTCCATCTTAAGGCAAAGAAATTACTCCCAAGGCATTGTTTCCTGGAAAGGCAGAGCGAGGCTCAAAGAGGCCCAGGATGAGAATGGGGAAGATGTGTGTGCATTGGCATTTGCTCACATTTGACAGGAGTGAGTTACCTAGCACCTGGGTGAGGCTTAGACTCAGCACTTAGAGGAATGAAACATGGATGCTGCTCAGAGGCTGTGTCTTAAGTTTGAGTTTTATTGCTGTGAAGAGACACCATGACCACAGCAACTCTTATAAAGGCAAACATTTAGTTGGGGCTGACTTAGTTTCAGAGGTTTAGTCCATCATCATCATGGTGGCATGCAGGCAGACATGGTGCTGGAGAAGGAGCTGAGAGTTCTTCATCTGGATCCACAGGTAGCAGAAGGAGACTGAGACAAATTGGCCAGACTTGAGCTTCTAAGTCCTCAAAGCCAGTGACACACTTCCTCCAAGAAGGCCACACCTACTCCAAGAAGGCCACACCTCCTAATAGTGCCACTCCCTATTGACCTATGGGGGCCATTCTCATTGAAACCACCACAGGCTGTGAATGTGGAATCCTGGAATAGCAACTGTATTTTGTTGGGTGTGTATCTGAGCCCTAAGCAAATGAGCAAGCACCATTACTGTGCTATGCATGGGAGACAACATCATCTGAATGCACTTGGCTACTTTACCTACAGTTGCTTGATTTCGAGACTTTTTATTTTCACCCTGGTCTCCCGGGATTCCTGTTGAAGGAAAGGAAGGATGGTGAGGGTGGTTTACAGTAGGTCCTTTTTCATCTTTCCTCACTACATGATCCAACCTTAGTCTGTACCCAATAGTCTGAGCTGACAGATGATCATCTGATGGCAAAGACCATGGTTTCTATTCCAGGATCCTGACTTAATGTCCCTCAGTAGTGAACTGTTGCCTGGAATTGGAAACTGAAGTAAACTCCTTTGTTCTGTAAAGCAAACATCAGTCACTTAGAGAGGCACATGGATAAGGAGCCTTTCCTTGCTAATCTTCAGACTCTGTCCATCCTGGTGACAGGTTAAAAGTTGAAGACAGCCGGGCAGTGGTGGCGCACGCCTTTAATCCCAGCACTTGGGAGGCAGAGGCAGGCGGATCTTTGTGAGTTCGAGGCCAGCCTGGTCTACAAAGCGAGTCCAGGACAGCCAGAGATATTCAGAGAAACCCTGTCTCGAAAAACCAAAAAAAAAAAAAAAAAAGTTGAAGACAGCTATGTTGATGAAAGCTGTCTGGGCCCGAGGGGAAATGTTTTCCCGTTTGCCAAGTATCCTGTCGTTTTATCTGATAGATCTCAGGTACCCTCATCAGTCTCCAAGATTCAAGACTTGTACTCTCTCAGCCATGAAGACTGATTCTGGCAAGGCTCTGATGTGAAGCTGATGCCTGAGGCTAACCCTCAGAGCCTGCTCCTGGTACCTTCTGGACATGAATGAACATTATGCCACAGGGCGTGGGATCCTGGCTTCTCTAGGACAATGGGACATTTGATGCAAATGTCCAGAAATTGGCCAACAAGGCTGAAGATGGGTAAATAAATTCTGACCACTCTTCTCTTTGATGGACAGCCTAATATAACAGAAAAATTTTATTTAAAACACTTATATTTATAGAAAAGGATATTAATATTCTTAGCATAGGTCAGTGCGGGATGACTTGATTTTAGCAATCTGGATACAGCAGTCCCAGCAGGCAGTCTTTTCAAAGCTTAGCATCTAACAAAGCTTGGGCCCAACTTTGCCAGTTCGTATGGTCAGTTTATTTCAATCGCTAGACTGTGACTGGCTTATAAGGTCAGTCTGCTTTAATTGCTAACTTGAGGTTGGCTCCCTCCATCAGCTGAGACTCATGTCTATAGTCTCCTTGGCCTGTGTATGCTTCATGGCCTAACGTTCCTCTGTGGGGCCTCCGAACTCCACCCTCCTCGTTCACTCTTCTGGCATTCTTGAGTCCCTAGAGGAATGACTTTAATCTCCAGGGTCTCTCTGTGTAACGGCTCTGGCTCTCCAGGACTTGCTTTGTAAAGCAGGCTGGCCTCGAACTCACAGAGATTCACCTGCCTCTGCCTCCTGAGTGCTGGGATTAAAGGTGTGTGCCACGACACCCAGCTTTAATGTCCAGTTTTTTTTGTTTTTTTTTTTAATAATTTATTTTTTATTTCTTCAAGTTACATCTCAATCACAATCCCCTCCCTACTCCCCCCTCCAGTCCCACCCTTCCACCCTTCTCCCCCTCAACCCCCCATCCTCTTCCCTTCTTTTTTTTTTTTTTTTAGTTTAAGGTATTTCTTTGTTCCCCCCAACAGCTCTCCCTTTCAGTCCAAAAAATGGTTCTTTTTCTTATAACTATAAATACAATACAAAACAACAGAAATAAATAGGCCACAATTATAAGAGTTATATGGCTTAGCATACATTCCCAATGTCCAGTCCA
>CAJQZJ010032031.1:9401467-9415938 GCA_907164525.1 Lophiomys imhausi | reverse complement strand
AGAAAAAAATAGGCCACAATTATAAGAGTTATATGGCTTAGCATACATTCCCAATGTCCAGTCCATATGTATTTGGCACCTGACTTTAACATTCTACTATCTAACCATCTCCATGGGTTTAAAGTTCTATATCTAACTCAGCTTTCATACTAACTTGCCTCATAATTTTAAAAATATCTTCTTAGATCCAGAACACCCTCTTGATTCCTAAACAATTCAAAATTTAACTATGAGACTCTAGCTATCTATTCTTCAACCACCTCAGAGACCTGAGAGGGATAAATATATCTGATTATATAGGAAGTGCAGGGCCTGCAGCTTCCAAAACTAAAAAATGACATACCAGTGGCTGCCTGGACAGTTCCCATTTTCTCTCCATACATTACAGCATCAATCTTCAGCCATTTGGCCCCGTTTCTCTGACAGACATTGATTGTAGAGCAGGAATTATGAAGGACTTACCTACCCTGTCTTGGCAGAGCTAGGCTGTCGACTTATCTGCTTCCAAGTTTTGTCCTTTTTGGACAGAAGTCTGTCTACAGTTGAAGCAAGGGGTTTTTCTTGCCAAGAGAACAGCTTACCACCAATTCAATCATCTCCCACTGGAGATTCTTCTATGCTCATCTTCTACTTGGAGTAGAATAGGGGGTGCTGTCAGGAGCTGACATGTCTCGAGATCAAAAAATCTTAAGTTAAGAAAACATCTTTTAATGCCATATTCTGCAGATCTCTTGAGGTTTTTGAAGATGCCCTATCTATCTCTTATATTTAGATAAGCAAATATTGCTTGTCTCTTAGCAACTTGATTTCTGAGTAGCTTAGAAAATAACTGTGATAGACTGTCATAGTAACTAACAAAATGACACGTTTTCATGACTATTAGTTTCCGTTTCTTAATTATCCTAAACAGTTTATGTCGGTTGGTAGCGAGAGGTCAAAACTTGACATTTCATTTTTAAGTATTACTACGAACAATACCTTTAAGAAGCGTTACCCTTAATTTTGTATCAATATACAAAGATCAATACCTATGTGGCCAAATATAATCTTAATTTTGTATCAATATACAAAGATCAATACTGATGTAGCCCAATACAATCTTAATTTTACATTAATATACAAGGGTCAATACCATTGTGGCCAAATATAATCTTTTTTTTTTTTTTTTTTTGGTTTTTTGAGACAGGGTTTCTCTGAATATCTCTGGCTGTCCTGGACTCGCTTTGTAGACCAGGCTGGCCTCGAACTCACAAAGATCCGCCTGCCTCTGCCTCCCAAGTGCTGGGATTAAAGGCGTGCGCCACCACCGCCCGGCAATATAATCTTAATTTTGTATCAATATACAAAGATCAATACCGATGTAGCCCTATACAATCTTAATTTTGCATTAATATACAATGATCAATACCAATTTAGCCAAATATCATATTAATTTTGTATCAGTATACAAAGGTATAAGGCTATATTCAATAATCTGTCCAGTTTTTAAAGAACTTTCTCTCAGCAGGTTCTATGGCATGCCTTTCTTGCTAGCTGTCTTAGGCCGGCTTACAGGACGTGCCTCAGGCTATTGTGGCCCAAATGCTGATGAATGGCATACCTTGCTGTACTTCTCCAGTGTGTACTGTCTTCTCAGTCTGTGAGGGCATGAGGAAAGAGAACGCTACATGGAGCTCTCTGGTTTATACATTGCATCATCTCAAGATCCTTGGCGGTCTCGAGGGCTGTAGAAAAAAAAAACTAAACTATTTACCCAGTATTTATATCATCTTTAATTGGTCGGTGGTGTAAATCCTTAACCCGCCATTATAAATGAATACACACAGACACCGGGTGGATCTTAACAAGCCTAGGCCTAGGTTGTGCAATCCTAGCCCATCTTAGCTAGCTCATAATTCTATTACCCAAATATAACCCCATATATACATACGTCCCTTTGGACTATTATTCTCCATGCTAAGCTGATGTTCCAGGCCACGTGGAAGGATATTCTTTAATCTACCCCATGGTGTGTCTTCCTTGTTTACTCCTGGCTTCTTCTCCAACAACCTTCTCCCAAGATGCTCTGTATCTTCTGCCTACCTCTGTGTTTGTCCAATCTCCAGGCCTCAGCATTTATTTAACCAATCAGAGTCAATTAAGTAACAGACAGCAAACAGGACCAATTAACATTTAGAATGCTTAACACTACCCCATCATTTCCCTCCTTTTGTCTAATAAAAAGGATAAAAGGTACATACACAATGTTTAGCCTATTTCTATCAGACAATCTTGAAGAAGAAAAAAATCATCTTAGTGTGTCTAAGGTTCTGAACCTAAATAATTTTTATCTTATATGTTGTCTTCAATCCCATCAAAGACATAAGAAGGGATAAAGTTTTTATTTGAGTGAGTAGGAAGCACAGAAGGGCAGCTTCCAAAAAGAAAAAAAAATGACAGTTTGCTGCCTAGACAGTCCCAAATATCTCTCCATATCGTTGGAACATCATCAGCAGCCTTCTGGCCAAGCATATCTCACAGACATAATTGTGCAGCAGGAAATAAAGACTTTTCCCATTCTGTCTCTGCAGAATCAGGATATCAACTTACCTGCATTTAAGCTCTGGTCCATCTTTGGACTGTGTATAGTCTGTTGAGAGAGTAGGGACATTTTTGTCCAGTAGGAATTATCTCCTGATGGGAGATTTCTTTTTGATGCTCATTGTTTTCTTCCAAGTCAAATGAGATCTGTCAGGAGCTGTCTTAAAGTCAAACAATTCTTAAAATAATATCTTTAAATGCCATTTTCTGTACATCTCTGAGGGTTTTGAAGACATCTATTGATTTATAAATCTATCTATCATCGAGTAAGCAAATTGTAAAATTCTATCAAAATTAATCTTATCTTTATCAATATACAAAATTCTATACCAATGTGTCAAAAGATAAACTTATTTTAAGAATAACAAGTTTTAAGTTTCGGAGCAGATTCAATAATCTATCTTTACATCTTATCATTTCTATACTATATACATATATTCCCCTTCTTTTCTTTTTAAGTCCTTTTCCTTATATAAGAGAGAAAGGATAAAGAAAGAGAAATAGAAAAGTTCTTGAGTCTAACCTTCTATACCTAATAATAAGACCATTTAACAATTTATAACTAATCCCCCTGAACAACACCTATAACATATCAAATGACCAAAATATTATCCACCTCCCACCTATTGGGAATGGGGTGTCACTCTCTTAAAATTGCTTCCTGCTGAATTGGGATGTAGAAAACCTGTTTGGGGGCCCAAATAAATTCGAAAAATTTGGTTAAGCAATTTAATAGTCCAGTCTTTATGTGCTCAGCAATTTGAATGTCCTGAGCAGTTTGTAGTCTGTTGAACTTTGGATGGGAAAGTTCAGGGATTCATTGAAGTCCTGGCTGGAATAGTCTGTGAGCTGGACCATCTGGGCTTGTCTTGTCTTCTTTGGTGTTTGGTCCTTTTGCTCTGAAAATATATAATTTCTCACAATTAACATATCTCTCTATTTTTTCCTTTGAGACAGGATTTCTCTGTATATCCTTGTCTTGGATTTACTTTGTAGACCAGGCTGACCTTGGTGAAGGTCAGAGATCCACCTGTCTTTGTCTTCCAAATGGTGGGATTAAAGGTATGCACCATCATACCCAACATATCTCCTCTAGGGTCTAATATCTCTCTTAAAACCAGTTTTCCAATGGGTGTCCCACATCTAAGGAGACTGGCTTGTGACCCCTTTTTCTTTATATCTTTAAAATCTCTTTCAAGGATTAAGATATCTCCCCTAGGGTCTAATGTGACCCCTTTCTCTTTATATCTTTAAAATCTCATATCTCAGCATTGTCAAATGACAAAAATATCTTTTTTACTTCCCCATATAGGAAAATCAAAGACATCCAAACAAAATTTAAGCAAAGAAACAACATCCCCCAAGCCGTGGTCTAATTGTGCCACCCGGTGTTGTAATTAAAGTTCTGTTTATAATTCCTGAAATCTAGCTTTGACGGGCCTTTCCCAGATACTCTTGATAAGCACCTAGTTCTCAGGCACTTGTGAGCTCCCGCTGACATCTTTTGTATCAGGTCGGCCTCTTTCCTTCCCCCATTGTTATTGTCAGCAGCTTAGCATTCCATCTGTAAACTCTCTCCCTTATAGATATCCTTAAGCCTATCCTAGTCAAATCTTTCTCAAAAAGTATACATAAAACCACAATTATCAGCCGGGCGGTGGTGGCGCACGCCTTTAATCCCAGCACTTGGGAGGCAGAGGCAGGTGGATCTTTGTGAGTTCGAGGCCAGCCTGGTCTACAAAGTGAGTCCAGGACAGCCAGAGCTGTTACACAGAGAAACCCTGTCTTGAAAAAAAACCAAAAAAAAAAAAAAAACCAAAAACCACAATTATCAGTGTAAAAATGATCTGTATGTAAAGAGAAACAAACTCAATTGGAATGCAAGCATATTGAGACATTATGAATTTCTCCATTTTTAATTTAGGTGATTAATTTCCTTCTCAAGCTCTGTTTAGAAGGCTGCTGGTTATTTAGCATATAAAGAGAGTTAAGCTTCCACCTTTGCTGTAAGGCAGTAGCTTTTGTTAAAGGAGCCTCCTTCCCAGCTCTTTAGCTAGGAAATTATTTTTCACTCGGGCCTTCTCAGGCTGTAAGCATGGATTCTAATTGCCGAATGGTGGGCACCATATGCAGAAAAAAAAAAAAAAACTAATTAAACTATTTAACCAGTATTTGTATCATCTTTAATTGGTCAGCGGTGTAAATCCTTAACCTGCAATTATAAATGAATACACACAGACACTGGGTGGATCTTAACAAGCCTAGGCCTGGGTTGTGCAATCCTAGCCCATCTTAGCTAGCTCAGAATTCTATTACCCAAATATAACCCCATATATACATACATCCCTTTGGACTATTATTCTCCACACTAAGCCGATGTTCCAGACCACGTGGAAGGATCTTCTTTAATCTACCCCATGGCGTGTCCTCCTTGTTTACTCCTGGCTTCTTCTCCAGTCTTCTTCCTAAGATGCTCTGTATCTCTCTAAAAAGCCCACGAACCTTAGTCCTGCCTACCTCTGTGTTTGTCCAATCTCCAGGCCTCAGCATTTATTTAACCAATCAGAGTCAATTGAGTAACAGACAGCAAACAGGACCAATTAACATTTAGAATACTTAATGCTACCCCATCAGAGGGCCCACAGGATCTCTCGAGATATCCAGCAATCCGTGGCTTCTCAAGACAACCAAGGTCATCTGCGGCTTGTATGGTTTCTTAGCCACACCCGTTCAACAGGCATTTTGTGTTTCTCACAGAGCTATGGTCTCAACTGGGCTCTGTCCATCTTGTCCCTCAGTCCAAGGGATATGAAGCTCCTCTTTTATGTGCTGCCAGAGGCCAAACGGATCTGTATACTAATTCACTGAAGAGGGCTGAAGAGAGCTAACTCCTACCACAGTCTAATGATACTTTGTCCTTCTCTGCAGACTGGCCAGAAGGTGACCTGTGTCACTAAGCCAGTGTACATGCCAAGAAATAGTTGCGTCTCCTTGAGACATGTTGGGAAACAGCAGACAGCATATTGAGGCACCACACTGCACTTACTCTCCTGACTCCCCCTCATCTCCTTTTCTTTCACCATTATGTCATTTTATGTCCTAAAGCATTGGCTCCCCTGTTTTTAAGGGATCCAGAGTGGGGAAACTGGCTTGGGCTTTAGTGTTCAGAGTGAAGTTTTATCTGAACTCTACTCAAGACTTCTGCCTGTACCTTTCGGCTCTAAGAGAAGATGACTCGTTGCTGCATCAGGCCGGCTACGAAGCTGAGCCCAGGAGCTCTGACATGGTGGGAGGGGATGAGCTCTGCATGGGACTTTATTATCATCATCTCCAAGGCAAATTTGAGTGGGATGGAGAATCCAGCAGCAGAAAACCCTGATGATATGGGCTACCATCTTTCATTCCTTGCTTATCCAATGCTGATTTGGTAGCCTCACTTTCTCTCCTTTGTGCACTCAGAGCCACATCCTCAGTCTTCCCATGGCATTGTGTCAAGAAGATCCAAATTCCTTTGGCTGAGTCTTGTGTTTTTCAGTCCTACTATGCTAAATTGTGTCTCAGTCCCCCAGGACCACAAATCTCTTCTGTGAACTGGTGGTATTACAAAGTTATGGCCAGAACTTTCCATTCTAATCACTTTGAATGAGTTCCTTCACTCTGATGTGACTGCCAAGTTTCAGTAAGATCCTTCATGGATGAGTTCCAGGCAGCTGAGGAATTTTGTCAACAGACAGAAATGAAAATTGGAACTTTGAGCCTACCAGGTTAGGGGAATGCTAAGAGTGAGACATCTAATGACACTGCCCCTTCCTTAGCTAGTCAGTTGGCCATCTACTGGCCCCTGGCTATGGAGAAGTCTCATTGTGAAAAGTAATGGGGTTACTAGAGGTATGGTATGCATTTTGGATCCCTTTCAATTGGCTTGTGAACAACAATGACATAACCTAAGATTTTATGAACTCATGAATCACGAAAACCCAGCACATGCCTTTGGAGTTTAGACAGTATCCCTAAGTTCTGCAGATATAATAAAAACACAGAGAGGAACCATCTGTAAGCAAGCTCTGGAATGTCTACTCCAAGCCCTTGCAATTGGATGAAAGAAGTGGCTTTACTTGGAGGGAAGGAGGAGGATTGGTCCATGACTTTGAGGGTCCCTTAGGCTGCATTGGAGCAGTCTGTGACGGTCAGAGAAAGATGGAACATGGTGATCAGAGGCAACATGGAAAAGGTCATTGATCAGAGCAAGTGCCCACAGTACACAATCCAGCTGAAAATCTCAGCCAGTCAGCTCCAAGGTCAGGGCCTGTGTGGAAACCAGGCCCTCTGAACAGAGCTTGGAGCATTTCCTGAAGCCATTACCCCTGTGGGGTCTGCAAAGGAGCCCCAGTCTGAGAGGAGCTTACTGGAACAGCAGGAGGTAAACAGCAGCGAGATATAACTAGGCGGCTTTTACTATATTTTTGTGTTATTATACACTCTAATTATTTTACTATACTTAACACCTCTACCTTCTTTCAAAAACCCTTGTTTTTCCAACTCCCCATCACTAGGTGGGGAGAAAGAAGGTTAAAGGGAAAAAAGACACAGGTCTCTTTGAGCTACTTCCTGCTGATTAGGGTTGTCTGGTTCTTTAGGGACAATATCCAGAAGTCCAGCAAATCAGTAAACAGCAGCAGGAAGAACCAGCAACAGATTGGGGGAGCAGCAAGCAGTAACCTCTTTTTTCTTTGTAGCCCCTTCTCTTTCTTCTTTGTAGCGCCCCCTTCTCTTCTTTTTAGCACTCTCTTCTTTGTTGTGCATCCCCTTCTCCTTGGGGGTCTGGCATTCCCCCCCTCCCAGTCGTCAGAGGTAAACTCATTCGCCTGGCTAAGCTAGCGTACAAGGAACATATTAATTACACCTGTGCTCCTAACTGAAGTAGTCTCACACCAGGAATTAAAGAAAAACATTCTCATAACTGTTTTTTTTTTAAACAAACAAAACTCTTACCACAGGGTGATGTTCCAGGATGTCTGAGATCTAAACCTCAGTTTCCATGTGGAAGAGGTTTTTCGAAGCAGGCTGAGTTCTGTGGCACCTCTGTCCAAGCCCTGGGTCTCTTTCTCCATCTACTGACAACTCTAATGGCAATTTCCCTCTCTGGATTGTTTGGTTCCTTTCCATTGTCTGGTCTCTAAAGAAGGCAAAATAGATTTTAGGAGCCCTGTGGACAGAATGGTCCTCATGCAGAGGCTTCTAGAATCAAAAGCATCTTTTTAGGTTCTGGAGTCTGGAGTGGAAGGATCATCTCCTCCCTCCATTTTGGGTACGACTTCTTTGCATAATGGATGAACATGAGAAAGCCACACCTCTATTTCTAGGGACAACCAAGGTTAAAGCAGACTGACAAATCTTGAATCGAAGACTTTTTATTAAAGGGTTCTTTGGGGACCACAGACTTGCAAACAGAGACATCAAATGTCCTCAACATTTTCTTGGTCATATCATTGGTGCCAGGGTGTCTGACTGCTGTTTTGTCAGTAGCTACGTCCAGAATTAACTACAGATTACTCAGCCTGGCTCTGGTTTCTCTGTCTTGGTAGACAGCAGGACTATGAGTTGATGGTCCCCACAGGCCTTCTAAATGCAGACACAGCATCTCCTCGGCCCCTGTCTCCAGTTTTGCTCCTCTATGTGCGCTTTTAATAGCTGGGCCAGGCCACTCCTTCAGAGGAGCTGGGTAAATCCCAGAAAGCAAGGAGCAAGACAGCATTTTCTATGGTGTCCTAATTTTGATGGTTTTCTAGCCTGTATATTCTTTTTTCTCCCTGACTTCTTTCCAGTATTTCTTTTCTTTTTCAGGTAGGCTAATGAGTAACAGTTCTGTTAGGTGTCAAGGCATCCAGGAGGGCTGGGGTGCTGATGGGGTGCTAAAGGTCCATGCTGAGGAGGAAGATTCCTGAACAAAGGACAGTGAAGACATTTCTGTACACGAGCTGCTTCTCTGTCCTAGGGTACACTACATTCAAGTACAAATCTCAGGCTGCTCTTGCAACAGTGATTTTCAAACAGTTTAAGAATCTGTCCTCTCCTCAGGTGGAAGACCCCAGCCCCGCATATTCAACAGAGAACTGAACGTGATAGAGGTGGTGCAGGTCTTCCTCCTTCTCAGGGAAGTTCGCTACAAGCCTCTCCCCCTTACCCCCACCCCTAGCTCCTCACCCCTACAGAACAGTGGGAAGCTGTGATCATAGCTGGAAACGTGGAAGCCGCTCTCCAGATCATGACCCTGTTGAAGATTAGGTAGAGAGCTCTGGCTTCACAAAAGCATTTGACGCATCACCAACCCCACTGCTGGATTCTCTACAAAGCCATTTGATACTTAGAGCTAGTTGTTCCCTAGAAGAAACTGACAAGTTAGGTTCTATAATGGGCATGTAGAAATGTGTACAGTGCTGATGGTGGGCACCCATTTTCACCACAGCCTCTGTGCCCTAGCTCAGAAAACCACAGAATCATGAAGACAACTTCTTGGAAGCTACAAGTCTGCTCAGGGGTTAAAAAGAAAAGTTTCTTCCATCACTTCTGAACAAAAGATCTGTAAGAGTCAAAAGCCATAGACTGGGCTCAGCGGTTAAGAGCACTGGCTGCGCTTCCAAAGGACCTGGGTTCAAATCCCAGCATCTACATAGCAGTTCACAGTTGTCTGTAATGGCTGGGTTGTGGTGGCACACGCCTTTAATACTAGCACTTGGGAGGCAGAGGCAGGTGGATCTCTGTAAGTTCAAGGCCAGTGTGGTCTACAAAGTGAGTCCAGGACAGCCAAGGATACACAGAGAAATCCTGTCTCGAACAAAACAAAACAAAACAAAATGCCATAGGCCCTCATGGTGTGGCTTTTCTCCTTTGAAACAGGGAATGCCTTTAAGGGCATTGATAGTGAAGGGGTAACTTTTGTGACTTACGTAATTGTTTTAGGGCTTTTGAGTTTAGATTTGTCTCTTCTTCTCCCAGGAGTTCTACATACCCCCAAGTATTCTTTTTTTTATTTTTTATTTTTTATTTCTTCAAGTTACATCTCAATCGCAATCCCCTCCCTACTCTCCCCTCTAGTCCCATCCTCCCACCCTCTTCTGCCTCAACCCCCCCCATCCCCTTCCTTTTTTTTTAAGTTTAAGGTATATCTTTTTCCCCCCAACAGCTCCCCCTTTCAATCCAACAAATAGCTCTTTCTCTTATAATAATAAATACAATACAAAACAGCAGAGGTAATTAGGCTACAATTATGAGAGTTATATGGCTTAGCATACATTCCCAATGTCCAGTCCATATGTATTTGGCACCTGACTTTAACATTCTACTATCTAACCATCTCCATGAGTTTAAAGTTCTATATCTAACTCAACTTTCATACTAACTTGCATCACAATTTTAAAAACATCTTCTTAGATCCATAACACTCTCTTGATTCCTAAACAACTCAAAATTTAATTATGAGACTCTAGCTATCTATTCTTCAACCACTTCAGAGACCTGAGAGGGATAAATATATCTGATTATATAGGAAGTGCAGGGCCCACAGCTTCCAAAACTAAGAAATGACATACCAGTGGCTGCCTGGACAGTTCCCATTTTCTCTCCATACATTACAGCATCAATCTTCAGCCGTTTGGCCCTGTTTCTCTGACAGACATTGATTGTAGAGCAGGAATTATGAAGGACTTGCCTACCCTGTCTTGGCAGAGCTAGGTTGTCGACTTACCTGCTTCCAAGTTTTGTCCTTTTTGGACAGCATTCTGTCTACAGTTGGAGCAAGGGGCTTTTCCTACCAAGAGATAGGCTTGCGACTAATTCAATCATCTCCCACTGGAGATTCTTCGATGCTCATCTTCTACTTGGAGTAGAATAGTACCCCCGAGTATTCTATTCACAATCCTGGTAGGTTCACAAACTGCTCACTAATGATGCTGGTTGCTGCTTTCTCTACTAGCATAGCTAACTAAGGTAATGAGGGCAGCAGATGAGTCACAGGAAGTTGGTGACTGACAGGCCTGTGTTGGAGTCTAACTGCTACAATTTATAGTTGTTTCTTAGATGCTAACATATAGGAAGCTTCCACTCTAGTGTGGTAATGTGAGAGGTGCTAGAGCCTTTAAAAGGAGGGGCCCTGTGCTAGACAAACGGGTAATGGGGGTGCCGCCTTGGGCAGACACTGAGTCCCACAAGTTTTTGAGCCCTTATAAAGGAGCAACGCCAGCCCCTCCTAGGATCTCTGGCTGATGATGCCATCTGCCATAATATTGTGTACCCTTACCCAAGGCTGAATGGACTGTCAATCTCTAATACCATGATCTATACAAATCTCTTTTCTTCATAAAGTGTCCAGCTTCAAGTATTTAGTAGAGCAGCAGCAAAGGGACTAATGCATTAACTGACCCTGGAAAGCTGCTATGATCCTTGCAGCCTTGATTCAACAATAGTGATCATTCTCCCCCGGAACATAATATTTTTATTGATTATTTGGGGATTTCGCATCATATGCCCCATCACATTCGCTTCCCAGTCTTTCCATGATCATTCTTTATGCTCACAAAAGTTGTAAGTTGCAGCTCATACTGTCATGTGAAAGAAAAAATAAATAAAACCAAAGGCACGGAGTTAGAAATGGGCTTGCTCTAGTAAAGTCCATCCCATTTAATTGCAAACATTCCTGAGAATTCAGGAAGGGTTGCCCATCTACTTCTATTAGTTTTGCCTTGAGCAGCTGTCAATGGTTATGCATGTAAAGTACACAGACAGTTACATTAAGTGTGTTTTTCGTCTGTAAAGAGACGTGCTTTCGTTTGACAGAATGTAGTTGTGACATCTTGTGGTTTGTGTAAGCTACTGGGCGCTACCTGACAAATATATAAATATATAGTTAAAAATCTTTCTTTTGGGCCTGTATTAAAGTAAGAGGTACTAAGTTGTGTCTTCGATTCTCTGGTTCTCTAACACTGTGATAGGGACCGTGGAACCAGACGGAATACACTGCTCCATCTCTGGGGTCTCCCATTCCTGCCTTTTGCTTCTACCCGGACATTTCCCTAACATTCCAGTCCAAACCATTCCTTGATCTAGAAGAAGGCACTGCTGTAATGGGGTTCCAGATGTGGAATCTGGCAAGTGTGGCTTGTGTTGAAGGGCTGACATGGTTGAGACGATGAACCTCACGATGAAAGGGATGCTGTTAACTGCCCCTTTCAGTTGGTGATGGTTTGCCATTCAGCCATTCAGTAAGATTCAAATCACATCCTGTGCATTAGAATCTGCCCTGTTTTTCTGGTCTATCTTCACTTGTTCAAGTGCATATCCCTGGGTTGGTTGTTTATTGCTAGAGAGATGCTGAGTGTGTTCATCGACGGGAGTGAAAGAGCATGTCTGAATGAACATACAGTTCCTGGTACAGTCTTTTAAACCATGGGCGGATTGCATTTACCCATGTGCCTTTTTCCATTCACTAAGATTTAAAAATACTGACTGTATGTGAAAGTCATAATGAGGAGGCTAAGAATGAAAGCTTAATATAAAACAGTTTGATTCTGCTGTCATGGGCAGATCACCAGAGGCTAACAGACACAGTGAATAGCCAATTGAAAGTCTTGATTCCGGTCAGGTGGGACCATGCCCAAATGTTCAGGGACCTATGTGTAGCCTCAGGTACCCAGGACAGGGTTTCTAAAGGCAAAAACTGAGTTCTGGCATCTCGCTCAGCAGCTGCATGGGACAAGGGGCTTCACAGAAGTAAGCAATTTGAAGCAAGCTGGGGTTTTTGTTTGTTTGTTTGGTTGGTTTTTGTTTTTTGTTTTTTTGAGACAAGGTTTTTCTATGTAACAGCCCTGGCTGTCCTAGACTCACTTCATAGACCAGGCTGGCCTCCAACTCACCGAGATCTGTCTGCCTCTGCCTCCTGAGTGCTGGGATTAGAAATCTGAGACATCATTCCCAGTTAGAAGCAAGCATTTTTAACAGATGCTAAGATATGCTATTAGCAAGGTGGGGGTTTCCAAGCAAACAGTCTCAACACAAACTAAGTTAGCTAGAATTTGCTGACCTTTTTGGTTCCTAGAATAGAGCTAGGTAGTTTTCTGGTGGGATTCTCTATCAAGAAGATCAAATTCTAGTTAAATTCTCTATCTAGAACAGCCTCTTCCCTGCCTTGTCCTGCCACACTGCCACTGTATGCATAGGAGATCTGGAGGAAGATCTTGAGGTCATTGTGCCTTCTTTCTCTCTCCTACAATGGCATGCTCAGATGAGATGACCCTTCAAAAGCATTCAGAATGATGTTAGCCAGCTGCCTTAGTCGGGCTTACTATTTCTTTTTCTTTCTTTTCTTTTCTTTTTTTCCATGTTGGGCGGGTAATGTGCCCATATCATAACAAGGTTTAATGGGTGGCACATATCATGAAATATTGTGAAAACCCAATCATCATGCTTATGGACCAAAAAGGATCCAGGGTTACTATTTCTGTGATGAAACACCATGACCAAAGCAACTTGGGGAGGAAAGGGTTTATTCAGCTTACACTTCCACATCACAGTTCATCATCAAAGGAAGTCAGGACAGGAACTCAAGCAGGGCAGAAATCCAGAAGCAGGAGTTGATGCAGAAGCCATGGAGGGGTGCTGCTTGCTGACTTGCTCCCCATGGTTCGCTCAACCTGCTTTCTTATAGAACCCAGGACCACCAGCCCAGGGATGGCACCACTCACAGTGGGCTGGGCCCTCTCCCATCAATCACTAATTAAAGAAACGCCCTACAGCCAGATCTTAGGGAGGTTTTTGTCAATTAAGGCTCCCTCCTCTCAGATAACTCCAGATTGTGTCACGCTGACAGAACACTATCCAGGACATCAGCCTTTATTATGGTTATTGTAACTGTAGTCATAATCATTTTTGAATCTCTAACTTTCTGCAGTTATCATGGAATGGACAAGATGGTCATGCATTGTGCACAGTTACTACTACATTGAAGAATGGGCAATGCCCTTGTGTGATGGGGACTCTTCACTGTCGGATTGGCTGGTGTTATGAGTAACCGTCCTCTGAGTCAAGCAACCACCATCCTGAGGATTTTAGCTGCATTTTCTTGCAAAGGGATCATCCTAGCAGGGTGTGTTGACTGTTTGCATCCACCCATGGAGGAGTGGGGAGGGTCACCGAGTATCATCCACTGCTGCTCCTTACCATCTATTGTAAGTGAGTCTGTCTTAATTGCATTGGCCTTGGAGTATATAAGCCAGGTAAGAGTAGGGGATGGAGACTATGTGGCTATGGGAAAGCCCTCATCCCTGTTGGGTAAAGGCTTTATGGTGTATCCTTTTATGGGAGGAACACCACACTCCTGCAGGTAACCCCTCAACTGTGCTCTGTAAGAAAGTTCAATAAACTCATTGGGTCCCCCAGAATGACCTTTGGCAGACTGTGCCTTGGTCTGCCATTGGGACCTTAGGAGGACAGGTGGACTCTGTTTACATCTCCCCCTGGAAAGGAATTTTAGCAACAGCTGGATTTGGGATTTTTTGAAAATAAAATTACCCATAATGCCTTACTGCGTTGGGTGCCACCTGAAACCGAACTTTTTTTTTTTTTTTTGGTTTTTCGAGACAGGGTTTCTCTGTGTATCCTTGGCTGTCCTGGACTCACTTTGTAGACCAGGCTGGCCTCGAACTCACAAAGATCCGCCTGCCTCTGCCTCCCAAGTGCTGGGATTAAAGGCGTGCGCCACCACCGCCCGGCTGAAACCGAACTTTTAAATTACTATTCAACACTCATTTATTTATTACTAAATTCACTTATAACAAACACCAACAATTTCTTATCTATTAATCCTATAAATTCCTACAACCCCTTTAACCTATCCACTA
>CAJQZJ010032031.1:9361295-9401067 GCA_907164525.1 Lophiomys imhausi | reverse complement strand
TAGATTCTTTTTTTTTTTTTTTTTTTTTTGTGTTACTTTTATTTATTTATTTATTTTTTGGTTTTTCGAGACAGGGTTTCTCTGTGTATCCTTGGCTGTCCTGGACTCACTTTGTAGACCAGGCTGGCCTCGAACTCACAAAGATCCGCCTGCCTCTGCCTCCCAAGTGCTGGGATTAAAGGCGTGCGCCACCACCGCCCGGCTTGTTGTAGATTCTTTAACGTACTTAGCAGTCCTTTTTCTGGATCTCTCAGATGCAGGTTCGTCAGGGTAAGTTGGTTATTGCAGTCTCACCTTAAATAAGGCTTCATGCTTTCTTCTCTGTGGGAGACCCCAGCCGTCTGCAGGCCAACTTACTTCTTTTGAATCAGGAGCTCAGCTGCTCTGCCTCAGTCCTTAAAGCCAGGCACAATTTCCTTTAGGCCACTGTTCGGACAGATCAAACCCCTCTAGGCAAAAGCTGAGCCACAGGGTCCAGTCCTTGGCCTTTTGGTGTCTTGCTCAGGCTTTCTTTGCTCACCAGCTTCTTTCTGCTTCAGGGAAATCTGGCCATCAAATGATGGCCAGCACTTTTTTCAGCAGGACTCTCGGAGCTCTCTAGCATCAGGGGCCTCTTCTCCCTCTGGGCTCCATGCACTGTCCTTAAATAGGAGGAACTCTGTTTCAGCTTAATTTGGGCTCCGCCCACTTAGCAGCTGAAAACAATGTCAGGCCAGATACTTTGTTTCTTCAAGTCTATTGAGTCTTTCCTGTTTTTGCTGACTTCATGCTGATAATGCTCTTCAGGCCCCGAATTAAGAGACAGTATCAGAAACTTCCTATATGTTTTCTAAATCTAATTTATCTAACCTCTATAGGGATTACCATGAAAACACCCCTCTGGGTATGTTTATCAGAGTGTTTTCAGAGTGGTTTAACTGAGAAGGGAAGACCTCCCCAGAATATGATGGCACCACACCATGGATTGCGAATCCATACTGAATAAAAGGAGTGGAAAGAACAAGAACATCAACCTGCCTCTGCTTCCTGACTGCTGACATGTGACCAGGTGCCTCCTGCTGCTGTGACTCCCTGCTATGGTGGCCTGGACCTCCAAGCTGTGAAACAAAATAAGCCCATTATTCTTACATTGCTTGTAGTTACAACTTGGATGCTCTGTCACAACAATGAGTAAAGTAAATTCTGTCCCCCAATCCTTTGAGAAAGGGTCTCAGTATATAGTCCATCCTGGCCTTAGTTTCTCAACTTCCCATCTTGGTCTCTTTCAAGTGTCTGCCACCAGGTCTAGCTGATAATGTACCAACTCTTGTCTAAAAGCTGGCAAAGAGGGACGCTGGGGATTGTAGGGGGTGCCAGAGTTGGATGCTGCATCTTCAGAGCTAAGGAACAACTGTGTCGTTAGCTCCTCAGTCAGTTTCAGGTTACCCTCCCGCTGTAGAAAGCACCCTGTGGCAGTAAGGATGTGCACAGCAGTCAGCGCACACGGCCCAGACTTTTGTGTGCCATGCAGGGGACATAGGTAGAAGGAAAGTCCTCACGAGCCCACGGAGTTCCAAGGAAGCTCTTTGTTTTGTTTTGAAACAGGCTCTCAATATGTAGCCCAGGCTGTCCTGTAACTTACTTTGTAGACCAAGCTGGCCTCAAACTCGGAGATGCCTGCGTCCATCTCTTGAGAGCTGGGATTAAAGGCATTGGCCAGTAGACCCAGCTTCTATGGAAGCTTTTAACACAGCACAATTTGTGGTGGGATTTCAAGCCAAGTCCTACTACTTACTGAGCTCCTACTGTGTGCTTGCATCTGTGTACTTACCATACCATTTATTCTTCAGGGCAACTTGGTGAGTAAGTGGTATTACACCCCCCCCCTTTGTTCCTAGATAAGAATCAGCCTCCAAGAATTTTAGTGGCCAGTTCAAGTTCATAAGGTTGGTGAGGAGCTGAGGAGTTGCAAGCCAGACCTACCTTTAGCCTGGCTCAGTCACCAGCACTGTAGGCTTCCATGCCTGAACACTTGGTTGCTGATACGATATTCTGCAGAGCACTCCCCTCCTCTGCAATGCTGACTGGCTTTTGACTCAGCTGAACTTTTGGGTGACAATCATAGCTGAGATGGACCTGCAGAACATGACAAAATTGTTTGTGGATGTCACTCATTTAGGTCTTGGAGTTGTTACTGCAGCATAACCTGGAAGAGGGTGTTTTGTTTTTTGTTTTTTTTTTGCTGGGTTTTTTTTTTTTTTTTTTTTTGGTTTTTCGAGACAGGGTTTCTCTGAATATCTCTGGCTATCCTGGACTCGCTTTGTAGACCAGGCTGGCCTCGAACTCACAAAGATCCGCCTGCCTCTGCCTCCCAAGTGCTGGTTTTTTTTGCTGGTTTTAAAGTATTTTTGTATTAATTATTTTTAAGTTAGCATACAAAGTAATGGGTTTCACATATATGCTTTGCTCTAATTTGCCCCCCTCCCTTAATACCTTCCCCATCTCCCTGGTATTTTTCTGGTTCTCTTCATCCCCCCCCATACAATGCCTTCTGTTTCATATCGAATATATTCCATTAATTCCATTATTCTTCTCCTCTACCCTGTCAGGCTCTCCTTTCTCATTTTATCAACACACACACATGCACACACACACACACACACACGCACACGCACACGCGCACACACGCACACACACACACACACACACACACACACACACTTCAATCTAGGTTCTAGGTTCTGCATATGAGGGAAGTCATTTGTCTTTCTGAGTCTAGCTCATTTTGCTTAATGTTTGCTTAATTTTGCTCAATCCACTTTCCTGCAGATGTCATGATTTCTTTATGGCTAAATAAAATTCCACTGTGTATACACACCACATTTTTATTATCCACTCATCTGCTGATATCTGGGCTGCTTCCATTTCTTAGCTATTGTGACTAGAGCAGCAGTGAACAGGGGTGTGCAAGTGTCACTATGTGGGACTTGGAGGCTTTTGGGTTATGGGCTGCAGTAATATACCTGGGTCATACAGCAATTCTAGTTTCAGGGTTTTTGAGAAACCTCCACCCTGGACCCCTAAGGACTGTACCAGTTTATACTCCTACCAGAGGGATGTATGAGGGTATCTCTTTTCCAACATCCTTGCCAGTATTTGTCGCCATTTGTTTTCTTGATGGCCATTTTGACAAGAAGGCACATTTAATTTGCATTTCCCTAATGGGAAAACATTTTAAAAACATTGGTTGGTCATTTGTCTACTCAGTTCATTATCCTGCTTATACGTAAGCCACTTTGGGTTTTTCAGTGTTCGATTTTACAGTTCTTTATATATCTTAGATATTAATTGTTTATCTGATGTATAGCTAGCAATGATTCTTTTTCCATTCTGTAGACTATCTCTTCACTCAATTATTTCCTTTGCTGTGTTGAAGCTTTTAAATTTCATATAATCCTAGTAGTCATGGAACTATTTTCAGTGCTTCTAGATTACTGTTCAGATAATCCTTGCTTGTGCCTATATGCTGAAGTGTGTGGTATATATTTTCCCTTAGCAATTTAAAAGTTCCAAGTCTTGCATTAAAATCTTCAATCCATTGGACTGATTTTTGTTCAAGGTGAGAGATAGGGATCTAGTTTCATTCTTCTTCGTGTGGATTCCAGTAATCTCCGACATAGATGGTTGAAGAGGCTTTTCTATTCATTGTATGTTTTTGACATTGACACCAAAAATTAAGTGGCTCTAACTGTGCAGGCTTATTTTTTGAGTCCTCTGTTCTATTCCATTGATGTACATGTCTGTTGGGAGCCTGGCAGATCTTGGATTCTAAATCTTAATGGTCTGTAGACTGATCAAACACCTGGGCACAATAGTGCTTGGAGATTTGAAAACAGGAAGGTGATGTAGAATCTGAGGAAGCAGAGGACTGAATTCGACATCATCAAATTGATAATCTGATAAAGCAGCCAGGTAGAAGTGCACGGTGTTAGAGGATTTATCTTTCTAACCAGAAAAATAATTATGAAGTAACTTCTTAACTGTCACATTCTCCAGAGGGCTTTTGTCCTTCGGTTCTACAGCCTGAGGAAAATCATGCTGAGGGTGTAGCTTTGCTTACGCAGGCATATTGAATTTCTTTCTGGCTCAGCTCATGCCTATCTGTCACCCAATTATTATCAATAAATATTTAAATATCAGGTCGGTGGCCCCAGCATAGTGCCTGGTTGTTAGGCCGTTCTGAGTCCCAGTTGATGGTTATTAATTCAATGACTGCAGCTGTTAGCCGGCCAAGAGACACGGGCAGCAATTTACATGCTACTGCCCGTGTGTCCCTCCATCCCTCAGTCCCTCCATCCAAAGTTGCTGCAGGCTTGATTTTGCCTTATTCCAAGATGATATGAGAGGCAGTTTGCGTCTAACTAGGCGTTCCTTTAGCTTCTTGCCCAAACATTAAACGAAAATAAGGCAGGTTAGAGGAGCCAGTGTTGTTCTTAATGAAACGGAGGTTCATAGGGTCACTCTGTGAGCTAATGAGAATTGGCAAGCAAAATGCTTTCCAGTAAGATGAATTATGTACTCAGTTACCTACCTTTTTTTTTTTTTAAATCTGAGTTAGAGAAATCAGAGTAGATAAAAATGAAATAATCCATTATCAAATAATCAATGAAAAAGTTACATTACTGCAATGTTTCTGGATCAATATACAAGTTACCTTTGATATAGATGAATTATTCCTGGGTAGTTTAAAGCAGAACAAAGCCCACTTCCAGCCTCCTCCTCCAAAACACTGTGTATAAACGCAGAGAAAGAAGTTCTTAACTCATCAAGGACAAAACCAAACAGCTCTCTGCTTAAAAACCTGACCAAAACAGTGCCCCGTGGGACTGTGCCTGGGAACTTGGTTTCATGAACACTGATCTCAAGATACAAGCTGAGGAAGGTTCAGGAAAGGGTAGCCTCATGACACAAGGGATACTTTCTAAAAGGCAACTTTTATAGTATCTACCAGAATTTGAATTGCTGTACTCTTTGACCTAGGCATCCAATTGCAAGAATTTATCTTGTAGATGTAGTTAGACTTTGTAGTATATAACGATGGTTTTCTGAGGGGTTTCTTGTTTGTGGGAAAGACATAAACATAACTTGAAAATATTCATCAAAACAGGAATGCTTAGGTCTACTGTAATATGTCAATATCGTTGAATATTATCAAACCTTAAAAATGAGATACATACATATGTCTTGATATTATGATCTTTGAAAATGTAGTCTTTCATTGATTATCCTATTTGTAAATTATCCTATCAACTTTACACAATCATCTTTAGCTCCTACAGCCATCAGAAGTGGAATTGCAACCTCTATTTTATATAGATGAGAATCATGAAGTTCAAAGAAGCACATGCAAGCTCAGCTCTATCAAACTTCGTCTTGGAACTTTATCATCTTGTCTCATTGGCCTGAACACAGGCTTCCCATTGTCTCTTTACATGATATCATTTTTTTCTACCTGGAAGGTTCGTTGTGTTGAACAGTATAAGACCTGACTCATGGGGCTTGTTACAGTTAAGTAAATGTTTATTGAAAACATTAAGGACACTGAGATTACTACTTGCTTTATGTTTTTTTATTAATTTATTTTTATTTTATGTGCACTGGTGTTTTGCCTGCATGCATGTCTGTGTGAAGGTGTCAGATCTTGGAGTTACAGACAGTTGTGAGCTGCCATGTGGGTGCTGGGAATTGAACCCAGGTCCCCTGGAGGAGCAGTCAGTGCTCTTAACCACGGAACCATCTCTCCAGCCCTTGCTTTATGTTTTAACACATGAGAATAATTATCACTATATTTTCTTTGTTTAAGGTTTTAGTTTTTAATTAAGTAATTAATTTTTTAAAATGTGCATTGGTGTTTTGACTGTGTATTGTCTGTGTGAGGCTGCCAGATGCCCTGGAATTGGAGTTACAGACAGCTGTGAGCTACCATCTGAATACTGGCAACTGAACCCAGGTCCTCTGGAAGAGCAGCCAGTGCTCTTAACCAATGAGACATCTTTCTATCACCATAGTTTTAGTTTTTAGTATTTATCTTAACCCACATGTATCCATCAGCAAAGGCTAAGTTTTGCTGCAGAGATAAGCAACTTCAAAGTCTCAGTAAATGACTACTTTTGTTGTATGTACCTCACAGACTGACTGTCATTCTGGGCCACGATTTCATCTTTTCAGGGCCCAAGCAACTCCTTGGGACATGGTGGCTCACATGGGAGAGGAGAAGAGGGAGACAGGAATCACACAATGGATCTTTGAGCTGTGTTGTATAGCAAATTTTTTCCTGGGAAGATGCAACATACACTTCTACTCACTGAAAATGGGGATCCCAAGACAGAACAAAGTATAGATACCACCAAAGCCAAACTTGGTAAACCAATAAATTTCAGGACTATGGATGAAGGGTTACTTACAGGAACAGATATGACTCAAAGACAACTGTATCACCAAGACCCAACCTGGCATGGGTGACAGCCCATCAAAGCAAGGAACCTGGAGTGCATTGCACAGCCTTCAGGCAGCTCAACATGTGAGAATGTCCTTTCCAAATGGCTCTGGTCTAAACTTCTTCCAGGTATATTGGCTTGCTTCTGCTTTCCCCGAGGAACTGGTCTAGTCTTGGAGTCTTCTTTGCAGCTTGAATTGTCTAAAAGGGACTCTGGCAATGAGGGGCCTAGAGAATCTGGTCAGTTTTAGGGACTTCCTGAAGCTATTTTGAATTGTTTACCTTTCTGCTTAAGGAGCATCCCTGAAGGATGGAATGCTTCAATCTTGGAGGAAACTGTTACCCAACAACCTTCCGCCTCTAAGTGCCACTTTTCAACCCCATTCCCCTTTCACTAGCCAATGAGTCAGATGATCAAACATAGTGATTGGGAAGAATTTTATCTTCCAATGGGAATGTGTCCATGAGACCCAGTAAGAAGTGTCAAGTAAGACATCTAGCAAGTATTTTGAATAGTGATGAAGTATAATTCACCATACACACAAAATCAATTCTAAGTTCTTTGAAGTAGACACTAGGTTTCCTACTAACATTTAGCTCAGTATTTAGAATGCAACTTTTGTAATTCCAGGATCTTCTTTTCAATGTAGTAAACTTACTTTTCCTTTTCTAGTTTCATTCAAAACCAGCAGTTTGTAAAGTGTCTTAAGGGAAACCTCATACTCCCTGAACATTCCCAGTGGGGCTGTGAGTTTAATCTTACCAATTAGAATGTGAAGATGGGTGCCTTAGTTAGTGTTTTATTGCTGTGAAGAGACACCATGACCACAGCAACTCTTATAAAGGAAAACATTTCATTGGGGCTGGCTTACAGTTCTGAGGTTTAGTCTATTATGGTCATGGTGGGAAGCATGGCAGCATGCAGGCAGACACAGTGCTGGAGAGGGAGCTGAGAGTTCTACTTCTGGATTGGTAGGCAGCAGGAAGAGAGAGACACTGGGCCTGGCTTGAGCATCTGAAACCTGAAAGCCAGTGACACACTTCCTCCAACAAGGCCACACCTACTCCAACAAGGCCACACCTCCTAATAGTGCCACTCCCTGTGAGCCTATTGGGGGTCATTTCATTGAAACACAGCAATGGGTTTTGTCTTTTTCACTTCCATTTTATCCTAAATATGTAGGGTTTTTTTTTTTGAAGACACTTAAAGACATAATGTCAATACAGACTAGCTACAAATGCTAATCTAAAAGCCCAGCAATTTTGTGAAAGCAAGGGGCTAAAATGTAAACATATAACTCATTTTAAAATTGATTTGATATTTTACAGTGCTTACACTCAGACTCAAGTCCTTGCACATACCAGGGAAGTACTCTACCGCTAAACTATACCCCTAGCCTTAAAAAAGATATACAATTTCATTTCTAACATGACAAAATAATAATAAATATATAATAAATTGCAAAGGCTCTATCTAATGCTTAATAATCTTTCAAGAGGGTAAAGTTTTTGAGAACCTGTCATGGTTTGTCTTAAGCTGCCATTCATATATATATATATATATGCTCTTACAAACATTGTCATTCACTACTTTCTTGGACTACCTAAAGGAGGGAGATTATGAGATTTTTTAAAGAAGATTCATTGCATAAATTATTTCCAGCCTTGTGGAATTTCATTTTGGTGTTGTATTAGTAATGGATAAGAAAAATAGTGACCCATCCTGGAGTACCCTATCTGGGCTCTGCAGTGCTTTGGGGCTATGAACTGATTAAGCCTCCTTTTTTGCAGCAACCAAGATCAGTTGCCTTGTGTCTCTGGCTTTGCATTTTGCAAGTCCTTGCATCTTCGAGGAGGTATCATCCCCTCAAAAAAGACTTGAATGTGTGAGCAACTCTCTATCCCTGTTGTAGGTTTCTTATCAAGTAATTCAGCATGGGATGATTCAGAAGGAGCACTTGACACCTGCTTGTGAGGTGTGCATGCACATGTGTGTACCCCAGCAGGCATATAATGCTGGGCATGCTTGTGAGTTATGCATGCATATGCATGTACCCTAGCAGGCATATAATGCTAGGAAATACACTTTTGTGTATTTCTTCCTTTGCTTCCAGGAAGCTCAATGTCCTGTGCAATTTGATTTTGGTAATTTTTTTTCTTGCTTATTACAAATTACTTATAAACTTTGATGTAATATCAATAAATGAACATCAACAACCAAACCCAGACAGATGCAGAAGAGCCTTTAAACACAGGAAGTGGGGAAGGGAAGGTGATCTGCCTTTCGGAGTGGCTCATTTCATGTAACTTGCTTCAGTTTACATAGAACTCTATATCTTATTCTTTGGTTGTTATTGTTTTATATGGTATTATTTCTAATACCGTGGAATATTCCATCCTGTGGCTATGTTATGTTTCTTGCAGCCAGTTTTATATTTTACTAGGAGCCTTTGGTAGCAGACAGATAAATAGATAGATAGAGAGAGAGATAGAGAGATAGAGATAGAGAGAGAGAGAGAGAGAGAGAGAGAGAGAGAGTCAGACTTTTCTTCTTGAGTTCTACTACCAGCTCTGTCCTGGAAACCTTGTTGGGAAGAGTCTTTGGAGTGAGATCCTGGCTCTTTCACTTAATGCTCTGAGACTTTAGGGGGGTTAAGTTAATTTCTCTGCACTTTAATTTTCTCTTCTGGAGAAGGGGTTTACATAGTGATCTCTCTCCAGTACAAGAAAGGAACATCCTCTAGGAGTGTTAGCAGAAAGGGATTTAATGTAGAAATTAATTGCACAGTTGTTGAAACAGCTGGAGAAGTGATCATGAGAGCAAACCTCTCAGAGCAACTTCCTTTCACAGAAGTGACCGACCAGGACAACTATTGCTTCCAAAGCCACCATCAGGGGAATGGCCGGGTTCAAGTGCACATGATGGAAATGTATTGTCACAATATTCACATCAAGCAGGAAGCTGGAGAAAGGCTGATTGATGTCCCATTGCAGAGAACCCTATCTTTTATGCATCCCAGAACGAAACTTCCAAAGGGAAAAGAGGTGGCATCCACCTCTTCTACCTTCCTAAGCCTATAAAATGCTTATGATAGGTGAAGCCCAGTTTGCCTGCAAAACCTGGGCTCCATGGGCATCTGGCATACATGGTTGTTCCCACAACAGAGGATGTGTAAGCCAATCCACAGGGCTATGAACCTTTCGTGGTATTGTCATGAGGGCCGCATAAAATAGTTCATGGGTGTGCCTTATAGAGTAATCAGTGCAACTTATAATTGATTACAAAGAGAAAATTATGTGCTGGGATTTATTTCCTGGGCATGCAATATTAATTTTTCTTTGCTGTCCTCAAAAGATTCCTCGGTATTGAAGAAACAATTGTCTCAAAACAACAGTGGAAATGCAACAGGAAGGTGAAGGCCTAAGTGTGTTAGTGGAATTTGTTAAGTGACCAGTCAGTCATTCATTATCAAGTACGTTTACTGACATAATTCATGCATGGTTCATGCCTGGGAGTCAGTGCTGGGATGCGGAAGTGGACCAGATGGAGGTCATCTTTGCTTGGTTGTGGGGGTATGTGGCAGTATGAAGGTATCACAAAGCAGGGGACATTTGGAAGGTTCTTTAGGGATGAAGGAGATTTTAGACAGAGAAGGAAAAGAATACAAACATAGAATCATGTGAGGCCAGATTTATAAAATATTTTCAACATCAGCTCAGGGGAAGTATTTTCCAGAGTGTGTGCCATGGCACCCTCATTCCCAGAATGTTCTTGGAGAGTCAGGTCCAGAGTATGGTGCCAAAAATGCCAAAAACATTAAAGTAAAATGTTGACTTTAAGTCTTCTATTTTCTGACCATGGAAAACCACTTTGATAAGATGTTCAGAGAGGGTCAGGGACAGAGACTCTGCCTTTTCCCACCACGGAGTCATCAACAGCAAACCCAGCACCTGGCACACAGGGAATGGCAGGGAATATTTGGACACAAAGGTGATGAAGCTACTAGCCAGTATGCTTCCTCCACTGTCAGGCTTAGGGTTTCATGAATATAACCTCGGCTATGAAGAAGAAAGCATTTCCACAGAGGTATAGGAGACATTCTCCCCACAGGAGCCACGCAGCGCCTGTTCTTGTTGAGACTCAACCGAATCTCAGCAGATGAGGGTGTGTACAGTATTTGGGTTATATGTACTGGAATAAATTGTCATTGATTGTGTGACACTCAAATTTAGGTGGACGCACTATACTTAGCCAACCCTGACAGCCATCGTTTGGGGAACAACAGCAAACCTTTTTGCTTGTTACTGCTACTCATCAATTACCCGGGAAAAACCCCAACAAACAGCAAAAACCAAAACAATAATGCAGAGATGTACGCTCCACTTCTAACAAATCACAGGGCCAGTCCTTCTAGGTGGCTCTGAGAGGATAAACCTATTAGGTCTAACTTAGTTTGAGGCTCCCACTCAGAGAGGAAGCTTTGTGTCAACAAGGAGCCTACCTGGCATTAATTTCATCAGCTGGCCCATACATACTGCATAGAAGGGTGCACCCAGTGGACTTTTCCTGTCAGGGTGGCCTGGGATAACTCATGCATGGGAGACACTTGGGGAAAGATCACAGAATGCTTGAAGGGATTAAGGGATAAATGCCTAAGAAACCAGGCAGTTGAATTTTACAAAGGGTGGACAATTGCTGTCATATCCCCCATGCCAGAGCCATGCTTCCAAAAGGTTATGCTTATAGTCCTAACATTTTTGGTGCTTCCACCCAGTGATTTTTTTTTCAATATTTATTTTTATGTGTATCGGTGTTTGCCTGCATGTATGTCTGTGTGAGGGTACCAGATCCCTGGAACTGGAGTTACAGACAGGTGCGAGCTGTCATGTGAGTACTGGGATTTGAACCTGTGTCCTCTGGAAGAGCAGCCTGTGCTTAGTCATCGAGCCATCTCCTCAGCTGCACGCATCACATGATTCTTAACTAGGTCTAACTAGAGACAGTAAGTAGACTGTAATGTTCTCTGTCTCCATCCCTCTTTGTCCTGCCTCACAGTAACTAATGAGGCTCTCAAAGATCATCCATTATTACTGGCCAAAAGGTCCTGCTTGTAAGACAATTGAATAATTAAAAAGGTCAGCTAAAAAGACCCCCCCCCAGCTCTTTATGCTTTTCTTTATGGTTGCTTAGGCTGCTCACCCGCTTCCAGCCATAGCTCTGGCATAAATTAAGCATGATCTTGTAAAGCCAAATCTAAAGCTTTCCACAGCCTTTTGCACCGAAGTCTTCCGGGTGGGCTGTCTCTCATGAGGCAACAGGATGAATCTGCTTCCTCGGAGAAGGCAATGACTCCCTTAAAGTACTGATTTAACTGCATGCATGGGTGCTCGTTTTCTTCAAACATTAAAATGCGCGCACGTGCACACACACACACACACACACACACACACACACACACACTCTGTGCTCCAGGAGTTGCATGAAAAACACAGGTGAAAGAGCTAAGCAAAGCAGTCTGTAGGACTTGGGGGTGGTCAGGTTAGACAAACATTTGCAATTCATCATGATAAGTCAATAGCGGTAACTGGCCTCCGGCTCCACCTGGGAGAGGCCATGTCTGGAAGAGCTGCCCAAAGAAGATTCACGAGCTGCATTCTGACAATGAATAGGCTTTTTCTGAATGCAGGGTAGGAGGATGGCAACATCATGCAAAAGCGAGTGTAATTTGTTGTTCAGTGAGAGTCCTCCACAGGCTAAAGATGATCTACTGGGAGGCAGAAAGAAAACACCACAAGTTCCTAATTTTTTGATGTAAAAATAAATATCACTAATATTTAGCGTGTGGCTTAGGTACATATCGTTTATCAGCAAGATGACTCCCAGCTTATGATGGTGTGACATATGGGGCATTTGAATTTGCATCAGAAGCCATACACAATCTGATCTTTTCCCAGGCTGGTGGTAGATGGCGGCATACTCCCTGACAGCAATGGGCAAAGGGCAATGAGGGGCAGTTCCAGGTCAGCCACCACATTATGGGGGAGACACAAAAGTTAAGATGCTCAGCAAGCTAGGTGTATGGAACAGCAGGATATTTTCAACTTACAGTGGGCTCATTAGCATGGAACCCTACCACATTCCAAGAAACAGCTGTGGCTTGGCAGGTTGCATGCTCAAGAGTGTTTGACTAAGAGAGGGCTGGTACAACCAACCAAATTTGGCTGCCACTGCTGGTAAAATTAGAGGTTCCTCACCTTAGCCTTTGACTGTGTCAAAATGCTGTGTGTGTGTGTGTGTGTGTGTGTGTGTGTGTGTGTGTGTACATATATATGTTAGCACGAATGTGGCAGACAGAGGATGATGTTAGGCATCTTCCTCTATTTGTCCCTGTCTTTTTTCCTTTTTATTTAACTTTTTATTGATTTTTTTGTAAATTTTACATCATGCATCCCAATCCCACTCATCTCCCCATCTCTTGCAACCTCCTCCCCCGCAAAAAAATCTCATCATAGAAGCTGTAGTATGTCACAGTATGTCCCACAGTATATACCCTTTTGTCCACTCTTCTTTACTTGCAAATGTTCATTGCAATGAGTCATTTGCCTGGTTTGAGGCATCTTGCTTCTGGTACACTATCAATACTGGATCCTCACCAGGACTCCTCTGGGATATCCTGTTGTTACGCTGTGTTGTGGAGATCCTGCAGCTTTGGATCTGCAGGAAAGTCTCCTTCACATGTTCCAGCAGTTCATAGATGGGGTAGATGTTGGGGTGGGCCATCTCAAAGCCCTGGATCTGGGACTGGGTTATAGCTGAGCTGGTGGTCAGCCTGTCAGCTCTCCTGCACCCACACGACCAGAGCAAGCTCTCCAGCACTGTCCCAGCTAGCTCACCCAATGCCACAGCTGGCAAGGGGCAGGGACAGCTGACTCTCTTGTTCCCAAGCCCTCAGGGCAGCTCATCCACGTCTAAGCCACCAGGGTCAGTTCTACTGTGCTGCCTAGGAGAGGTGCAGGGTCCACTCTCCCAAGTGCCACAGCCACTGAGGGGCAGGTCCAGGTCTTCTGCCTGCCATGGGTGGGGAAAGGTGAAGTGGGGGAGGGCATCTGAGTGTCTGGGGTTTTCTCAGGAGTGCTATGTGACACCAGGAAGGGAATAGTCTCAGGCTTGCTTTGCCCACCCAGGCTGCTTGAGGCTGGGCAGGGGCCGTCGTGGGCTTCCTCTGCCACTGTCTTGGTTTTTATGTAGGTAATGTATTTAGGTCAGTTTCACCCAGTTATCTTCTCTTGCCTCCCTCCCCCAGAATCCCCCCTTTTCCCCAACAAGTCCCTGCTTTCATCTCTTTTGTTCCATTTCATTTCTTGTTTTTGTGTTCTCCCCCTTAGTTTTGATACAGGATCTCTCACTGAACCAGGAGCTCACTAATTTGGCTAGTCTGGTTGGCCTGCAAGCTCCAGAGAGTTTCCTATCTCTGCCTTCCCAGCATGGGAATTAAAAAAGAAGCAGGTTGGGGCTGAAGAGATGACTCGGTGGTGGTTAAGAGCACTGGTTGCTTTTCCAGAGGACCTGGTTCAATTCCCAGCACCCACATGGTGGCTCACAAATGTCTGTGACTTCACTTCCAGGGCCCTTTTCTGGTGTCTGCACATAATGCACACATACATCAGGCAAAATACCCATAAACATAAAAAAAAAGAATTAGTGAAATTACTTTCAGTGTGTGTTTAGTTAAATTTAATGTATTGGAAATATCTAGTTAATGTAAAAAACTATTAGACATTTTTTCCCCTTTTGTGGTTCTGGGGATCAAAGCCAGAGCCCTGCATGTACTGAGCCCTGCAAGTACTCCACCACTGAGCCACAATAAAAGATTATTAAAAGAGAATTTTTGTGAGAAATCCTTGAACTCCTGTATGCTTCATCTGACACTTATAGCAATCCTGATTTGAAATGGCCAGGTTTTGAGTGCTCAGTGGCCAGTTATGGCTAGTGGCTAGCCACTGTGTGGGCCCAGTAATGTCAGACTCTTCCTACCTTAGCTCTGCCTGAGGAGGCTACAAAAGCAAGGGAGTGGGGAAAACAGGCACTCAACTGGCATCTGGGGAAGGCTTTGCAATTCTGGTAAGTCCAGAAATGTCTTGGTCATCATGGCTCTTTTTTTTTTTTTTGCCAGTAACTTAATCTAGTTTAAGCAAATAACACAAGCTGGAGGCTCATCTTAGCAGAGGTAGAGCCTGTCCCTATTCAACATTCTGTCACCATTTATGGGACTTCCCCCATCCCCCACCCCAGCTGCTGGGCCTGGTTGACCAGGGGATTGTTTGCTCTTAAATTAAAACAGAAGGTGCATTTGATTTATCACCCCCAGCTGTCGCTGCTCACCTCCACTGAACCTTCCCTGAGACTTCAGAATATGTCACTTCAAAGGCCCAGAACTGGTTTTCAGTTGTGAAGAACATGCTAATCCTACAATAGCCTTCAAGCAGAACAGCATTTGTTAGTGGTGTTGGGAGCAGGCAGAAGCCTTGGAGAGAGGCCTTGAGTTTAGCATAATGGAGAAAGCAGGAAGCTACTTGGGCCGTTGATATCATCGGTAATTTCCAGGGCCAAACTTGGGATCTCCAAATGTGAGGATTCTTTTTTTTGGAGGAACTTGGGGCATTTTGTCTGGAAAAGAAGTGTTGCGGGGAGGGCAGCAGAGGTCACCCTTATATATTTGAGGGATTGATCACTCTATATGATCAAGTCATGGCAGAATTAGGGTACCTCTCTCATTTTAATTTTTAAAAAGACTTAAAATGAGACCACTATGAGATCACTAATAATGCATAGACATCAGACTGTGTTTCCCCAAGGAAGTACTCATTAGCTACCCACTTTAGATCAAGCACTGTTGCGTACGTTATTTAGTTAAATACGTGAGATAGTAATCCATGATGAAGATGAAGGCCCAAGAGTGCGGCAGGTCACTTCCCAGACTCCAGGGCTTGTTGAAGAAAAGAGCCCAACATCGTCTCTATGAGCTGAATACTGTCAGCTATCTTGACAAACTCTTCATTGTCTTCTTTAATTATGTTTATTTTGTGGTAAAACTATTACAGATGTTGATATAGACATTAAAATAATCTGGTCAGAAAGACATTAGGCAAACTGACTAGTGTTTTCACACTTCTTTTGAGAAAATAAATTCTTTTTTCCTTCCCCCACTTGGAAGTTTTAGCTACAGGACCTCCCCCCCCCCCCCATCCAGCTGAAGGAGAGCACAGTAAGGTTCAGTTGTCTGCAGTCCGCTCCTGCACAGGTCTCCCCTGAAGTCTTCCCAGTATTCTAAGGAATATTTCCAGTACTCTAGGAAATGCAATTTTCAAGCAATGAACTAGGGTTTGGGTTTTTGCAAGAATGCAAGTATATACCTGGTTAATTGCATGTCCTTATTTTTAAATTGCCAATAATAACAATAATGATGATCTTTGGGAATGGTGCCAGGCTTTTAGCATACATTATCTTTGTTTAATTTCAACAACAGCTCTCCAATGTAGGAATCATTTACTGTCCATATTTTACTATAAGGAAACCAAGACTTAAAGTGCTCATTAATCTGCTCCAAGTTGTGTCAAGGGAGTGGATCTGAAACTTTATGGGAAATCCTGCCACCATGTTCTTAAATAAATAAATAAATAAATAAATAAATAAATAAATAAACAAACAAATAAATAAATAATGTTTACCTTTCTTTTTTCTTTCTCTCAGGTTTTTTTTTGGGGGGGGGCGGGGGGCAGTATCATTATATAGTCCAGGCTGCCTGCTGCCTGAAGCATTCTTTTTGCCTCAGCATCCCTAGCGTTAAAAGAACAGGCATAGAATCCTGATGGCTAGCTAAATTATAATTTTCAGGTATAATTTGTGTGGTGGTTTGAATGAGAATGGCCCCCATAGGCTCATATATATAAATGGTTGGTCATTACAGATTGGGATTAGGGGGTGTGGCCTTCTTGGAGTAGGTGTGGCCTTGTTGGAGGAACTATGTCACTGGGGGTGGGCTTTGAGGTTTCAAAAGCACAAGGCAGGCCCAGTGGCTTTCTCCTTGCTGCTTGCGGATCTAGATGTAGGACTCTCAGCTACCATAGCTACTTGTGTGCCACCATGCTCCTTGCTATGAGGATAATGGCTAAGTCTTTGAAACTGTGAGCAAGCCCCAATTAAATACTTTCCTTTATAAGAGTCGCCATAGTTGCAGCATCTCTTCACAGTAATAGAACACTGACTAATACAATTTGTCCCTGATTTATGATAGGTCCATTTATAATCTCTCATCTTCAAAAAATTGTGTTAGTAGGGCATGGTGGCATGAAACCCAACTTTTTAAAATTAATAAAAATTTATTTATTAGTAAACTATAAACACTTATAACAAATATAAACACTTAACTACTAATCCTACAAATGCCTACAACCCCTAAGACCTAACCACTAAACCTATTGATAACTATTACAACTATTTTCATAACCTTTTAGAAGGATACAGTGTCTGGAGCAGGTCCTCAGTCGTCAGGAACACAGTCTCTGGGGTAGACCCTTTAATGCACTTAGCAGTCTTTCTTCTGGAACATCTCAGACGTGGATCCGTGAGGGTAAATTGGCTATGGCAGTCTCACCTTAAATAAGGCTTGAGGCTTTCTTCTCTCTGGGAGAACTCAGCCATCTGTAGGCCAACTTACTTCCTTCGTATCAGCAACTTTGCCGCTCTGCCTCAGTCTTTAAAGCTGGCCACAGTTCTGTTCAGGCCACTGTTCGGACAGGTCAAACCCCTCTAGGCAAAAGCTGAGCCACAGGGTTTAGTCCTTGGCCCTTTGCTGTCTTGCTAAGGCTTTCGATGCTCACCAGCTTCTTTCTGTCTCAGGGAGATCTGGCCATCAGTCCATCAGCACTTTCTCCATCAGAGGATACAAACTACTCATTGTCCTTTCTAGTGTGAGGACTCGATAGCTCTCTAGTATGCAGCTCTTTGGCTCCATCCGCTTGTCCTTAAATAGGATTGCTCCTTGTTCCACCTGCTTCAGGTTAATTTGGGCTCTGCCCACTTAGCAGTTGAAAACAATGCCAGGCCATAAAGTCTTTCCTTGTTTCTCCTGGCTTCAACCTTGTTTTTAATCCACAGGCTCCCCTTGTTTCACGTGACTTCATCTTTGTTTTTAGTCCACAAGCTGATAAGCTAATTGCTCACAGCCAAGTTGATCTTCATGCCCTAGATTAAGAGACTGTATCAGAAACCTAGATATTTACTAAATCTAATTTATATTAATCTAACTCCCTACAGTGGCACACAGAATCATAGCACTTGGGAAGCAGGAACAGACTGTGAGTTTGAGGCCAGCTTGATCTACATAGAGAGTTCTAAGTCAGCCGGGAATACATAGAGAGCACTTGTCTCAAGATAAAATAAATAAAAAGAGTAGAGGATCGTGGAATTTGGGGAGCTGGTGAGATGGCTCAATAGTTAAGAGCATCTGTTGCGTTTGCAGATGACTGGGATTTGGTTCCCAGCATCCACATGGAGGCTCACAAAGTCTGTAACTCTAATTCCAGATATGATGCCCTCAACTGCAAGCATGTGGGGGACTTAGGTGCAAAAACAAACAACAAACAAACAAAAAACCCCAAAACAAAAACCCAAACAAACAAACCAAAAAACCAAAACCCGCTCATACCCATAAAATAAAAGCAATAAATGAACCTTTTACAAGTTTATTGTGCAAGCAATACACTCTCAGTAGGAACTCTGCTTGGAATTTTGATACTGGAGCTGGGCAGTGGCATTAAGCTGCAGCTTCTAGTGGCCACAAGGGACTGAGACTTTACAGTATACTGTGCTGCTACCTGGCATGCTCAGCAGGTTTGGGGCACTCAGTGGATTTCAACTTAATGATATTGTCAGCTATCTATGAGTGATTGGAATATAGCTGAGCATAAGTGGAGGGACATCTATGTATTAGGATCAACAACATATAATTTGCAATTAATATTCCCTCCCCACCTCTCCCCTCCCCTTTCCTCTCCTCCCTTCTCTTTTCTCTTCACTTCTTGTTCTCTATTTCTCCCTCTTCCATACCGAGTCTTAAGCTCGCAGATTCAAGTGATGTTCCTGAGTAACCAAGAGTCATTGTGCTTGGCTATTTTGTTTTCTAAGTTTTAAAATGTGATTTTAGAAAATTAAATATCATTTGAGTTTGCACTTTCATGGAGTCGCACTTGTCTGTGCAATTCGTTCGTTCGTTTGTTCCTCCCTCTCCTCCACCTGTCCTGGCCCTTAGTGCACGCCAACAGTGGCTAGAATCTGAAGGTACAACTGTCATCAAGTCAAGATTTGTGTCCTGTTTTAAAGCGACTTAATATCTTACAAAGGCAGGTGGGAACAAGCTGTGAGAAATAGCTCCATGAGTAGCTAATTGAACACCATCTTTTGGTGTTAAAAGGAAAATAAGATTAGCTAGGGGGAGATTACAGTAAGGGCATCTAACCCTTAGGTGCCATTCAGAAATATACATCAGTACGTATTTGCCAGTGAATGGATGAGTCTAGGGTTAGGTGTAACTCTCCTGACGAGTGACTTCAGAACTACAGGAATGACTGCAGAACCAGGAGAAAGACATGTATGGTGGCTTCAGCTGTGATTACAGATCCCAGCATGGTGCCCTTGGCTGATTGTCCTTTGATCATGGGTCTTAGGCGCACAGCCCTGCCCAGGAGTTTGGTCTAGGCAGACACATGAGAGTTGTGTTACTTGATGTGCACAGTGCTGTCTCAGCGACCATTTTGGGAGCTGGGAAGGAGGGAGGGCACTCGGAGCATCAGTTTTTCTCAAGTGAAAACTGTCTTGCTTCCTGTCCCCTTCCTGGCAGTTCTTGGGGTTTGCCTCTTCAACACTGCTCTGTATTTCACAATCCATTTGACAGAATTTTATGTTGTTGTTGTTCCTGCTCTGTCTAAATGAGACCTCCAGTCGGAAGAATGACTTTTAAATCTTTTATGGCCCTGGAGCACAAAATGTTCCCAATTTCTTCCCCTGAGCAGTTTCAATTTTGGTGGCAAGTTACAATAGAGTGTATTTATCGTCTGAAACAGTCCAGCGGCTTGGAGAGGAGGTGAGGGAGGCTGCCTGGCTGTGTTGGGGGTGGAATATGTTACCCTTTAACTAACCCAATGTGGGTAGTAGTGGCTGGAGCCAGGCCTGGCCAAGAGTGGAGGGAGGCTCAGGTCAGCCTGGGAGGAGTATCCAGATCCTACCTTTGGGTCTCTCTGCAGTCCCTAAAGAATTGTCCTTGGATGGACTTCCTTGGTTCTTTGGAGATCTGTCCCCAGGTGGCCAAGTTACCCAATGAACCAGAAAGCAATAAAGCTATTGCTTCTCAGCAGGGGGTGACTTTTCAGGGCTCTGACTCTCATCCGGATGGCGTGTCAGGCTTCAGAACAGAGGGGCCCATCCCAGGGTGAGCAACCAATTCATTTTGGAAATTGGATATGGTTTCCTGAGCTTACCAGGCATCTAACGAATATTAGTTAAGGTGGGGAATAAGAATTTTCAGTAGGGAATACCAGGTTTTGGTCTATTGCTACTGTGTACCACCTATGCAGGAAGTCATGCCAACAAGGTATTATTATAATGTGATTTCTATAAATACTGTGGAGCTTTGTTCTAGGATAGTCCTGAAAACCTGGTGGGTCCTTGGCAGACTGGATGTCTATACAGCTTCACCTGCTCTAGTTTTCTGTTACTCTCTGAAAAAGGGTATTGAGGGACAGTTTTCTTTTATTATTATTATTGTTGTTGTTGCTATTTCTTCTCTCATATATTACATCTGAGTGCAGTTTCCCTCCCTCTCCCAGTCGTCCCTCCCTTCCCCCAAGATCCACTCCCCATTATCTAACAAACTACAAAAAGACAAAGCACATACTATCACACCAAGGCCAGACAAGGCAACCCAAGTAGGAGGAAAAAGTTCCCACAGGCAGGCAAAAGAGTCAGGAACAGCCCTTGCTTCATTGCTAGGAATTCTGCAACACTAAGCTACTCAGACATAACATATATGCAGAGGACCTAGGTCATACGGATATTGGGTCCCTGATCTATAAGTCCCCATGAGTCCTGGTCAGTTGATTCTGTGGGCTGTATTTTCGTGGTGTGTCCCTAACCCCTCTGGTTCCTTTGATTCTTCCTTCTCCTCCCTCCAAAGGGCTCCCCAAGCTCTGCCTAATGTTTGGCTCTGGTTGGGAACAACATCTGTTCCCATCGGTTGTTAGATGGAGTCTCTCTGGTTTCTGTAGTAGAGGTCTGGATTTCTTTGTAAACATAGCTGTGCTGAAGGAATATGCAAGGGTTGTGGGAGTGCTTCTGAAAAACAGGCTCATAAAAGGGGCATATGAAATCAGACTTATGACTGGCAGCTATAGGGAACACCTGTGAGAGGGCATGTAGTCCTGATCAACAGGTGTACCTTAGGAGGCGGGCATAAGGTTAGCCAATGAGAAAACACCCTGGTGCATAATTAGAGCGAATAAAAAAACGAAGGTCGAGAAACTCAAGAGGAATAAAAAGGAAGATGGGGAAACTCAAGAGGACTTTTGCTTGGCATTGCTTCTCAATGCTGCTCATTGCTGCTTCACTTGGAAAGACTTTAGACAAAGTTTGCTGCAGAGACTTGCTGAGACTTTTGGCCGAGGTTGGGTGTAGCCCAGGTGAAAAGCTGCAGCCCTAGAGGGCAACACCTGTCCTGTGGATTCAGTGGGGCCATTTGGATGGAAGAGGCCACGGCTCCACGGGGTGTATGTGTGCGTGCTAATGGCCTGCACCTAGGCCAATGGATGGAAGAGACCTTTGTGCTATTCAAGTATAGCACCTGTCCCCAAGGCAGCAAACTTGGGTAGGCAGAAGAGGCTGTGCAGTGCAGCACCTGCCCTGAGAGGGTTCAACTAACTTAGACAGGAGAGACCTCAGCCCCAAGCAGGGGAGTGGGTATGCACAGTGCTGATTGCCATTGCTATATCTGGGTGACCACTGGGCTGCTGCTGATTGCTGTGTTCCCTGTGTATGCTGATTTGGATGGACTGCTGATGAGTTGCCCCAAGGACTTGCATCTGAGAACATCTTCACCTGTGTATCCTTTCTAGCATGCCTCAGGTTGGTTGGTTGGGAGGTGTTTATAGTTATTAATAAATAGTTTAAAGGTACACCAACAGGTCTCTTTAATGATGATTCTGCTACGCTCTAGTCCCAGAACACTCTGCAGGCAGGACAACTGTAGGTGGAAAGTTTTGTGGCTGGGTTGGTATCCTAATCCCTCTACTTGCCTGGTTACAGAAGATGGCCTGTTCAGGCTCCATATCACCCATTACTAAGAATCTTTGCTAGGGTTACTGTCATAGGTTCCATGGAGCTGAGGGACAGGTTTCTTAAGGGGGAAGGTGATTCTCAAGGTTTTGTGTCTGCCTCTGGTAACATTTGTTCCTTTTAGCAATGTGTCTTCCTGACACATTTGGAGCTACTGACATTTGGGGCTGGAGAAGCTGGCTGGGTGTTGTAGGATGGTTCATCACCAGGATTTCCATTTAATTGGTGGCACCAGGTGGCACATTTTGCTATAGTTTCTCAGGTGATTTAACTGTGCAGCTGCTCTGAGAATCCTGGTGTGCAAAGAACACACTCTTTTGCAATGGACACACTTGTTTTTTTGTCCCAGTGGGCCGGGCTTCTGAAACTGGCATAAAAGAAACTCAAGTAAGGAGGTGACATTTACAGGATTGTCTTACGATATGCATAACAAATGTTCCACATTCCCCTAGGCCCCAGTTTCAGGCCTCCCTTCCCTTCTCTACTTTGGATAGGGCCATGTGGTTGGTGTGACTTTCTCAACACCCACACGATATTCTCCAAACCTAGAAAGAGCAAGTACTACTCTCTCTCTTTTAATTAATTATTTTTTTTTTGAGGCACCAAGAAGGGATTCTGGGGCCTTTAGGTCTCTCCTGAAAGCCAGCAGTGAGCAAACACATGCCTGGCCAGGGCTGTCTCCACGGCCCTTCCTCTCCCAATCTTTCAAATGAGGGATGGATAGTTGATATAGCACCTCGACACTCAGCAGTCTGGGCCACCCAGGGCAGTTGAAGGTGACTGGAAAGGCCTAGGTGCTGGCCGTTCTTCTGCTCCTTTATCTTTGTAACTTGTTTTCTTTTGAAAGGGCCCTTGTGGATGAGGGAACAGTGCCTTGGTTGTGTTGATCTAGGAAGTAGTAAGTCGCTTTGGAAAGACCAGTGCTGTGTGTGTCTGTTGGCCCCTGCGAGGGTGCTGACCCATGGCAAGGGGTTCCTGTGAACATCTGGCTTGTGTTCAAGGCATAGTCCACCCTCCCTGCTTGTCCTCACCACCATCTTATCAAAGAGAAATCAGTAGCCAGGATGTATTACCACAGAGTGAAGTGTTCATATAAATTCAAATGTTCAATAATTTTCCCAGCACCCCTACCCCACAATGCTTATGAAATGTGTGAAATGTTTTCCAGAAACAGGGGAATTGGATTCTAACCAGAAGTTCTGAGTGGAGCCTTGGATGCAGCCTGAGAAATCCATTATGAATGTTTCATTAGATGGAGGTTTCTTAACTGGGCCTGATGTTGCCTCCTGGAGGACATTTGGCAGCACCTGGAGATATTTTTAATTGTCACAACTAAGGAAGAGGCTACTGCTGTCTTACGAGTAGAAACTAGAAATGCTGCCAAATATCCCCAAATGCACAGAGCAGCCACTAGAACTAACAAGTCACCCAGTCTAAAAAGTCAGTAGAGCTGAGCTTAAGCACACTGAGGGCTGGCATTGCCTAGGAATCTCGGAGCCTCTGCCCAATTAAACCCAGCTTTTATCCTCCTGAAAGAGCTGGCTCAGCTCAGTTCCACAGCCCTGGCTACATTGGCCACACCCACCAGGGGAGGATGAGATGATGACAGCTATATTTAGAATGCTATTTCCTTAGCATGTGGAGTCCAGAGCTGGACAACTTACAGTCTTCTTGGGTGATAGAGATAAAGGGATGGCACCTCACACCAGTGAAATGGTCCTGCTTGGACCACTCAGCCTTAGGCACAAGAATCATTGTTTGTACTTCTGAAGGAGTCCAGATCAACTATTCCCGGGAGAACTCAGGAAGAGGCAGGGACTGAGCACCACTTCCCGAGGTTGTCTATTCCACCCCTTCCTTTAGGAAATCTGTTGTGGGAATAAGGCCCTAACCCTTGAAACTTTACAAGCCTTACCTCATTCAGGTTTTATAGACAGTGAACATGCCAACACTTCTTCATAGGCTTCTGCATTCTTACTTCCCACAGGGGCTGGTGAGCTCATCTGGGTTTCTGAGATCCTAAGTTCACTGAGGAAGGTGGGTGGTAAAATCTTGGTTTACTCTGGGTAATTCCAGATGTTTCAACCTGCAGGATGATGTCCCTTCTTGATAGTGATGTGATGAGGAGGGAGACGCTAACCTATTTTGTCTTCTATAGGAAGATGGGGACATGAGAAGACACAAGGATCCCACGCAGGGATCTCAGGAACAGAGGGTAATCTGGGATGATCTCTTCTGGGCCATGAAGAGTTGGAGCTCAGGGATGTTTGTGGCTCTCCAGGCCTTGTGTCTAAGAAGGTGGCTTTCACTTTCATGAGCTTCAGGGGTCCTCTGGACAGCTACGGAGAGGTCCCATGGGGCACTGGGTCACCAGGCCATCATAGCCATGTATGGTTTAATAATAGAGACATATTCCGAGAAGCGTACTGCTGTGTGAGCATTATAGAACATACACAAATCTAGAAGGTCTCGTCTACTACACACAGGCTATGGTGTAAATATATGGTATAGCTATAGGGATATGATGAGGGAACAATATGAGATTAAATCACGCAGAAATGTTCATTAAGGGTTAGGGTTTGTATTCGGATTTGCCTTCTGTTGCTGTGATAAACACAGTGACCAAAAGCAAGTTGGGGAGGAAAGGGTTTATTTCAGCTTGTAGTTCATAGTCCATCTTGAAGGGAGGTCTGCAGGAAGTGAAGCAGAGGCCATGGAGGAGAGCTGCTTACTGGCTTGCTCTCCATGGCTCCCTCAGCCTCTTTCTTGTAGCACCCAGTACCACCTGTCCAGGGGTGGTACCACCCACAGTGAGTTGTGCCCTTTGACATCAATCATTAGTCAAGAAAATGCCTGACAGACTTGCCTACTGGCGATCTGATGGAGGCATTTTCTCCACGGAAGTTCCCGCCTCTCATAGCTTTAACTTGTGACAAGTTGACACAAATTGAATCAGGGCAGGAGAGAACCTGGCAGGTCTGCAGAGGTCATTTCTGTCCTGAACCTTTCCCGACCAGCTACCTAAATCAGGGCAGACTAAGCCAGTTAGACAAGTCCTCTGCCTGCAGCCTACAGTCACAAGGGGCTCAGTGTCTGGCCGAGAGGCTCAAGCAGGATGTTTCCTGACTGGCTGTCTACTTAGAAGTCCTTTGGTACATGTGGGAATTTGGGCTTCAGGAAGACAAATGAAAGTGAAATTCATTCTTTAAAGCCCAGCTGGGAGCAGACCCAGGCAGAATGGCGATATCCACAAAGCTGTTCACCGTCTTTCTCTACTTTCTTCTTCCATTCGTTCTCCAAGCCCACAGCCCCTTTCTCTTTCACAAAATTGTCCTCCGTACTGAAGTAAGAATGATTTTTGAGACATGGTGTTACCTTCCCAGATAATTGTCCTCTGCGAGGACAAGTGGCCTTAAAACAAAGAAAGAATTGCAAATTATTAATTTTTTTTAGCCCAAAGAAGAGCACACTACAATGAATTTATTTATCATTTCATTTATAAATAGCATTTTCCCTCCCAGCGTCTTCTGTACGCTCAGGAATCATGGTTGATTTTGCTCTTTCCTTACTCAGCAGTCAGTCTGGGCCACCTCCTCTCTGACTGGGCCCTGATGTCCCTGTTGGTTCTGCTCCTGTGTGAATCCCAGTGTGAAGGGTACTTGTTGCCTTCGTCCAATCTAATTATTTCTCTGTGCAGGGTTTTGTTTAGGTCTAGTAGTGGCCAGTATCCCTCAATGAGACAGGCAAGGCTTTCCTCCTTTGAGCAGACAGTCTCTTGGTGGGGGGGACCAAACCAAACCTACACTCCTGGCTCCTTGCTGGCTGCCACATGACATGTTGCTGCTCTACCATCTTGGATTCATCAAGGGAGATGCATTGAAGACAGAAAAAAACAAAACAAAAAAACCAAAAAACAAAATATAAAAACCACCAGAATGATGAGAGCCCTTAGGCCTCAGGAACATTGGCAAAACACGTTGCCAAGCCAGGTGTGATTGCACATGCCTGCTATCCCAGTACTTAAGAGCCTGAGGCAGGAGGATCATGAGTTTGAGGCCAGTCTCTGGAGACAGCAAACTCATCACATATATATTTCCGTGAATCTTTCTTTTGGGTCTTCTAGAGCCAAACACACACTAGTGAAGGCCATGAAATGCTTATGTCACTGGTTCTTAGAGCTTCATATGGAGACAATAGGAGCTAAGAGAGTTTGGGTAACTTTTCCCAAATCACGCAGGCAGCATCTGTGGGGCCTTATGCTTACATGCCTGCTTTCGAAGTGCCCAACGCTCAGCTGCTATGGTAAGAGCACCTGCCTCTTTTCTCTCCTTCTGTAACCGTAGGTAAGTCTCTTCCCTTTACTGGGCCTCGGTTTCTCATTCATGAAACAAGAGACTGAACTGCATAGCTCCAAAGGCCCTCCCCAACCCTAAAGGTCTAGGTATAAAATTTGGACTTTAAAATAGTTTCATGTCCGTATAGGGCACAGGTTCAGACAGACACTAGCCTGTAAAAATCTGACTCTCGTTAATACTGCTTGGCACTGATAGGGTAATCCATTTCTGTTCAACAAGGCCTTGGCCACACATACTGCAGAAGTTGGGAATGAGTACTTTATTTTCACAAAAAAATAGCTGCTTTTTAAAAATTTTTAAAGGTAAGTGTATACCGGTGTCTGTGATGGGTGCTTACAGAGGCCAAGAGAATGTGTGGGCTCTTCTGGATCTGGAGTTTTAGGTAGCTATGAGCTGCTTGAAGTGGGTGCTGGGAACCGAGTGTGGGTTCTTTGCAAGAGCAGTTAAGTGTTCTGAATTGTAGAATCGTTGTCTTTCCAACCCCAACATAGTTTACTATGATCTCGTCTCCTCTCTCCACATGCCCTCCTATCCTCTTTTTTATGTTAATTTTTATTCTCTGCATGACTGGACAGACAAGGTCAGGAACCAGATGGCAGGCTGGCCCCTTCCCCTTCCCTATCTCAGAGAAGTTTCAGCCCAAGTAGCCAGAGATGGAGAATTCCACAGGGTAGAATCCTTGGTGCCTGCATCGCTCTCAAAGTTTAGCGTGTTTCTGCTGCTGTGAGCAGTTATGACCCCCACAGGTACAGGAGTTCACCAGAGCTCTAACTTCAGCCTCTTCCCCAAGCTTGTTCAAACAGGGGTCTAGTCCCCTTGCCCAAATCTGGAGGTTGTAAAAACAGTCCCCTCCGTGATTTCAATGATGGCCCTTTCCAGTAGTGCCTGCTCTGGGAAAGGCTGGTAGGTACTCCTTGTGCTGGCAAGCCCCGCCAATATGCCTGGGGACAATGCTCTGTGAAGTGCTGAAGCCCAGAGAGGTTAAATGCTTTGATTCAAGTCACAAAGCTTGAAGATAGCACTTTATGCTTTTCTTTACGCTGTTTTGCATTGTGAGGTGATGGGGTGGTGGTGGTGTGGGTCAGAGATTCACAAGTAAGACTTTTACTTTATTTTTTTTTAACTTGCTGCAAAGAATATATTGCTGTGCTTAAGGTCTTGCTTATCCATTCAATAAATATTTATTAAGTGCTTACTGGATGTCAGGCAGTGTGCCAGGGCATTCTTTCACTGAGTCTGTTAAACAGTCATGGTTTATCGTCCCCTGGAGCTGCAGAGCGAGGCCCTAGGTCAGTTTGCTGTATGTACAAAACATACCATTTTGTATTGTGGATGCTCCTGGAACCAGACCCCTTAGTCTCAGTCACCAAAGAGCCCCACAGTTTCTAGTCCCCTGTAGTGTCTTGACCCAAGATAGTCCATACTGGAGGCCTTTGACTCAGAGTTTATATAGAGAAGACCCACAGAGTCTCCATATGTCTGTTTCTTCACAGCAGCACAAAGAACAGTCCCTCTCTTAAAGGTTATGGTAGCACAGGGTAATCCAAAGGAGGGTCACTTTGTTCCAGATATCATCTTGTTCATATATCTTGTTCCAGATCTCATCTCTGCAGTGCTAAGAAATCCTTCCTGGTTTTCAGGAGCTAGGAAGAAGGAAAGGGGAGGTGCATGTTCTGGTCTATAGGAGACCACTCTGGGGGTGGGTCTTATGTTAGACTCAAGTTCTGTGACTGTTGCTTAGCACCTTCTGTTTGCCACTCACTGCTCTAGGAACAAGACAGGGGATCTCTGCCCTTGTGGGTTGCCCAGAGGAACAGGATAGCACTTCCTGTTAGCTGCTAGATTCAGGTACAGGACAAGTCCCCATGCCTAACAGAATAGAACAAGAGAGAGAGACATGAGGGTGGTGTGTGTGTGTGTGTGTGTGTTGCCTGAATCTTTTTAAATGAAAGATTCCAGTGTCCTGACACTTTCCAGTAGCTGCAAGAAAAGGTAGGGCGCTTTTACTGACTGGGCCCATGTGTTCAATTTATTTCCACCAGCAAGATAATAAAGGGAGTCTAGATGGATACTCCTAGAGCATTCCAGAACTCACAGATCTAAAAAACCAGTGTTACTCTGCCTAACGATTTCAGAAGACCATAGAAGCTGTTTCAGTAGCCAGTGGTTTCTTTTTCAAAGATTTTAAAATTTTTATTTTATGCATATAAGTGTTTTGCCTTCATGCATTCTGTGAACCACATGCACGCAGTACCCTTGGAGGCCAGGGGAGGGCATTGGATCCCTTGGAACTGGAGTTACAAACGGTGGTGAGCTGCCCCCTGGATGGTGGGAATCAAACTCAAGTCTTCATAAGAGCAGTCAGTGCTATTTACCACCGAGCCATCTCTCCAGCTCCTAGAGTCAGTGTTTTCAAAAAAGCATAGTTATGTTGACTAGTGGCTTCACTCCAGCCAATAGTAACTCTATGTTGCCAATTAGAAATCCACTTCAAAACTAGTGACTTAGAACAGCAAATATTTCTCATTATTTTTATTGAAAAATTAAAATTAAATTAAAATCCGGATGTGGCTCATCTGGAAAGCTCAGGGTCAAGATGTCTCATGAGTTGTAGTTAATCTGTCTGTAGGGTTAGGGTCCTGGGGGAAGGCTTGACTTGGTGTGGGGCTGCAGTGCCAATCCACTTCCAAGTCCACTCATGTGAGCTGTTGTCATGCAAGCCTCTTTGTAGGGATTATTTTACAACATGGCAGCAGATGCTTCCTTGGAAAGTGATGACAGTGGGGGAGGGGAAGAAACACCACAGGGCTTTTTGCTTAGAAGCAGATAATAGTCCAGCCTTCACTCAAGAGAGTATTCCAAATGTGGGTAATGACTAGGAAAGAGCGTTGATTGCTGGTCATCTTAGGGGGTGCCTATCATTCCTGAGACCTTGTTAAATATGCCAGCCCCTGGACTCCATCCCAGACCTACTGAATGAGAAACCCTGGAATTAAGCTGCTGAATATGTGCTCTAACAGCCTTCCAGGTGACCCTGATAACGCTATGGCTGAATACCATTGCCTTAGAGTAAGGCTTGACAAGTTTCATTTTAGGCATTGTAGGCCCACCTATCTCTGACTCAGCTACTCAGCTGTGCTATATGTTGGGAACATACAAGACATGTAAAAGAATGGATGTGGCTGCGTGCCAATAAAACCTTATTTACAATGACAGATTCAGAAGTACAGGAAATTCCTTGATCTCACCCCGGGCTATGGTTTTTGTCTTTCTATTTCTTAGAGTAGCAAAGAAGTTTGATTTGATCACAATTTAGAATTGGATAGGATTACCACCATATGGCTTTTTATTTTTGAGACAAGTTTTCTCTGTGTGACAGACCTGGCTGTCCTAGAACTCTGTAGACCAGGCTGGCCTCAAACTCAGAGATCTGCCTACCTCTGCCTCCCAAGTGCTGGGATTAAAAGTGTGTGCCACCACCGCCTGGCTCATATCTTTTTTTCAGTCAGGCAAAATTGTTTTCTCTCTTTCTTTCCAGTTGAGTTGAAGGTAAAACCATCCCTCAACTCTTGAGTGAACATCAAGACTTAGGACAGAGTTGCCCATATAGTTGGTTTTTCTGATGCTGGATTGTGATTACGCTACCTGTTATGGTGGACTCGGGTAAACCTCCAACTCTCTGAGACAGGATCAGAAGATGGTCTTTGAGCCAGGCAGACATGAGTTTGGAAGCTAGTTTTTATCAGTTTTGTAAATGTGGTGAGTTACATAGTGGCTCCATGCCTCAGTGTGTTCAACTGCTAAAAAGATAATAAAAGCATGTGTGTCATATGGTTATCAGGAGTTGGAGTTTCTTTTAAATTTATGTGTGCATGTGTGTGTGTGTGTGTGTGTGTGTGTGTGTGTGTCTCTGTGTGTGTGCATGGGCGCTCCATGATGCACATCTGCAGGTCAGAGGACAACTTTTGGGAGTGAGCTCGTTTCCCACAATGTGATCCAGGACCCAGTTCACGCCATTGGGTTTGTAGAGCAAGCACTTTTATCCACTGAGTCACCTCACTGGCTCAAGGAACCATTGTAATTAGTTACCTACTGTTGTGTGGCAGATCACCCCAAATTTAGGAGTTTAAATCAGCAGCAGCTGGGCAGGTGTTCTGCTCCAGTCCTGTCACCTGTCTCTCATGCGGTTGCCAGTTGGTGCTGGCTGTCTGAGGGAAGCTCATCTGGAACTGTCATTGAGCGCCTTGGCCCTTGTCTTCATGGCTCCTCCATAGTTCTCGGAGTTTCACAGCATAGTGTGGTGGCTGGCTTCTAAGAGGGAGCGTTTCAAGAGCATACAAGCTTGGGGGACTGCCCTGAGTTACCTCTGCAACAACTCACAGAACTGGCTCAGATTCCAGAGAAGCGGTGACAAGAAATCTGCACCCATCTTTAGACCACTCTAGGAAGAGAGAGGTTAATCTCAAGAAATGCTTGTCGGGGAGCCTGGGCAGTGACAGACAGCAAGTGTTCAGTGCTTGGTCAGGAGGAAGCAGGAACTCTTGCCATGTGAGAGCTTAGCCTCAGTAGTGAGCATGTGTTTCAAGGCTTCTTGAATGTGCTTGGAAGGTCCCAGGTACACTACTCCTCTCTAATGCCCTAACCATTTGTTCCATTTCTTATGTGGGCTTCTGGAACTTTTTAAATTTCTCAGGAGCTGTGTGGGCCTCCTACCCTTCAGTGAGCCACAGGAGAAAAGAAGAGAGAAGGCCTCTGAAGCCACCATCTCAAGGGTCCTGTCACCTCACTGCTGAACCGTGGGCCACTGGTAAACTGAAAGAGACCAAAGAGAGTGTCACAGAAGAGAATGCTCTCCACAATCTCTCTCTTTCTTAGGGGTCAGAGGAGAGAGTATGGGGCGGTATAGATTATTCCCTTTCTCGGGAATGAGTAGACCCTAGGTTTTACAACACAGAAAAAGAATAGAGATTCCATTTGGAAAGCTGATGTCAGCCGGCTGTGAGGGCACACCCCAAGCTACGATAAAGAAAAAACTGCAAAGTCATGAGCAAATGGTCAGTAGGTGGTACTGTGAGTGAAGTGGCAGCATATGGGCCGGTGAGAACTTGAGAAAAATAGACCATGAAGGCCACATCTAGGGGAGGAGGTGAGTGAACTCTATCTTCTCTGGGTCATAGAGACAGTAATCCATTCATCTTATCTCTCAAAAAGCACCTGAAACCTAAACTTCTTGAAAGTTCCTGTTTACAAACCATGGGCAACAACTATTTTCAGAATTAAAGTGCAGATGTGACTGACCCATTAAACACACAAACACACACCTGGTAGCAAATTGTCCCTGGCAGTTGACCCACAAAACGACTAACCAGAGACTTTGAGCAAGAGATGGCCACTCTTCCTGAGTGGTGGTTCTCCTCATGTCAGTCAGGGGTCCTCACAGAGCAAGAAGGAGAAAGGCACGGAGACAGTGGGCATTAATGGGATCTCAGAATTCCAAAAGAATACACCCCCTTGTCCTTCCTGGATCACTAGAAGATGGGGTCACTTTGCTGAGTGCTGACCTACAGGGTAGCAGGAAGGGGTGGAACAGCCTGATGAGCTTGCTAGGAAAACACAAAGCTCCCCATCTTCTCTTTTCCAAGGATTGTATGAGGGTCCCTGGCACTCTTCCTGTTTGAAAGAGAAGATGCTCTGAGGTTCCTTCGGTAGCTCCTCTAGCAGAGACGTGAGCTAGGTTAGGAGGAACTGACTGGAAGGAGCCAGGGAGATCTAGATAGGCATATGGCAGTGTTTTGAGCTCAAAAGGATTAAAGGGAGTCTAAAGCTTTCATTGGTTTTGTTTTTAGAATTTGAAAGCTGGAGTTTCTAAAAGGAAAAGGTCACAGCATCTTTGGTCTCCTCTGCATGACACCCTGCTCAGAGGGGGTGGGGCAGGGAGATACCCAGCTCAGAGGGATGGGCCTGGGGGACACCCTCTGGATCCTTTTTCTATCCTATGATTCCTTCCAGGGCCCAGCAAACAAAGGGCTCCCAACTTACTAACCCATGAAATGATTTACCAGCTGTCTCTTCCCTGAGGAGGTAAACAGGCAATAAAGTAAATGAAATTCCTATTCTTTATTACTTGACTCCCATAAATCATCACTCGCCCTGGCTGAACATTTATCTCTCCAGCATCCCAAAATATTTAAAATGCTATTTCCTTCATTTTCAATGAAATAGAAGAAATAAGACAACACTGATGTGTTTTAGGGATAGTTCTGCTAGCAATAACTGTCGGAGTGCAGAAAATGGAGAGGGGGTAAGATTCTAGGGACTTGTTTCTTCTCTGTGCCCAAATGTTCCTGGGATTAGATTCATACTTAGAACTTTTGGTCCTCACAGGGCTGGATAAGAGCATGTTGGATATTATTGGCCATTCTTGGTTAGTTGTAAAGTATATTTGGAACTAAAAGCTTATTGTGCCCAAATAGGGGACTTTTGTGTGGTGCCTGGGAACAGGGGGAGTGCTATTGTGTCACCATGACAACAAGCAGTTGCATTAAGAGCAGGCTCAGCAGGCCACAGTACAGTCACACGATGTGGAGGGACCCCTTTGAAGCCCTTGTAATCTTTCCCTAAGCCCGACTGTTAACTGTGTTCTGAAGATAATCATTAACCATGTTCTGTAGCAGATAATTACCCACTGGTGTCAGCATTTTTCCACCCCTGAGTGCTCTGTGAGATTCAGAGGGCGAGAACAACTCTAGTGTTCCTTGAACCAACCAAGTAAAATAAAGCAATTTGGCTTCTCCTTGAAACCTGGGAAAGTTTGCCTTTTACTCAAAAACATTGTGTACTGCCAACATCCTGGGTGTCTGTGCTCCAGAGCCCTGAGGGTGTCCTTTGCTTTCCCTCCAGCAGGGGCCTCCCAGTGCTGTGGGCTCCCTGAACTGTCTCCTCTTTTTCCTGGAGACTGGACTAGTGCTAGTTTGTGCTTTGGGCTTGCTGCAGTCACTTCTGAGGGCACACAGAGGGATTCGTGGATTGCCCTTTACCATCGGGTCTATATGGGTCTCAGGAAGTTCCTCTATCCAGAAACGAGCTCAAGCTAGACTATGGAAGGATTTCTGGTAGTCAGATAAAGGCTGGTACTCCTCAGGAACTTGTGAAACAGTGTCCCACTTGCCGAAAGGATTAATTTCCCTTACTTCTGGTGGAAGGGTCAGATGGCCACCTGTGGTTGCATATCAAAGCCCATGCTGGCCTCCAGGCTCCCCAGGCCCTACTCATAAAGTACTTGTTGAACATTGTGAAGTCCATGCCTGTGCCCTGGCCACATCCAATCTACTTCTTTCTGGACTCTTCCAGATACCTCTGGATATTTTTTCTCTTATTCCCAATAAAGACCTTCCTCCTAGTAATAGAACAGGCACGTTGGCAGTTTCTTCACTTTGCCCTCACTCCCCGACCCCAGGGAATTCAGGTTTCTCTCTGGCCTTAATTTGCCAAGAAAATCTCTCTTGCACAGTGTGATGCTTCCCTTCCCAAGTTTCCATACCCCATTTTATCATTGAGATATGTGTGTGAGATCTCAGGGGAGCTAGAAGAAAAGAAAACTGTGACAGAGATCAGCCTTCCAAACCACGTTCTAGGCACCCTAAGACCTTGTACTCTGCTTCCCTCCTAAAAGTGGGGTGTGGGGTCATCAATATAACAGTGTTGTGGGGCATGGTGGCCCACACCTTTAATCCCAGAACTTGGGAGGCAGAGGCAGGTGGATCTCTGTGAGTTCAAGGCCAGCCTGGTCTACAGAGGCAGTCCAGGACAGTCAGGACTGCACACAGAGAAACCCTGTCTTGAACCTCCCCTCCCCCCCCCAAAATAACAGCTTATGTGTTTTGAATATTATGGGGTGGAGGATGTGGGTTCTACAGGCAAGGCACTTGTCTGTGAAATGGGGCGGCCTCTTGAAGGATCAGAGTGGGAACATGAAACATCCTTATTCCTGCCCTTGCTCTCCTCATCTTCCATTGCCAATAATATTTAACCAAAATAAGCCTTCTGAGTCATTCATTTCTGAGCACTTCAAATGAAGACCTGTGGCAAAACCATCAAACTTGTGTTGGTTTTGGAACCAATGTTTGCAAATGTGTGATGAAAGCGAATAGTCCCTTTAATCACAGCACTTAGGAGACAATGGCAGGCGGATCTCTGTGAGTTCAAGGCCAGCCTGGTCTACAAAGCAAGTCCAGGACAGCCAGAGCTCTTACACAGAGAAACCCTGTCTTGAAAAACAAAACAAAACAACAAAAACAAAAAAGAAAGTGAATAGTCAATGCTCTGCTGTGGGGTGGGGGGAGGGTCCAGGAAAGGATGGGAAAGGTGAGTCTGCTGAATAATGCTATGGTAAGGCGAGGTGGGTGGCTGCATGGTGTCGAACACGTGTGTGTGTGTATGTATATGTGTCTATATTATAGATGAATATATTATGATATATGTATGTCTAAAATATGTGCATATGAGTATGTGCATATATGAGTGGACACACACATGTATTAATGAATCACTTAGGTCTTTCAAATAGCAGCTGGCTGGACTACCTCCATTTCTTCAGTTTTCTTTCAGCTCCAGCTGCTTATCACTACAACATAACTTTCTTCACCCTCCCTCTAAGAACATAGAAAATGGGGTCAGTCCCCTGCGCGTGTGTGCAATGCTTCCTTCATAACAAGGTCCCCTGTGGTACAGAAATCCATAAACTTCTACCGTGAGTGCCCAATAGTGAAACAAATTATTCACGTCTCTTTCCTGGTTGAGCACTGTTTTATTTAGCACGCTCACACTTTACTAGTGGTAGGTCTAAATCTGTGGACATGTATGGAAAAAACATATTAAGCTTTGGTAGTTTGTGCGGGTGTGTGTGGTAAACTCTTTTAACACACTGCCGTGGGTGACCTCATCTGGTCAAACTTCAGAAGGTCCGAGGCAGAGTGAGTTCTTAACATGTAGGATATACTTACTCCAGGTGGAAGGTGGCCAGAGTGCTGGAGTTGAGACTGCCTGCCCTTACACACAGTGGGCGTTTCAAATTATGTCCTATCAGTTATGATAAGCCCCCCTGTCATAACTGATAGGACATAATTTTCAGGGATGAATGGCAATGTGCTGGGGCAGGCAGACAGCAGCTGCTGTGTTTGGCTTATCCTCCACTGTTCTGTATTAATTTGACTCTTTTTCTTTTCTTGACGGAGTCCTGGTAGGGACAGGCTCATTTTAGCCTCTGCCTGCTACATGCCAGGTCAGATCAGGAATATTCCCAAGCAATGTGTTTGTTATGTGGCATGTGTGCCGGGCCAACTGATTGAATCTAATCAACATAGATAAACATTATTTACTGGCAAAATTAACCAGCAGTCTCTGCGGCTTGAGCCAGTGAGAAGGCTGCTTATTCATAACAGCCTGTGGGATGGACTGCTCTCTCTGGTCCTTGTTTGTCTCAGCCAAGCAATTGTTGTAGTGCGCATATTAGTCAGTGTGCCGCGGTCCTCTGAGATGCTGTCCCAACTCTGCCCTAATACCCGTCACATATGCTGATTAAAACTGGGGCCCAGGGCAAGAGCTATCCGTACCCTTGAGTGCCGCCAGGGTGATCAATTGCTTTGGTGAGGAAAAAGAAATGCATTTCTGTCACCGATGGAAGCCATTACCTGGTGACAATGGCCTAGCACATTGCTATCATGCTTTCATTAATGCACAGTGGGGAACATATTCTGACCACACCCACACATACATCTGTTCAGAGAGCAGAGAGTCAGAGAAACTGAACGTCTAATTCCTTTCTATGCCCTACTGACTGTCCACTGCTCACTTGGTCTTCCGTTTTCATCTCCCTTCATGTGCTCTACCACCCGGACGCTGGCTTTCCTGCCCTAGGATCATGTCTGATAGCACCTGCCTGGAATGTTGTGTTCCCCCAGATTGGCTCTTTCTGGCCGTTCACATTCATGTTTCAATGTGCCTTCCCACGGAGACCTTTCTCGATCACCACCTCACTCCAAATCATACTAGTGTACGTCCTTCAGCACTTTTTTTTTTTAACCTGCAAGTCACTTGCTGAACAAGTTTTTGTCTGTATTCTCAGTCACTAGCAAATAAGGTCTGGTCCACAGCGGTGCTTAAAAACCTTGCTGAGTGGCTGAAGTTGTTTGGTTTCTATGCCAAGTTTGGACAAGTCAGTGGACACAGGGAAGAATGCATTCCCAGAGGGGTTCCAGGCTGCTGGTCTGACTCTGTTCTGAACTTATAAGGTGGTCCTTGAAAACCATCAATCTTTTTGGGGAAATGGGCCCAATTCAGGGCCTCTCAGCTCTGAGACAATGTTTCCAGATATTTGTTTTCATTTGAGAGTGGAGCCAATTGGGAAATAGGGCATTGTTTTTTGTTTGTTTTAATTTTTGTTTTGTCTTTTTGGTTTTGTTTGTTTGTTTTTTCCTGTTTGATAGAGTTTTATCCTTGGAAGGAACAGGAGTAAGCCAGAGAAGCCAGAATCTAGACTGGATGCCAAAGATTCCCTTCCGAAGGTTCCTGTAAAGCATTGTGTACTTTGCTCGTAGCCAGCCAGAACTCCCATTCCGGGGATTGCTATTCTCTCTGCTGACCTGTGACCTGATAAATATTTATAGCTCAAGGCAATCAGATTATTAGTAAATGAAGACACTAACACTCTCCACATAGTAGTTTCTGCTTAGATTTCCAAGGTCTGGCTCTTCCTACATCGGGGAGAAGAAGGTCAATGTGGTAGGAAGATAAAAGGCCCCCAGACATCTGCCTGCTGGGGACAAAGAACTGCTTTTATTCCATACTGATGAAATCCTTGTCCTCTCTCATTCCCAACATCTTCAGGGTCAGGAAGCCTTAGAAAGCATATTACTAGCAGTGTTGAAATGTACGGTGCCTTCATGTGTTGTGCAAGGCCAGGTGATCTGAAAGGTAGCCCAATGGGCTTGGCAGAGAGTGGGTGTGAACAGAGGGTTATTACCACCAAGATCTGGCCCAGGATGTTGTTCTAGGACACATAAAAGTTGAGGCTGCTAATTAGAATCCAGGACAGGACAATCAAGTCCATATGAGTTCTTTAGTGAAAGTAAGATGTGGTTTTCAACAGCTTTGGAGCAATAGTTTGTTTCAAAAGTTATCAGCTGTCCTAATGTTATTGCTTATTTCTTGTGTTGTAACCTTTCAACCTGTGGCCACACTGTGTTTTCCCAGGTCTCCCTTTACCCCCACCCTCTGGAAAGGAACCCTCTCTGGAAAGGAACATGGTAACTTTTGAGAGCCTTTCTCTCCTTCCTTCCTTCCTTCCTTTCTTTCTACAGAAAATTTTTATTGTTTTACTAAACTTGTAAACTTCAAAACAAGACAAAATTCCTGCTCACATAGATGTGTAAGGTGATTACATTTTCCCAGAAGCAACATGATTACATGTTTAGTTATAAGATGCTAATTCAATTTCTGAGACAAATGTACTTTTTAAAAAATAATGATTTTGGGTCTGGAGAGATGGCTCAGAGGTTAAGAGCACTGGCTGCTCTTCAGAGGACCCAGGTTCAATTCCCAGCAACCACATGGTGGCTCATAACCATCCATAATGAGATCTGGTACCCTCAGGCATACATGCAGACATAACACTGTATACATTATAAATAAATAAAATCTTTAAAAATACTGATTTTATTATTTATTTTTGGTGTATATATGAGTGTGTGTGTGGGAGGTGGCATGTGATATGACACTCATGTGGAGGAGGTCGGAGGACAACTTCAGGAGTTGATTCTATCCTTCTACATTACTTTAAGGCAGTCATTAATTTTTAAAATTGTTTTGTGTGTATGAATGTATACCTGTGCACCACATTTGTGCGTGGTGTCCACAGAGGGCCCCCATCCTCTGCAACTGGAGTTAAGGACAGTTACAAGACACCCTAGGGGAGCTAGGAATAAAAGCCAGGTCCCTGGAAGAGCAGCCAGTGCTTTGAGCATCTGTCCAGCCTTTGAAGTGGCATCTTTCCTGTCATTTCTGCCATTCTGCATACTCAAGGATGGCTGGTCCAGCAAACTGCCCAGTCGCTGCCTCTCATCTCAAAGCAGGAGTCCTAAAGTTAGTAGGTGTGTGTCATCATCTCCAGCTATTTTTCATTTTGTTACATTCTTGTTTTGTACATGTGCACGTGAGCCCCCATGTGCTACAGTGTGCATGTAAGGGGCAAGATGGGGCTAACCTGGAAATGGGAAGCCTGAGATCGCCCATCCCAGTGACGTCCCCACGGGGTCTCCGAACCTTCATGGTAGGCTGCATGGGGATCTTGGAACCACTCATCACATTCAGTGAGCTGGCAGAGCACCTCACGAGCCCACTCTATAGGGTTGTTTCCCAGGGTTTGTATTTAAGGGGAAACCCTACTTTTCTCTGCCTTTTACCTTTTCCCCCTTTAAATCAAATAACAAAATTTAAAATCAAGAACATTTAATGACCTTTCCCAAATGGAAAGTAAGGTGTTAAAGCCCACAAATTTCATCTAAATCACTTTTACCATGAAAAGCAAACACAAATACCTTCCTGGGAAGAAGGGTGTCAGGGGTAGATCAGAAGGGCTCCCAGCATTTGCACTGGTCACTGGGTGACCTCTGATGGAGGTGAGAAGTATTTTCTTTCCAGGCTTCTAAGTAATGTGTGGAGTTCTGTTCCCCAGGCTTGTGTGGTTGGGTATCCTGCATTGGGTGCCAAGGGCAGATCCATGCTGATGGGTGGTATGCAGCTCTGGCCCAGGCACCAGGCAAAACTGAAGAACAATTAAGACTTTGACTTGGTAATATTGTTAATTCTTTTGATGTCTTATGCAAGCAGGAGGATTAATTAGTGCTGGCTATATCTAAATTCATGTTTTGGGTTAGATACTTTTTTTACTGGATGACTTAGATTTTTCCCAACTGTGAAGGCTACCTTATGGGAGTCACCTGTGTCTGCCAAATGCTTGTTGTTTGCCAGAGTGTGTTACCCGGAGCTGACGCCTGAGCTCTACAAGAAGGCTAACTGAACTTACCTCCCAATATTAATCACAAGAAAAATGAGGAAGAATTCAAATACAAGAGCAGTCAAGGTGGCCACAGAATTTCTTCTGTTTTTTTTCCCCTCCCAATTTCTCAAATGACTATTTAAAAGTCTTATACTCCTAATCCTATTCCCTTGATGTTTCTTTTTTTTAATGTCTTTGTAAGAAAGAAAGAGACTAATTCTTTGTAGGAGAAACATCTTTTAATGAAGCTCAGAATAGTCCCCCTCCCTCCTTCCCCTTATCTAGACCTCTGTGGTGTTCAAACCCTACCCTGTTATGGCCCCACTTCTTCCTTCTCTTGTTTAAGTCATAATTAGTAGAAAGCTTTTCACTGATACTCTGGTGACCATGGGAATTTGGAAAATCTCACAAATTCAGGATACTTACTGCTCACTGGGCCTAGATCATGAAGGTATCCCAGGCCTAGATCGTGAAGGTATCCAGGCCTAGATCGTGAAGGTATC
>CAJQZJ010032031.1:9348016-9361285 GCA_907164525.1 Lophiomys imhausi | reverse complement strand
CCTAGATCGTGAAGGTATCCCGGCCTAGATCGTGAAGGTATCCAGGCTGTGTTTTGGAATGAAAGAGTGCTTGGCCAGCCGAACCATCTAGCTTATTAGCTTGCTTGCTTGCCAAGGTTTACCAATTCAGAGTTAGCAGTCATCCCAGGCTCCAGCCTCCTGAGTGGTTATTTAGTAGATTTGAGGAATGATCCATTAATCTATGAGAAACATGGTGTCCAGCTGCTTTGTCTGCCGAGCTCCTGTCCACTTACCCAAGTAGCTTAACTCAAGCCGGAAGTTTGGTCTGAAAAAGACAGCCATGATGGGCAGCTTCAGAGGCTTCTCCTCAGGACCACGCTCTGGGCTGGTGGCTGTTTCATTCTTTTTTTTTTTGTCGAGATTGAATGATCATCAGGACTCCTCTACGTGTCCTAAGGGAGGGGTGGGTGTGAAACGCCTGCCTCTTTCCTGTCTTTCTCTCTCTTTTTGGCAGTGCTGGGGCTTGAGCCCAGAGCATTATAACAAACTAGGTAAGCTCTCTCACACTTGTCTGTGTTGACAACAGTTGCAGTTTGAATGTGTCTGTAACCTCTTTGTTCTTACTGTTTACTGTGGACCACAGGATTCCCTCTGCCAATTCAGCTTTGCTTTTCCTGAAACTGTTGTCACTTCTCAGGAACATTAGTTTGTATATTCTCTATATTTATATTCTCTATGTCTCTCTCTCTCTCTCTCTCTCATTTCTGCCACTTTATCTCCCAGCCCTTTCTTCATTCCTCTTTACTTTTCCCTATCCTTTCCCTCTCTGGTCTTTCTTCCTTCTTACCCTTGTGCCTTACTCTCTCTTCTCTTCTTTTCTCCCTTACAGGCATTTCCCCACCTCCTTTTGGCCAGAATCAAATCCCGTGCCCACTTCTAAACCAATTACTAGCCAGTTCCCATACTAGGACTAATTTAGTTTAAGCAGACTCAATTTTTGGGTCTACACACCAAGACTCTAGCAAGCTAGGACCGAGGGCAGGAGTGCCTGCCCGGCAGAAGCTGGATAAATTTTCTAGACTGCCATTGGAAAGTAGCACAAGTTAGGGGTCTCCTAACATCAAAAGAAGATGTACGTCTCTTTGGAAAGTTCAGGAAACAATCTGTTCCCTCTGGCTTGTTGTTTTTATCTTTGGTTTGCCAGCCTGTAGGAATGTCACCACACCTCATCTTTCCACAGTGTTCTCCACATATGCAGTCCTGTAACCAAATATCTCACTTTCATTAGGACGCGAGTCACCGTGGGTGAGTGGGGTACTCCGTTTCAGTAGGACCTTGTCTTGACCTGTCATCTCTGTAGTGACTAAAGAAGTTCACATTTTGAGGTTCTGAAGGCAGAAGGCTTCAGTTGGATTTGGGGGCTCTGACTGTTAACAAGGGCAACAGTATTTGCTTCATAAAGCAAACTGGCTGAGTTAACCTTCCTGTGACATACTCTCTTATCATATTTGCATTTATTATTTCATCCCATCTCAAGAGAACTTATGTTACATGTCAGAGAGTAATAATAAAAAAGCAGCAATTGGAAAAGGGCGAGAACTAAAAACTTCAGAGAACATAAGAATTAAAACATCATTAAAGGGCTGGAGAGATGGCTCAGAAGTTTAAGAGCACTGGCTGCTCTTCCAGAGGTCCTGAGTTCAATTCCCAGCAACCACATGGTGGCTCACAACCATCTATAATTAGATCTGGTGCCCTATTCTGGCCTGCAGGCATACATACAGATAGAACACTGTATACATAATCAATCAATCAATCAATCAATCAATCAATCAATCAGTCTTTAAAAAACATCACTGAAATCATCATCACTCCATCCTTTTATGCGTCTGCCTACTTCCTCACAGCAACAGCATCGAAAACCACAGCCATTCAGCCGCCAAGCGCTATCAAAGCCTTCACAAAGAAATCTCAGAGACAGCAACACTGGACGGCTACTCAGTGCCACGGCCATGAGAAGTGTCAGGCAACCCTAGTCGTTTATATGAAGTTCAGCCTAGTGGAGTCATCCAATTAATTTCCCAAACATTTATATTTGCTATTTAAACACTTGCATCTAGGATTGGCCATGGAGAACACATAGAAAAGTGAGTTTATCCATTCCAGAAATTTGGGGACTATGTATATGACAAAATTTGTAAATTTTTAAAAGATCCTTCGGAGTGATTGGTATTATCATGTAACATCCTTCTCTTACAGCAACTGGATATATCTGCTCTCTCTCTCTTTTAACATTGTAAAGCTCACTTTCAAGAAGAAGAAGAAAAGACCAAGGCTTACTCCTCCTTGCTCTTCCCACAAGTAAACCTTCTAAAAATTCACTAAGAGGCATCTTATGAAGAGAATAAGGAACAGAGATAGAACTATAGGACATCATTATACTAGATTACATTATTGTGATTTTTGTCATTGTTGTTATAGTTGCTGTTCCTTGGGGCTTTCCAGTGGGTGCTCATGGGAGGAGGGGCAGCTATCAATCTGTGCAGGCAATTTGCAGGGAGAAGGAGGCATCTGGGCTGTGGTGTGTATCTGACCCAGTAAGCAAAGGTGTGTGGTGAGCCTGGAGGAGGTGGCTGTGCTGAACTATGTGCTGTGATATGGGAGGTGAGTCCCAGTTGGTGATTCTCTGTGCTCTTGACATCATGGACTCAGAAGAGCCGAGGCTGCTTGACTATGTCTCACTTGTGTGTGGCCTTTATGCAAATAATCTTCGGAAATGGGATGTTGTGTCCAGCAAAGCTGTCCTAAATGAGGGACACAGTCAAGGCCAGTAGGGTGGGTCCCTCACCTCTGAATTTATACCTCCAGTACATAAATGTAGGAACATCCATTTGACTAATGCTATGTTTTTTTTTTCAGGGAATAGAAAGAAAACTGATATAAAATCAAATGAACTGTCTTTAAGTCCTCAGCTCAGTGGCATTCATACAGTCCTAGTGCTGAACAAACATGGCCTCTCCTTCTACATATTGCCATCACCCTGCCCAAGCACTCCACACCTACTGAGGGGCCATTCCAACTTTCCCCCAGGCCTCTAGCAACCACACATGTGATTTTTGTCCTTATAATTTTATCTACTTTGAGTATTCCATATAGATGGAATCATATAACATATGTCTTTGTATGTATAACTTTTTATACTTATATTTTTGGAGGTTATTCATGTTGTAGCATGTGTCAGTATTCATTCCTTTTAATGGCCAAATAATATTTATTTTATGACTACACCACATTGATTTTTTTGCATTAAGAATCAGGTAGTTAGTTTTGCTCTATGTGTATGGGTGTTCTGCTTGCATGTACATCTATGCCCATAGGCAGTGCCTGCAGAGGCCGGAAGAGGGTTGGATCCTCTGGAGTTGGAGTTAGATCATTGTGAGCTGCTCTGTGGGTGTTGGGGACCTAATCTGGCTCCTCTTCAGGAGCGACAAGTGCTCTTAGCCTCTGAGCCATCTCTCTAGCCCCATACCCATTTTTTTTTGTTTTTGTTTTTGAGACAGGTTCTCACTATGTCTCCTTGGATGGCCTGGAACTTGCTATGTAGACGAAGTCCAGAGATTGACCTGTCTTTGCCTCCACAGTGCTGGGATTAAAGACGTACGGTACCATGCCTCGTCCACATTTTTTTAATTCCATCTCTGATTGATAGACATCAGAGTTGTTTCCATATTTTGGCTACTGCTGTGACATATATTTTTCTAAAGGTCATTTCCCTTGTTTACTTTCATTTTGAGGTGGTGACTTCTGGGGTAAAGACATTGACTATGGGTTTATGGGGTTTTTGTAAAGGTCAGATGTACAGTTTATAGACTCAGAGGCTCTGAACAACAATTCCTCCAGAAAGTGCATACCTGCCCCTTTCTTATATGTTTGGTTGTGAGCCTAGCCCTTAATGGCTGAGCCATCTCTCCAGCCCACCTGCCCCTTTCTTAAAGGACTTTCTACCAGCCACTGCTTGGGGCTAGGAATCCTTGCAGCAAGGCCTTCCTCCTGTCTCAGTGGTACCAGGACACTGTTGGGATGAGTCGGTCCCGTGGTGGCTCATTGTAACTGTGTCTCTCTTGCAGGTTGTCTTTCCTGTCCTGTAAGCTTGCCTTTTGCTTCTTGTGGCTTTGGAGTTATTCCATGGGCTTAGTTAGAGCTTCCCATGCTTCATCCATACCACTAGGATTCAGAGGTTCTGATATAAGCCTGACCAAGTGGCTAGCCCTTGATCCTTAACTCTCCTCATTTGGGTATATGGCGTATGGAGACATGAAGGTGCCTTGTGGTCTTGTAAATGCCAGTAGTAAAATGAGCACTAAGTGGAAGACCCAGCTGAGTGGGATTTTTAGAAGCCTCGGCTTTTGGGTGTTCCACAGTGAACACCAACAACAAACAAATTGCCGCCCATGATGCTTTCAATGATGGGATGTAACTCTCATTTGGGGTTCTGCTGACCCCTCAAGCCACTCCTGCTCAGTCCTAAGCTTTATAATATTGCTGGAACCCCCCGTTGCTGTTACAGCCCACAGCTGCCTGAGAATCCCCCTCTATGAATTACGTCAAGTGCGCCCATGAGGCTTGGCTTCAGTTCCGGAGTCTTGGTGTTAGCGTGCGTTTTGGCTTGCTTCCTATGTCAGGGCAGTTTAGTCTCACCCAGAATTGACCCCACACATCTGCAATGTCCCTGTCTGCTGACATGATTAAGTGATAACTTTTTAAGCCACACATTCTTCTACCACGAAGCTCAGATAGACCCAGATGACATATGAGGAAATCCCTTCTAGCAGCACAGCGCCTTTGAGAGAGGGCTGCTGGTCTCTTGTTACCCACATTACCCACGGCCTCTCTAGTCTGTGATTGTGACCTTACTGGATTCAGAGGATCACCACACGGAAGAAGGGATTTGAACTCTATTCAAGGTAAAACAAAACTTTCACCAGAGCATGCCTAATGAGTTAGAAACAAAACCCTATAAAGTTTTCCTGTCACTGTGAGGCCTAATTCACCTGTTTATTCAGGCTTTTCCTGAAACTGGGTGACTGACGCATAGGGTGAGGCAGAAGTGCCCCACAGAAGGCCGTGGGGGTCATCTGGCATAGTGTTAAGACAATGACCATTAGCTCAGACCTGTGGGCAGAGAGGACTGTTTCCATCCCGGGGCTTTGTGCAGCTTTGTGAGCAATCTGGACACACCTTTTGCTCTCAATCCAAAGGCACAGCTCTGTTGCACCCTGCTCCCCGAGCCCGCCCCTCCATGTCAGCATTGCCCTAGTGTGCTTCTGAGTAAAAACCGAGCAGAAATTCTCCTCTATTGCCTTTTCCTCCACACCAACACCAGGAAGACTGTGTGGGGCCAATGCCAAGAATTCGGGGAACAGGATTTACAGGACCCGTGCCTTATGACTCGAAGTGAAAGGAATTTTAGGCCTTATGCTTACGAGCTCATGTCAAAAAGGTCAACTAGTATTGAAAACAGGGTGGGAGACGCTGCCAATAAATAGGAGGAACTGAGATTTGGAGCTGTTTTTTTTTTTTTTTTTAAGGTTTTTTTGAGACAGGGTTTCTCTTTGTAGCCCTTGCTATCCTGGATCTCACTCTGTAGACCAGGCTGGCCTTGAACTCATAGAGATCGGCCTGCCTCTCTGCCTCTTGAATGCCGGGATTAAAGGCGTGCACCACCATGCCCGGCCATTACAGACAGTAATTTCGAACTGCCATGTGGGTACTAGGATTTGAACCCAGGTCCTTTGGAAGAACAGTTAGTGCTCTTAACCGCGGAGCCATCTCTCCGGTGCTTGGGGCTGCTTTTGTGACTTGATTAAATAGAGAGCTCTTCCTGGAAAATCCTATACCCTCTCCGGGGCTCAGCCTAGGTCCTAAGGTAGAGCCCCTCCCTGCCATGCTCTTACGTTTTAATAGTCTTTCTGGACAAGAGCTAAAACGCTAAAAGATGTTCCTCTGAGAAACAGAGCCAGAGGCTCTGAAGTCCTAAACTAGGCATGAAAGGAGGTGGGGAGGCGGGGCCAGGGCCGGGGTTGCCAACCCCAGTGGGTCCTTCCGGTGCTGCTCCAGGCAAGAAAAGACCATGCAGGATGACATCCTCACGATGCTGCGATGAGAGTCATGGGGTCATTAATTTTTAGACGAGGAAGTGTGCTCTCAGGGGACTTATTTTATTGCTTTATTAGAGGTGTTCAACAGAAACGCTTATGAGTTCAAAGGAAAATAACCAAAAGTTGATGCAGAGAGGTAGAAGGAAGGAAAAGTATGGCAGGAAGCCAGAAATGTGCAGGGTGGGTTGTGAGAGTGCCACACTCTTGGATGGAGGATTCCCAGAAACTAGCACAGAAGGGACACACTGTGTAGTTACACAATGGAAGAGCATCACGGGAAGACGAGGAGGCAGGATTGGAAGCCGGGTTTGGGAACCATTATGCGGAAGCTCACCCACTATTCTTTCATCGAATAGGAAGCTAAGGCCCAGGTCTGAAACAAGGCATTGGGTGTGAGTCACACAGAGAAGAAAGTTCTCACTGTTTCCAAGTCTGGGTGGACACTCTCAACTAAGGAGTACGGGGAGGCACCCACTGTTTCCCAGACCCCTTTCAGCCTATATGGGAGAGGAGTGGGAGGCAGGCAGGCAGGGACACTCAGCACTGCGTGTGCTGGGTCTCTCAACGCCATTGAAGAGACTAGGGACCCAGAAGAATGAGCACTAGCAGCTGGCCCTTTGCTGAGCTGCAGAGCAGACAGTTAACTCTGTTTTCACCAAAGCAACACAGTGAGGGAATTTCTGAGAGAGGGAACACAGACATGAGAATTTCTTGTAAATTCAATCCAGAAACCAGCCTCTCTTCCTCCTTAAACGTAGAGATTTTGCAATAGTTGATGAGATGTACTAAACTTTCAATTTTGTCATCTATGAGATGGATCTTTGTGAGTCTTCTGCAAAACTGGAATAGGTATGTCCTACACACCGCCTCATAGATGGCCGGCAGCACGGAACGGCAGCTGCGGAGTCTGCTTCCTGGACATGTTTTCTTCACTTCTCCCTACTTCCTCCTTGTGAACGGTCACCTTTCCTAAGACCTACGTCCTAACCCATGGAGGATTTAAAGACCATGTTCTGTCCCTCCAGACTTTTCTGACTCTGGAGGCTGAGAGGGAGTGCTGTTGTGGCCAGAAGGGCTAAAAGCCCCCCCAGGCAGCTCTGTTTTGTAGCTTAGTGGGAGCTGCTGCCTCAGGCTGTACTCCAAAACCCCCAACTGTTGCGGCCTTTTGTCAGCTTGTAATCTATCCTGGCTCAGCTCATTCTACTTCTGTAGAATAGGAACCTTCCCCACAAGTCTCTCAGCTTTGGTATTTGAAAAGGTAGGTGCAGAGAGCCCTCATTCACAGCTAACACTTTCTCCCAGGTGCCTTCATTCAGACTCAGCCTCACAGGTCCCAACAGACCCAGGCTTGGTAGAAATGCCCTCTGATGGCAAGAGAAAGAAGATGACTTCAGGCCCCAGAATCTTATTTGGGAGACTAGGTGACAGCCTTGGAAAGGGAGGACACTTACAGGAAGGAAGGAAGAAAGAAGGACAGAAAGGAAGTAGTTGTCTCATTTAATGAGCATATATGTCATCATCAGCTTTTTAAATTTTAATTTTTTTCAAGACAGGGTTTTTCTGTGTAGCCCTGGCTGTCCTGGACTCACTCTGTAGACCAGGGTGGCCTCAAACTCATAGAGATCCTCCTGCCTCCACCTCCCAGAGTGCTGGGATTAAAGTTGTGTGCCACCACTACTCGGGCTTTTTTTTTTTAAATTTATTTAGATTTTAAAATAACTTTAGATTTACGAAAACATTACAAAGAAAAGTATACGCTCTGTTCTGTTCCTTGAAATATTAACTCCCCAGAAACCAGTATAGTGTTACATTCAGGAAGTGGGTGTTGCTACAAGTCTATTAGCTATTCTACAGGCTAGTTTTGTAGAATTAAGTTCAGATTTAATTTCAAATGAAATAATTCAAATCTCTCCAGTTGTCCCATGAATGGCCCCTTCCAGTGTCAGGATAAGTCCAGGGTCTCACAGTGTAACCAACTGCCATATTTTCTTCTCCTTTAACCAGGACTAATCCTTTGTTACTGATGAGGGATGCTTTAAAATTTTTGTTTACTTATATTTGTCAGTGTACTAACTTTGCACTTGGTGTCCTTGGATGTTAGAAGAGGGCTTTAGGTCCCCTGGGACTAGAGTTACAGACATTTATGAGTTTGTGGGTGCTGGGGATTAAATCTAAGTCCTCTGGAAAGCAGACAGTACTCTTAATTGCTGAGCCATCACTCCAGCCCTTAGGTGTAACTGGATTTGCTGCTTCATGGGTTCCTCTTTCTTCTACCCTTCTCTACCCTTTTCTCTACCCCTTTCTCATACTTTCACCCCCCCTCCAATCCTAGATGGGAGAGAAAAAAGGATAGAAAGCAAAAGGGGGCAAGTTACTGTTAGACTTACCTCCTGCTGATTAGGGCCATTGAGTTCCTTGGGGCAAGTTTGATCTTCACCATCAAGACATCTCATTTCTTCTTCTTCTTCTTCTTCTTCTTCTTCTTCTTCTTCTTCTTCTTCTTCTTCTTCTTCTTCCTCCTCCTCCTCCTCCTCCTCCTCCTCCTCCTCCTCCTCCTCCTCTTCTTCTTCTTTCTTCTTTGTGAATGACTATTAACAAACCGTGACCAACAGCAACCAACAACATCCAATCACCAACCAGCAACCCACCTATCAGGGCTCTAGCATTTATATATTCTCTGAAATGTCCCCAGAATTCCAAACAACACTTACTTGCAGAAACCATCTGCAGCAGGCAAAATCATGCTTCTGCCAGAGTATGAGGCAAATCCTACTCAGCTGCTAAGAGGCAGCTCCATATCCCTGTACCTGGGATTAAAACAAAAACCATATTCCCATAGTATTTCTGTGTTTTTAAAAGAAATCAAAATTACAATATCCTCACTACACTGAGGGATACTATTAATGGCTGTTTTAGTGTCTACAATTCTGGGTTTATCTGTGTCTTTTTTATGATTAAATCCAGGTATTTATTCTAAGGAAGAAAAATCACAAGAAATAGGAGTCCTTCTACATTGCTCCATTTTATGATGTAATAAAATATTTAAGGGCAAATGCTCTTTATATGAGAGAGGCTTAATTTATGTTTTGAGGGACTGAAAGTCTAAGATTGGGTTGCCTCATCGATCTGGACTCTGGTGAGAGCCCCCTGGTCAAATCATAGCAGCTGGTAAAATGGTGGAAGGGCGGCTAGAGGGAGAGAGTTCATGGAGACACAAGAGTTCATGGAGGGACCAGGAGGAAAGCTACACTTAGTATTTTATAATAAGCCCTTGGAATAACTAAGCAGGGCTGCACAAGCGTGGCATCAGTTTCTTCAGGGAGGAGCACTCACTATGATCTAAAAACGTTCCCAGACCTCCTTCTTAAAGTGTCCTCCGTCTCTCATGTTGCTACATGGGAAACCATACATCCAGCACATGAAACTATGAGGGACAAACCACATCTCACCTGTAGCACCTTCTCAGGACACTATAGGAGGTAGTATGTGACTGGAAATTTATGTTTTAAAGAAAATTACTTTAGAGAAACACACACCCTTTTGGAGAATTAACAAAGAATTTTTCTCAAGAACTGGAGGAGTCAACTCTGTGTTCTGCTGTGCTCTCCTACTGGGCTCTCAGGAGTGCATTTTCAATGCTCTGAATGACCTGTAGTGATCTTGTCCACCCACCATGGGTAGGGGGACTTTCTGGACTTCTAGGATGGCTCATCTTTTGGGAAAGATTTGGATAAATGCTCACAAAAATAGATCTAAAAACTAATAAAAATCTGGCTACTACCCATTGTCAAGGACAATTTTTTTCCCTTCTGGGAAGAAAGCTGGTCATACCAAACAGAACTAAATGTGCTTGAGGAGACAAAAAGACATACATAGTTTAGCATATGTGAGATTTGCCAGCAAGGAAAACATAAAACTGGAGAAAGCAGAGCTGCTGGAACAGAACTAGCTCATGGTTCAAAGGAGCTGGAGATAAATTCTTCACCACAGTAGATGGAAAGAGGAGGCAGAGGGGGCTTGTCGGGAGGATGAGGGCCAGGATACCTTGGTCTGCACTGTGAGAAGAGGTGTATTCAGCATGGGCTGTGCTGAGGGACAGAATCCAAAGTGTGCTTGTCTTACATGAGGAGCCCATCTGCCTTGCTTGGGCCATTGTGGAATAATAAATTGAGGGCGTTAGCATAGGACAGTATTCAGAGTCTAAGATAAACTTGCTTGTTCATTTGGCACCCGGCCACTGAGGTGGAGGGAAAAAACCAAAAGCCAGAGAGCAGGAGGCCTTTGTTCTTAGACCTTGATGCCAGTGGTCTTGTTCTTGCCTCATTTGAGATAAACAAAAGAAAAAAGGGGGGCTGGAAGGATGGCCCAAAGTTTAAGAGCTTTTGCTACTCTTGGCGGTGGACCAAATGTCAGTACTTAGTACCTGCATGGCAGGTTACAACTTTCTGTAACTCCAGGGCCTCGGTGCCATCTTCTGGCCTCTCAGGCACCAGGCACAGACATGGGGCACAAGCACACGTACGGGCAAAGCACTCATGGACACCCTTCTCAACTTACTTCGACTTCATTCCTCTTCACCTCCCCCTCCCCCATTAGAAATTCATGACACTATATTCTCCATTTATTTACTGCTATGGTTTGGATAGGAGGAGTCCCCGAAAGGCTCTGTGTTGGAAGTTTACTTCCCACTAGTGGAATTATTTGGAGAAGTTCCTGGAGTTTGAGGATGAAGTGGAACTTAGTTTAAGGAAGTTGGTTGCTGGGACCATGTCTTTGGGTGTCGTACCTTGTCCTGGTCCCTTCCCTGTCTCCCACCATGAACCAAGTGACCAAGGACTAAACTATGAATGAGGCAGAACATAATTTCCCCTTTCTGGGTTGTTCCTTGGGTATTTGTAGAGCTGTGCAAATGTGGCTAAATTTACCTTTCATGGCTAACTCCCTCAATCTCTTGCACATACTCTCCTTTCCAGAGGTTCCTCCCTGTCTCCTGACCTCTTTTCCAGTGACCTCTCTACATTTCCAGTTTCGCACACATGAATCCCTCCCCCATTTCAGCTACTTCCTTCCTTCTGTGGGTTTTCTCTCAGATTCACTATATACTTCTTATAACATCAGCTTTCACATGGGTCACCAGCTACTTCTCCTAGGGTAGCCATAGCAAAGTATCAAGAACTGGGCAGTTAAAATAGAAATGTATGTAATTCTGGATTGTAGACATCCAACATCAAGGTCCTGGCAGGCCCCTGTTCTCTCTTCCAGGCATTGATGGATTGATTATAGAGACATCACTCCACTCTCTACCTCAGTTTCACTTGTCCACCTCCATTGAATTTCTGCATTGTCATATGGCATTCTATTCTCTGGTGCTCATATTTCCCTTGTATGTGATACCAGGTATTGGATTAATACTGTATGACCTTCCCTCATTGGACTAATCACATTATAAAAACCAACTTCTTTTTTTCCCTTTTAAAACAGCATCTCTCTGTGTAGCCCGGCTGTCCTATAACATGCTCTGTAGACCAGGCTGGCCTTGAACTCAGGCGATCCACCTGCCTCTGCCTCCTGAGTGCTGGGATTAAAGGCATGAGCCAGCGCTGTCCAATAAAAACCAACTTCTAAATAAGGAGACATTCTGAGGATTTGGGTGGACAAGCATTTGGGAGATGGACATATTTCAACCCAGAGCATTATTTCAAATTTATCCCATCACTTTCCTTTTAGACATTTCTTTGTGGGAGAGTCATAGACGCCTTTAACTCAATGTATCAAATGAGGAACTTAGTAAGCAGAGCTTGCTCTCCCTGAAAAGACTACTGGGAGAACCTTCCTTCCAGTAACTCAGGTTGGAAATCTTGGCACCATCTTCCTTTTCCTACCAACAACCAGTCTTCTGGCCCATTAACTCCTGCACCAGTCAGTTCCTAACCAGCCTCTCTGTTCCAGCCATAATTCATTCTCTGAATGGACTCACTTTGACTTGGGGGCCTGGAGGGACAGGGAAATAATGCCAGTAGTTTAAGTGGGAGCCTTGGCTCAGTAAGAGTGGGCAAGGACTCTGGGGGCCCTGGGGAGCTGGTCTCATCTCTAAACACTGATGTTCACTGTTACCATTTCTTCCAAAACTCTGAAGGTCTCAGAGTTTTCCTGCAATCAGGATTCAAACTCTCTTTGCTTCCGGCCTGAACTAAATCAATAGTTGATATATTATATGTGATAACCCTGTCACATCCATGACAGTGAGAAAGATACACCTTGGAATTTGCCATGTGCTCAAAGGGCTTTCCACTGTCTGAAGCACTAGCTGGCCTTCAAGATAGTGGCCCCTACACTGGGCTGTGTGTAAGAGCGGTTATAAGGAAAATTCCGGAACTATGTATATTTACATATTAAACAGGAAAGAGCATAAGCTGTATTGGCATTTATGTATTTATTGAGTGTGTATGGGTATGTGCACATGTGTGTGCATGCATGTGTAGAGGCCAGGGGCTGACATTCTGTATCTTCCTTCATTGCTCTCAATCCTATTTTCTTGAGGCAGGATCTCTCCTGAACCTGGAGTTTGCCCTTTCAGTCTTCTGCATGTCTACCCCACTTCAACACTAACTGTTTGGATTACACATATTATTCAGTGTGTCCACGGGTGGTAGGTCCTCACACTTGCACAGCAAGCATCTTACCTCCTAAGCTGTGTCTTCAGCTCCGCCCATTTATTATGTGGATAGACATCCCAACAGTATCCATGAGGAAGTCCCTATGTCCCTGTGCTTCCAGAGCGACTGGAGAGGAGCCAAAGCTCCCCCATGTGTGGCAGTGGAATTCCCTCTGTGCTACCAGTTACCTCGGTCCAGGGTTTGCCTTTTGTATCTAGTTTAAATTCGAAATTTAAATGAGAGGCTTAAAACTTGCAAAGATTGAAGGAGGAAGATTGAGAAGGCACAAATAAAAAAGAGTCTAAAAAGCTACTTTGGTCTGGCCACGCCCTTTGTCAGCTGCTTTATGAGGTCACAGGAACGGCACTTATTGCAGTCCTAGCAAGAAGTTGCCTAAACAATGTTATAGAGAAGATTCTTGTTTGGGAGAAGGTCTTCTTCTTCTTCCTTCTTCTTCTTCTTCTTCTTCTTCTTCTTCTTCTTCTTCTTCTTCT
>CAJQZJ010032031.1:9249578-9343016 GCA_907164525.1 Lophiomys imhausi | reverse complement strand
AGAGAGAAAGAGAGAGAGAGAGAGAGAGAGAGAGAGAGAGAGAGAGAGAGAGAGCCAGTCCTAGGTCTGCTAGGCTGGCCTGGAACTCTCCACATAGTCTGGGCTCAGGATCCTCCTGTTTTAGTTTCCCAGGTGCTGGGGTTGCAGGCATGGATGGTTGTATCCAGCTTCATGGCTAACTTTTTCTTCATAATTGGTTTATTATGTAAAGGTTCTCATGGTGATGGCCTTTGACACATTATCATGGTCTACATATTCTGTACACATGACGGGATACTTACTAACTGAAGAAATGACAAACTGTCAGTTCCAACTATTTCTCTCTCTTCCAGTTCCAACTCTGGAACCTCTCTTTTTTTTTCTTCTCTGGAATTGCTTATTAGGGACATTTTTATAGTAACTGAACATGGAAAAATGCAGAGGGCACAGTCTCAGATGAGACAATGAGATAAAATAGAAGAGTTTCTGTTTTGGCTTTTTGTTACAAAAGCCTGGTTAAAAAAACAATCTTTCCTGCTGACTAGTAGTAGTCTCCACTTCCCCTAGCTGGAAACACATTTTCTTCAGTTCTTGAAGATGTATGTTTTATCCATTTTTAGCATTTATTTTTTGGCAAAGGAAGCACTTTTTAAAAACCTGAGCATGAATAAATTTTAAAGGTGGGATGTAAGAGAAATTCGACTTGTAGTCAATAGAGCCCACATTTGGACTGGGTCAGTGATGGCTGCTGAGGAAATGGTAATTTGTATTATATGGGTTTCTTGTTTGCTTGCTTCATTGAAACCGTACTTTTTAATTATTAAACACTTATTTATTAATAACTATATTCACCTATAACAAACACACTTACTTAACTACTATTCCTATAAATTCCTAAGAATGCCTACAACCCCTATACATGCCTACAACCCCTAAGACCTAACCACTAAACCTATTGATAACTATTACAACTATTTTTCTAAGGATACAGTCTCTGGGGCAGGTCCTCAGTCGCCAGAAACACAGTCTCTGGGGTAGACTCTTTATTGCACTTAGCAGTTCTTTTTCTGGAATATCTCAGACGCAGGTTCATCAGGGTAAATTGGCTATGGAGGTTTCACCTTAAATAAGGCTTGAGGCTTTCTTCTCTCTGGGAGACCCCAGCTGTCTGCAGGCCAACTTACTTTCTTTGTATCAGCAACTCTGCTGCTCTGCCTCAGTCTTTAAAGCCAGCCACAGTTCTGTTCAGGCCACTGTTCGGACAGGTCAAACCTCTCTAGGCAAAAGCTGAGCCACAGGGTTTAGTCCTTGGCCTTCTGCTGTCTTGCTGAGGCTTTCTCTGCTCACCAGCTTCCTTCTGCCTCAGAGAAATCCAGCCATCAGTTCACCAGCATTATCTCCAGCAGGACTCGCTAGCATCGGAGCTCTCTAGTATGGGTGCCTTTAGCACAACCTCTCTGGGCTCATCCATTTGTCCTTTAATAGGATCGCTCCTTGTTCCACCTGCTTCAGCTTAATTTGGGCTCTGCCCACTTAGCAGCTGAAAACAATGCCAGGTCATAAAGTCTTTGCTTGTTTCACCTGGCTTCAACCTTGTTTTTCAGTCCAAAGAGACTCCCCTCGTTTCATGTGACTTCATCCATAAGCCGATAAGCTAATTGCTCCCAAAGAAGATGATCTTCATGCACCGGATTAAGAGACTGTTTCAGAAACCTAGATATTTACTAAATCTAATTTATATTAATCTAACTCCCTACACTTCATTTGTCCCAAACATTGCCTAGAATGACCTTTACTGTTTGTGTAGAACAAGGAAAAAAAGCAGTTTTCGATCGTGTCTCATAGTATTTTCAAGTGAAAAAAACCTCAAACACGTGCGTATCATGTAAGAACAGTAAGAGATTAAGTTTTGGCTAAATGAGGAGGCAAAGTTGATTCTCATTTGAATTCAAACTGTTCTAAAACTGTGTTAAAGATTCATAAGATGTGCATATCCTTTGATCTCACAATTTCATTTCTCGCAGTGTATTATGAAGGTATCAATGCTGGAGATTTAGCTAGAAGGGTATTTACTGCAGCGTTGTTTATAAGAGGGGTAATCATTAAGAAAAAAGTCACATGATCCATAAGAGGTCATTGATAAGATGAATGGCTTTCCCCACAGCACAGAACTGTTGGCAGCCAGTAAGCATTGCATCACAGGAGAATGCTTAATGATGCAACATGTTGCTAAGGGAATCAGGTAGGCTCCACACAGTATGCTCAGTTTGATTGCAGTTGGTTATGAAAAAAAAGAGTGTGGGCAAATTTGATTTCCTGGCTTCCTTTAGGGCAAGAGGCTATACTTGTTTTTAATATCTATACCCTGTGACTCTAACCTCCATCTACTGTGTTTACACAACGTTCTTTCTCCAACATTACCCTCCCCCGACTCTCATTACCTGAGCCTGCTATCTAGTTCCCTCACATGCCAGCTCTTGTTTTGGGAAGCCAACTTCTCCAGGCAAATCTCTCTTCTCACCAAGAATTTGCAGAAACATAAACAACCGATTCTCTAATTCCCCACACCTAGGAGGGCTGGGGCTGCAAAGATGCTCAATTTTCCAGAGTGCTCGGGCAGAACCATGTGGGAACTGCAAATCCAAAAGAGGGAAACATCAAGCTGGACACTAAATATATTTTCTTCCAATTCTTCAGGCATAGCCATCCTCCCATGATGGTTCATTTCCTTTACCTCAGGCCTATCACTATTTTTCGAGAACAAATGTTATCTTTTTTCAGCTCTTGCTCTTCCCAGGAGCCCTTTCCCACTAACCTTTTTGAAACCTTGAAGAGGGAGAACAGCATTCCTAAGCAAAACATGGTTTGTAGAAATGAATTCTGCCCACACCAAGGATGATAACACATTGTCATGTGAATTCTCTGAACCTCATGTTTGAAGCTGCTCCATTTTGGAGTAGGATCTTTGGCTTGAGTAACTAAAAAGCTCTCAAAGACATCCCTCCCTCTACTCCACAACTCCACCTAACAGAGGAGCAATTTGATCCCCAAAGAAATGCCAGGTATTATTCTCAGCTGCAAAAGCTACACAGCAACAAAGGGAATGCTTTGCCCAGTGCCTTTGGACTTACTGATGGTGTCACCAGCAGCCACAGAGGAAGAATTCAGTGTAATTTTCTCTCTTTCTTCATGTACAGGTTGTAGACAACCCCAGACAAGATAACACTAAAATCTTGGCAGTCTGAGGCCCTCTATGTTGGGGTAATGTTAAGCATTCTAAATGTTAATTGGTCCTGCTTGCTGTCTGTTACTTACATTGACTCTGATTGGTTAAATAAAATGCCAAGGCCTGAGATTGGGCGAAGACAGAGAAAGGTGGGACTTCCTGAGGTTAGAGCAGGAAGCCTGCGCTTTAGACAGAGGACAAAAGCATTCCAGCCAGCAGCAGGAAGAAGAAGGCATTTCAGCCAGGAGCAGCAGGAAGGAGGCACACACCATGGGTTAGAAAAAGGAACCTCATTCCACATGGCCAGGAACATGGTGAAGTTGCTTCTGTTCTCATTGGTGCTTAAATAAAAGTGCACATTGTTTGTCTTTGGATGCCATGGGTTTTATCTGTAGCACTCTATGCACTTTAAAACAGATATGCTGATATTATGCTAAGTGAAAGAAGTCAGACACAAAAGACCGTGTTTTGCAAAATTCTACTCACAAATAATGTCCAGAATAGACAAATCTATAGGAAGAGATTCGTGGTTTCCAGAGACAACAGGAAGTGACTACCAATGAGAGTGACAATGAAATGTTCAGAAAAAGTTTCTCTGGATTTATTAAGACCTGTTGCAAGTTTCATGACTGATACCCTTAGCACAAAAGACAGATTCATGAGAGTAAAACATTTATTTAACTAAAATTTTTCATGATATTGGAACTGTCAGGACTAGAACCCCAAAGAATCAAGGAAAATTCCATCTTGGACAATGGGGTGGAGTGTAATAGGATAAAAGCAGGGATAATGCAAAGATCCTAAATTCAGGAGAACCCAACAAGCCTTGTTCAGTCTCTCCTTGGAGTCTCTGGTCCTTTGATTCATGGTACATGACTTATAGTTCAGTAAAGCTTCCTCCCTCCCTCCCTCCCTCGCTCCCTCCCTCCTCTCCTCCCTCCCTCTCTTTCTTCCTCCCTCCCTCTTTATGTTGTTATTGAGACAGGGTATCTTTCAATAGCTCTGGCTGGCCCAGAACTCTTTAAGTAGACCTGGCTGACCTAGAACTCAAGGATTTCTGCCTGCCTCTACCTCTCAAGAGTTAGGATTTAAAGGCATGGGCTGTCATGATCAGCTAAGGTTGTTACTTCCAAATCTGTGCTGCCCCTTGAGGCATTGCAGATGTGACTGCTATTCACATGTGCATCAGTAGGTGGCAGAGAGGAGAGAGGCTATATCTACATTTAGTTTTCTGACCTATGAATATCTGAATGAATAGTAACCTAACATTCCTGGAAAAAAACAAAGCTGGATACCACACAATGTTGGTGCCATGGGGGAGTCTGTGATGATGACCAGATCAGTACCAGGCAAGCACCAGATGGGCTCCTAGGACAGGAAACAAGCCAGAAACTAGAAGAACTCTGCCTGGTCCTGGATGTGGGGGTTGTGGAGACCCAGCCCTGGGGTGAGATCTGGCCCAGATGGGGTCACGAGCAGGAGAGCTGTCCCTACCACTCACATGCAACACTCGGGAGAGCAGGCCCTGCACCTTTCCATAGTAGAACTGGCCCTGAAAATGGGGTTTGCAGGTTCAGAACCAGGGCTTTGAGTTGGCCCACCCCAACATCTACCCCATGGATGAACTGCTGGAGTTCAAGAAAAGGCCAGTTCCATAACCCAAAACTACAGGATCTCCATGACACAGGACAGATACAGCATATCTGGGAGGAGTTCCGGTGAGGTTCCAGTATTGACAAAGTAGCAGAAACCAGAGACCTCGTACCAGACCAAGGAGGCATTTTAATGAATATTTGCAGGCAAAATGTATGGACAAAAGGGAATATTGTGGGACACACTGAGATACACTGCAGCTTCCACAATGAGATTTTATTTTTTATGCTGGGACAGATTGCAAGGGTGGAGGGTGGGTGTGAGGGGAGGTGGGAGATGAGAGGGAACAGGATGCATGATGTGAAATTCACTAATAAAAATTTTCAATTAAAAAAGAAACAAAAAGCCGGGCAGTGGTGGCGCATGCCTTTAATCCCAGCATTTGGGAGGCAGAGGTAGGTGGATCTCTGTGAGTTCGAGGCCAGCCTGGTCTACAAATTGAGTCCAGGACAGCCAGGGCTACACAGAGAAACCCTGTCTCAAAAAACCAAAAAAAAAAAAAAAAAGAAACAAAAAAGAACAAATCTGTAATGATTTGTCCTTAAGGTTGGGGATGCAGTCAATTAAAAAAAAAGATTTATTTATTTTTATGGATACAATGTTCTGAATTGAAGTATGTATGCCTGCATGCCAGAAGAGTACACCAGATCTCATTACAGATGGCTGTGAGCCACCATGTGGTTGCTGGGAATTGAACTCAGGACCTTCGGAAGAGCAGCAAGTGCTCTTAACCTCTGAGCCATCTCTCTAGCCCTGCAGTCAATTCTTTGATTGCAATTTCACAGACCAATGAAAAGAGCCTTGTCCAAGCATGGGATGTGGTGGTGCAAATTGTTGAGATTTTGGAGTGAAACACTCTGTGCTATGTCAGCTTAGGCAAATTTCTGTCCTGACCCACGAACCTTTAAGAACAGAGTACACCGACAGTTAAGAGTGCTGTGTTGAAGATTCCCGTCTGCCTCATGGACTGACCATCGCTTGTTCCTTTTTCTTTCCTCTTTCTGCCCTAGAAGACAGAAGTCAGTGGCAAAGCCGGTGTTAGAATGTGATTGCTGAACTGTGATCTGTTTCCTGGCATCCAAACTAATGCCACTTGTCAACATTGTCATATCTATTGTTTCTATGGAAGTTCATTGCCACGCTTTCTTTCTCATCAAATCTAGAACAAAGCCCTGTACCTGTCACTTAGTGTACCTAGCAGGGCCTGGGCCTGCCACAGGTTTAGGAATTGGTGCCATGTTCCCCTTCAGACATACAGCCCCAACCTTTTCATTGCTTCCTGCCATCAGGCCTTTCTGGCAGGCTTCCCTTCTACAGCAGCGCACAGCCACATGCTTAATAACCAGAGAATCGGTTGGTAATGTGTGCCAATTTCCATGGTGTAAATACTTGCACTAAAGCTGATTTCAAATCACCAACGTGGTTATCATTGAGCATGGAGTTAGGAAAGTAGTTCACAACCAGTTTATTCAGAATGTGAAGCTGGGCCCAGCATCTCACTGCCTCTCAGGGATAATTAAACTATGGCTGCTCAGTAGAGCTTGTAGACGGTTTCCAGCCACAACTGCTTCAGAAGGAAGGGATTTCCTTATAGGAAGATTCACAGAATGACACCCCCATGGGACTGCTCTCTCCTGAGAATTCTGGATCCAATTATAAGCTCTCCACTAAGCTGGGAACCTGCACATGGTTTTATTAGAAAGTGAGAAAGAGGAAGTTAGGAGTCCCAATCCTCTTTGGGAGGTGCTTTCTTTCTGACACTGTGTGAATTTGTATTCAAGACAGCACATTCAAGCTGTTCACAAAGTACCAGACAGTGTTACTTATGGCCTGAAGGAACTGTGAAAATATTTGATAAGGTCAAGATCATAGGGTGTATGATAAGGGGAAGATGAAGGTGGTTGGTAAGTTGGCAGCTTTACAAACAGAAGTCGTGTAAAACCAGACTACTGAAGCCCTCAATGCAATGGTAGAGTCCAGCTCTCTTTGAGTGGCAGTTTATAGATGGAATGCATTCCTGGAGGCAAAGCCTGATATAGATAGAACATTTATGGAAATAACCTTGAGTGTTGGGGTCATTCAGAGATGGTAGGACAGGATGAGGAGAAGGGGGGAAATGTGATAGAGATTTAACTTGAATAAATGAATGAATGAACGAATAAATAAATAATTCAGACTCACCTCCTCCACACACTCCATCTTTCCTAGTTTGCTGGCTGAGTTTAGATGGCAGAGAAATATCGGAAGCCATGTGTTGAAGATAGCAAAATTATTCAGCCCATATTCTCAAATATCTACATAAGGTAGAACTTCCCTATTTTCAGTCAACTGGAGTGTACCCCTACATTGGACCATTCTACAAGGAAAAAATATACTGCTTGTATGAAGTCACTAGGGTCGATTGATAATAGTAGCTAGGCTGCTCCGACTAACTCACACATATCAATCCCCCTCAACTCATCAGTCACATGAGGGCTAAGAGTTTCCTGTTGCACTGGGGCTAGACATAGAAGCCCAGCTAGGATAAGGTGTTCCACTAACAGGCAACAGAGTCCATCTCAGAGACACCCCCCCCATTTGTTAAGGGATCTTAATGAAGACCAAGTTGCCTATCATCTATATATGTGTAGGGGGCTTAGGATCAGTTATGTATGCTCCCCCTCCCCTTCTGGTTAGTGTTTACAGTCTCTGTAAGCCTCTAGGGGCCTAGGTTGGTTGGTTCTGTTGATCTTCGTGTGGGGTTCCTGCTCCTTCTGGTTCTTTCTATTCTTCCTCCCTCTCTTACACATGACTTCCAGAGCTCCACCTAATGTTTGGCTGTGTGTCACAGCATGTGCTTTGATCCACTGCTGGGTGGAGTTTCTCATAGGATAGTTATGTTAGGTTCCTGTCTCTTTGGGTCTGTTGGTTGTCTGATGATTATACTGCACTATATGGCCAAAATCCAGTTATAAGTGAGTACATACCACATGTATCTTTCTGGGTCTGGGTTAGCTCACTCAGGATGAGCTTTTTTAGTTCAATCCATTTGGTTGCAAATTGCATGATTTCCTTGCTTCTGATAGTTGAGTAGTATTCCATTGTGTAAATGTACCACAGTTTTTAAATCCATTCTTCAGTTGAAGTATATCTAGGTTGTTTCCAGTTTCTGGCTATTATGAATAAAGCTGCTATGAATATAGTTGAGCTGATGTCCTTGTGGTTTGGTGAAGAATCTTTTGGATATATGCCCAGGAGTGGTACAACTGGGTCTTGAGGTAGAACTATTCCCAATTTCCTAAGATATCATCAGATTGATTTCCAAAGAGGTTGTACAAATTTGCATGATCACCAGCAATGGAGGAGGGTTCCCCTTTCTCCACACCCTCACCAGCATGTGCTGTCATTTGAGCTCTTTATCTTAGCCATTCTGACAGGTGTGAGATGGAATCTCAGAGTCGTCTTGAGTTGCATTTCCCTGATGATTAAGGATGTTGAACATTTCAAGTGTCTCTCAGCCATTAGCGATTCCTCTTTTGTGAATTCTTGGTTTAGCTCTGTACCCCATTTTTTGATTGGATTATTTGGTTTCTTGGTGTTTAATTTCTTGTGTTCTTTATAGATTTTGGATATTAGCCCTCTGTCGGATGTGGGGTTGGTGAAGATATTTTCCCAGTCTGTAGGCTGCCATTTTGTTCTAATGACAGTGTCCCTAGCCTTACAGAAGCTTTTTAGTTTCATAAGGTCCCGTTTATTGATTGTTGGTCTTAGAGCCCGAGCTATCGGTGTTCTGTTCAGGAAGTTGTCACCTGTGCCAATGAGTTCAAGGCTTTTCCCCACTTTTTCTTCTATTGGATTTAGTTTGTCTGGTTTTATGTTGAAGTCTTTGATACACACTACCAAAGAAGGAAGCAGGTACTTGGGCGTGTGACGATCCTCAGGGACTTCAGGCATGTCACCAGCAAGGTCATGTTGCTGATGGAAAATGATGAAGGGTCAGAACCATGCCAAAAAGAATGAGTTGTTCCTAAGATGGCCAGAGTTCTGTGTTCAAACACAAAAGCTGGCAATTTCACACAGATGGCTCCTTTGGTGATGCTCCAAAAGCCATTTGGTGCACTTCAGTCTTTGGGGTTCAAGACACAGTCTTTTGGGTTTACCAAAAAGAAGCATGGTGCAGCCAACTACCGCTGGGCAGCTCCCTCAGTGAGGAGTAAAGTTGTGATGGTTCATGTGTTGGAAATGCCTTGTCCTATCTCCCTCTTTTTGCCTTGTGGTGACTCCCTTTTCCCCTTTCCTTGTCATTCTTCATATTTTACTAAGGTGAACTTGGTGGAAGAGCATAACCTACAGATACATCAGGCTTCAGACACTGGATCCTTCTAGAATTAGACTGCCCTGAGGTGTTTGGTTGCTAGGATAGGGAAATAAATGCCTTGGAGTTGATTTTCTTCTGTACATTTGGATAAGAAACTTCATGGCTTCCGTGGGAGTCTAGCAGAATGGATTTTCCTGTTGTATCCCCAAATAGACAAATCTTATAAAGTTTCCACTGATTAAATATATTTCCTGCCCCAGATAAGACAATAAAACTCCAGCTCTTTTATGGACCAAAAAAAAATGAGATCAAAATGCCTGTTGTCAATATTTATTGACTCTTGGTAAATATTAATCTACCCTTTATTATTTGCTAGAACAAGTGAATGTGGAAAATTCCTAGTGACTACTTAGAAAAATAGATAACATTTTACTTGTAAACTCGAATGAATAGGTTCTACCTACCTAAAGTATTGTGCTGAGAAGAATTGTGATCATCTGCTTTCAGTGTGTTCTGTGAGTGAGGCAGTCAGAAGCAGTGATGTGTTTGCTGTAGCCATTCATTCATTCATTTGCCAAATATCAAGTGTCCACCACATGCAAAACATTCTTCCAGAGTCAAAGACACAGTTTTGGTGGTCAAAGCTGTGTTCTTGCTACACAGTAATATTCCAAGAGATGACTTTATTTGTGATCTTTGATGGGTTTATCATTTTACAGATCCATGCAAAGAAAATATTATCTGAAGTAGTGACTCAGAGACTACCAGAACACTGTACAGATGTCTACCTCTGGCCTTTCCAGAATCACCTAGTGGAATTGTTTGCAATTTTCATACTGTAACATGATTGCAGAAAAATCTGTGACCTGCTCCCCAATCTGCTTAAGGGCTGGCCCTCCCCACACCAGCCAACACAGGCTGTAGCCCAGGAATAAAGAGTCTTTTCCTCCTTCTTGGAGCCTTCCATGCAGCAATGCTTGTGGAAAATTCCTGTTTGTTGGCAAAGATCATTGTGTGGAAGTATTAGACAAAGAAGCTCTATCGGGGTTACAGAATGCCAGAGAGGGATGTGAACCCTAATACTTGAGAGAGGTAGGAGCCCTCCCTGATGTCTGGGAGGGGTGGGAGCCCTGATGACTGAGAGGGAGTGGGGATCGGGTAGGTCAAGGTATCAAATGGTAGTTGGGTGAATTTTCCCACGGCTGAATTCCAGGAAAACTTCCCCTGATATGATTCTGTTGTTCAAAGTCAGCTCATTCTGCCCGAGGCTTTGAAAGCAGGCATGTCTGGATGGGTGGAGAGGCCTCTGGGAAGAAAGGTTCGTTTTTCCTCATCAGGCTCCAGTTTACTCCAGCAATTCCTGAGCTCCCTTTTCCTGTGTTCTTGGGGCAGGGGTGTGTGTCTCCCTACTGTGCTTTTAATCTGAACTTCAAAGCACTGTGGAGCAGGTGACCCTATCTCTTTTCCTGCATGGTCTTTACGGAAAATTAGAGTGTATGGACTTGGAGCAAGACCACTCACCACAGAGAGCAAAAAAGAAAGTGAGAGTCAGGTTGTGGCTGGGACCTCAATCTTCTCTGACTGTCCCCAATGACGTAAAGATAGCAGAGTCTTAGAGACCAATCTTTGACCCATTGACTTCAGCAGATAATCGAGATCCACATTACAGCTCCTAATTCCATCACTGAGCTGACTGGTCTTGCCTATTAACTTGATTGGATTGAGAAGCAGCTAGGATATTAATGCAGCCACAATCCTAGGTGTGTCTGTGAGGCATTTTCAGAGGGGATTATCTAAGGGGAAGAAGGCTCACCCTGAATTTGGGCAGCATCATCCACCAGGCTGGGACCTAGATGGGCTAAAAGAAGGAAGAAGGAGGAAACTCATCGGCATAAGTGTTTTTCCCCTCTCTGCTTCTGGCTGCATTGTGGTGACCAGCATTTTCTGCCATGATCTCCTGCCACTGTGATATTTTACCTCAGGCTCAAAGTGAGGGGGGCTAAAGAATCAAAGACAAAGATGGTAGAGACTGTGAGCCCAAGTAAATCGTTCCTTCCTTTATGTTGTCTCTCAGGTATCTGTCCCAGTGAGTTAAAAACAAGGATAGTCATTGATCATTCTGGTCACTTCCAAATAAATGCTTGCCTCTTTAAAACCTTGTCTCAGGCTTGATTTTTGGGTAATCAAACAAGGCCTGATATGCTTCTGTGTAAATGTTTTTATTTTTTCAGATGAGGGGATGAGATAAGAGCTGTTCCCAAGCCTTTCTAGCTCTTTCTGAACTCTCACTGACTGGTTCAACTTAGCAATTCTGGTCCAAACTCCTCTCCAAGTTGACTGATTCAAACTGACTTCTCTTGACTTCTGACTGAATTGCTTTGCCTGGCTTCAAACTAATTCTGGCAATATGTTTTAGTCTTCTGGCTCCTTTTCATTCTTTGGCTCATTCTGTCTTCAGCTGTATCTAGATTGTTTGTTCTCTCTGCAACATGTCTCTGTAAAACTGTCCTTGTAAAAAGCTCATGGTAAAAAAAAAAAAAAGCCTTTTCTCTCTCCCTGCATAGCTCTTCAGTAGCCTCTCTTTCCTATTGTCTTCTTGTGAGAGTTTAACATATCCCATCTCTGTCTCATTCTGTCAGACCTTTTTCTGAATCATCACTTTGTTGGCCCCTCAATTAGACATCACTTTCAAACATGGCTTGTTTCTTCTATAAACTAACCTTACCTTCATTATTTGGGATTAAAGGTATGTACTAAGGGTATGTTTGTATTCCAGCCAGATCATACTGTAACCCAGAGTGTGTCTGCATTCCAGCCAGATCACATAGACCTAGAAAATCTTTAGATGTGATCCCTTGCCAGAACAGGCATATTTCTGGATTAAAATTCCTCTACCCTTCTGTGTTTTCTCCACAAAAATAGAGTATCCAGAAAGTGGAAGGGAAGCCTTAGAGTAGTGCTTCTCAACTTTCCTAATGCTGTAACTCTTTAATACAGTTCCTCATGTTATAGTGACTGCCAGCCATAAAATCATTTCCATTGGTACTTCACAACTGTAATTTTGCTACTGTTTATGAGTCAAAATGAAATATCTATGCTTTCTGATGGTCTTGGGAGACCCTTGTGAAAGGGTCGTTCAATACCCCAAAGGGTCGAAACCCACAGGTTGAGAGCCACTACGTTAGAGTGACCCTAAGGACCTTATGATGCCATGGCAGAGCCGAGATGTTCAGAGCCCCATGCGATCCACGGCTTTCTCTCCTCTGTTGGTGGGTGGGTCTGTGTCTGCACAGTTAGGGTGTATCTTCTCTGGGTTGGGAGGCACCACAGGGTGAACAAAGGCATTATCAGAACCGGATGGAAGAAGTTCCAGAGTGACTAAGCACAGAACTGGCCTTGGGGGGAATCACTGGGAGGAGCCCCACCTCGTCACTGGAACAGAATGCAAGGGCATTTGCTCCATTTCAATGGAGGTTAAGGGCAGTGGGCTAGTGCTGTAAGCTGTGGGCAGGAGGAGAAGATGGCATGGAATCTGTGACCTGAAGGAGTACCAGTCCCCTTCCTTGTGAGACGTCAGTGTCCTCATTGGATAGCCAGATACGCCATCCCCTAGAAGATGCCAGATCTCAGGGCATGGTGGTTTTGTCTGCCAGGGATAGCTATGGGAATGGTGTCTTAGGTTTGGTCACAACCAAAACAAGCTGGCCTTCCTTCTCCTCTCTCTGTAGCTAAAGCTGGAAAATGCCATTCGTTACCTGTCTTTGTTTTCCTGTTTGTGAGGTAACACAGCTAGGAGGGAATGTCTCCAGCCCAGGTTGGAGCATTGAGACACATCTGTAAAACATCACTCTGACTTTTGCCCCCTGTGGCAAGATGACAAGTCTGGCTCAGGTCTGTGCTATTGGCAGGGACAGGAGGAGGAAGGAAGGGGGAAATGAAAAACTAGTTCTGTTTAAAAAGTGTTTTATTAGTTCTTTGAAAATGCAGTACAATGCGTTTTGATCATATTCACCCAATTCTCTAACTCATTCTAAATTCACTCTTCTCTTTCCAACCCCCCAATTTTTTGTTCTTTAAAAAAAAAAAAAAATCTGTCAAGGCTGATTTGTACTGCCTATGTGTTCTTGAATGTGTAGCCTTACATTGGATTGTAGTCATCTTATCAGAGGCTACACTCTTAAAGAAAACCGATTCTCCCTTTTCCAGCCACTATCAGTTGCCAAAAGCTCCTTGGCTAGGGGTAGGGTCGGACTTCATGCCCATCTCCCTTCCCGTGTTGCAATTTGGTGCAGCTCGCACTAGCACAGGTCTTATGCATGGTGCCCCAGATGCTGTGAGCTCATATGTGTGGCTGTCTGGTTGTGTGGTTCTTATCTGAGAAAGCAAGTGTTGCTTTTTTGATTCCATTAGCTTGTCGAGGCATTTCTCCCTTTCCCGAGCTGCCTTGCAGTCTTCCCTTGCACCTGTTCTTCCTCATAATTCCTTGAAGACTTTGCTAAGGAAGGAAACAAGTGAGCACTCAGTGGTGACAAGTACAATGAGCTCACAGGTTGTCAATGATAAGAGTTAATTTTGTTGAGCGTCCACTATGTGCCAGACATTTGCTGAGGACTCTACAAGGATGGCTTTGGCCTTGTCTAAGTTCAAAAAAAAAAAAAATCACAGGAATTAAACATAATTATTTTTCCTTCTTAAGAAATGAAACCATGGCACAAAGAGGTTCAGGAATGTTCCCAAGATTACAGAGGTAGGAAGGAGTCAGTCTACTTTCAGTAAATACTCATAGCACCTATTATGTACCAGAAACTGTGGTAAGTGATCAGGACAGGCTTCCTCCAGTGGACAGTCAGGTAAAAACCCAAAATATATATCCATAAGCAAGCACTCTTTCAGCAATTAGTGACTCTGAGGGAACTAAGAGAGACCAATGTGATGAAGGTTCCCCCACCCCACCTGGTGGGGTTTTTCCTTGTAGGATAGTCAGAAATGGAAGGCTTCTTAGAAGTTGTGCATTTATTTGTTTGTTTGCTTGTTTTTGGAGACAGGGTTTCCGTGTAATAACCCTGGCTGTCCTGGACTTGCTTTGTAGATCAAGCTGGCCTCGAACTCACAGAGATCCACGTGCCTCTGCCTCCCGAGTGCTGGGATTAAATGCATGAACCACCACACCCGGCAAAGTTGTGACATCTAAATTGCGATCTCCTATTTTTATTTTATTGGTTTTCAACAGTCCCTTTAAAGTTAAAATTTATTTTTTTTCTATGACACTTTCATACATACATATTATTGTACCGCACTTCAGCTTCTGAACCTGAGGGAGAAGAGGATTTCAGCAAATGGTGCAGACAAAACAATGGAAGCAAAATCAGAAAAGGAGGGAGCGAGAGAGGAGAAGCAGAGGAGGCCTTCCAGAGCTGTGGATTAGCAGTGTTCACATAAGCAGTGCAAAGGGTTGCCTGTACAAATTAGGGCGACCCGAGATCTTTTCATTTACTGATGCGTCCTAGTTTTCTTTCTGATGCTTTGATAAACACCATGACTGAAAGCAAGGGGGAGGAAAGGGTTTATTCATCTTACAGCTCACCGTCTATGGTGAAGGGAAGTCAGGCTTGCTCCTTATGTCTCTCTCAGCTCCCCAATCCTTTTTTTTTTTTTTTTTTTTTAAATACAACTCAGGACTGTCAGTCCAGGATCGGCACCACTCACAGTGGCCTGGGCCTTCCCGCATCAATCACTAATTAAGAAAATGCCCCATAGGCTTGTCTACAAGTCCATCTGATGGAGGTATTTTCCCAGCTGAGGTACCTTCTTTCTAGGGGACCCTAGCTTATGTGGAGTTGACAAGAAACTTAACAGCACATAATGCTAGCCTAATAGATGGGGCTGGAGGGCGATAACGTGCACACCACAGCTCCCGGGCTGAGGGACTGGCACACTCAGCCTACTCCCTGCCTCTAGCCTTTGCCCTATTTAAGAAGCCTGCGTGCAGTGGGCAGGGTGGGAGACATAGGGAGGTGAGGGGGTGGGTGGGAGGACTTCGAATCGGGCCTGAATAACCTTTGCACCTGGCAAGACAAGGCTCGAGCTTGCTGCTTCCACCTCTTATTCGAAAGGCACACAACGGATGGCAGCGATGTTTTGCAGGAAAACAAGGGAGCCAACGTGACATGGGCAGAGATTAAACCTCGCAGCATTTCAGGCTCAGGCTCGTTCCAGAACCATGGTTATAACAACTCCCTGAGAGGGTTTCCAGGAAACCCCAGGGTGTGAGGCTGTCCAGCCAGATGGTCTCGTTAAAGGAAAAACCTCCACAGAATAAATAATAACAATAACAGGAGGGCCAATTAATCCTGGAGGGAGGAGAGATACAGAGGCTGTGGGGAGGAATGGGAGGTGGACGAAGAGAAGGAGGGGAGTTGTATCCAGCAGGCAGCTGGCATCTGGAGTCCTGGGGTCCAGATGCCACATGTCTTGTTTTTCACCCTGAATCCCCCTCACTGTGATTTGTGGGCAACTCCACAGCTTTGCCAGGGTCGTGAAGAAACACACAGGTGGGGAAGATCTGCAACTATTCACAAGCATCCCATTTCATCCACAAGGACAGCTTTTGCTGCTGCCCAGCATGGCGCGCACAGCCAGGGCTAAGCGCACTGTGCTGTGAACTGTAGTTCTCAGGGCCGGCTGCGTGTCCGCAAGACAAACTCATCCTGTGTGTTCATCTAGGTAGGAACTTAATTCCCAATATAAGAACAGGAAGAAACGTGGTCTATGAGTGGTTCAATCTTGGGGGCTTTGCTTTCAGGGCTGGGATGAGCTCTCTCTAAAGGGCTTACAGGAGAGGACTATTGTCTTTGTTATGCTGTCTGTCGTCTGAGGACACAGTAAAAGGGTTCCATCTTGGAAACATAGAGCCCTCACCAGCCCTGAATTTGTCAGTTCCCTGAGGCCTAAACCCACCAGCCTTCAGAACCATGAAGAGTCAGTCTCTATCATTTATAAATTACCCAGCCTGAAGGAATTTTTCTACAATAGCACAAACAGGTGGATATAATACCATGGAGACATCTTGGAAGACTGGTGTATCATGACTTCCCACATGATTTTATGTCATCCATGGCTTCATTCATTCGATTCACATTTAGAACAAAATTGTCTGGGGAGTTTATTACTATTATTTTATCAACTGGGAATGATTTTAACTCAAATTCCAACCAATAATCTTGAGTTCCTAATCATGGGCTCCCTGGAGGAAGAGACATCATCCTTATATATAGTAACTAGTGGAATATTTGAGGGCCATAAACTCTTTAGTATACAGAACGGAATCCCTTTGATGATATTTGAAATTTAACCACCTCTGCACAGCACCTCTTTCACAGATGGGATCTTATAAAAGCATCAATGGCAGAAAAGGTTTCTTGGAAATAAAGACATTTGAGAAACACCATTACATTTACCACCTCTGCACAGCACCTCTTTCACAGATGGGATCTTATAAAAGCATCAATGGCAGAAAAGGTTTCTTGGAAATAAAGACATTTGAGAAACACCATTACATTAAAAAAAAATTTGTGTCTCAGTGTTTTTCCTCCATGTTTCCCGGTGTACCACATGTGTGCGCAGTGCTTGTGGAGGCCAGAAGAGGGCGCTAGATCTCCTGGGAATTGGAGTTTTAGATGGTTGTGAACCACCAGGGGTGAGTGTTGAACTCTGGTCCTCTGCAAGAGCAGCAAATGCTCTAATCCTCTGCCCCACCCCCAATCATTTCAGAATGATAATAGGAGGAGATAGCAAAATAAAGATTCCAAAAGATAGAACACACATTTTAAGCTTGCTGCCAGTAAGGAATTCAGCAGACCACAACAGACTCCTTTCTCATGAATCTTCCAGATGTAGAGAAACATCTGTGATCTCCCCCAAGCCCCAACCAACTGAGAAAAGAGGTCAAGGCACCCTGTGTTCCTCTATGCCTTTTGCGTGTACCTTGTAGGAGCCACTAGAGGACAAGAGACATTTATGGAGGGTAAGGTGTTTGTAACTAAACTCAGAGTGTGCTTCTCCTTCCGGCCTGCAGGTACCTAGGATGCCACTGAGGACTTGGATGCCAGGTGGGCAGGGACCAGCTTCAGGAGCACAAACTGTGTGCTCCATGGAGCACGGGCAGTTAGGGGAATGGCCTGGGCCCCAGCAGACAGTGAAATGGGGAAATGTTCTGAGCACAAAGTTGTCACACTTGGAAAGCTGGTAAGTTTCATGGCTCTGAGAGCTTGAGACATTCAGACAAGCCTTTGACTCACCCACGTGTGCAGGTGGGCTATTATTTCCAAATCTTCATGGGATAACATGTATGTATGTATGTGCGTATGTATGTATATATGCATGTATGTATGCATGTATGTTACTCATTCAACTCTGTAATTCATGCAAACTGGAAGCATTCTAACCCAGAAAAAAAATCAGCATAAATACAACAGCTTCCTTATTGTTTGCTAAAATATTAATTTTGGCAAAAAACAAAACAAAAAGCAAACCAACCAACCGACTAACAAAAACCCCACCAAAAACCTTATAGGGGTCAGAATGAAAATAATAACATACCATCGGGAGGTGTCTCTGTTTCTGTGTGTGGAGAAGGATTTCTGACACTGATAGGAAAAGAAAATGAATCTAAGTGCAAATCTGCTCACCAAGTGTAGGATTAGAGAGAGATACATTACATTGCAACAATGTTAATATCCAGTTCACCTTTCCTATTGCAAGTCAGATAATGAAGAATTTGGGGAGTTTTAAATATTTTCTTTTGTACTTCAGACTAGCTCAGGGGAAGATGTTCTACAAATTTATGAGAACGACTAGCTGTATTTTTGTCAGATGGTGTTGGTTAATGCTAATTGTTAATTATTTTAACTTCCCATTTCACTCTCACAAATGTCCCATTTGAGTGATAAATTATGAATAGGTCTTCCTACTATAAGACAGAGAAACAGGGGCTAGAGAGATGGCTTCGCAGTTAAGAGCACTTGTTGCTTTTGGAGAGGTTTCGTTATGCATGGTAATGCACAACCATTTGTAAGTCTAGTTCCAGGGAATCTATCTGATGGCCTCTTTTGACCTCTGTGGGCACCAGGCATGTGGTGCAGTATACATGCAGGAAGAATACTCATACACATAAAAATACAGAAATAAAAAACAAATTTAAAAAGAGGGACAAGCAGGTAGGTGGGAGAGATGGCACAAATCTCCATGAGTTGAAGCTTTTCAAAGGCACTAACTATACCCCGCCAGTTATATCCTTATCAGGGTTAGAGATGTGATGAAGACCTCTCTGCACACAACTGAAATGGAGGGGTCTGAGTTTCTGGACATAAGAAAAGAAACCCCTCCCAGCTGATGTGAGCGCACTGTGGTGAACCTGAAGGCCTAGCAGCTACGGCCATATCAAACTTAATCTCACAAGTAAGTTTCTTTCAGTTCCAATGTTCTGTTGCCTATTGAATTGTATGTGTAGAAGTAATATTTACAGAAGCCCCAAAATTGGGAAACATGTTGCTGTGCAAGCCATCCTGTCCTAGGAAATCCGTTCTTTGCTGTTCTTAATTTGACCTTCAAAGTTTCCCAGATTCCCTCATTAGCAGGCAATTTTGCTGAGCTCTGAACAGAGCTATTTGCAGGAGGTGCCCATGCATTCCAATCTGACTCCCTTTGCCATGAAGATCACTTACATCAGTCTCATTTGATTGTTTTGCAGCCATAAAGCTTGGCTCTCTTTTCAATAGCATTTATTCAATCATGGATGCGATTCCTTTACAATTTATTTCTCCTTTGCATGGAGCACTGCTGAGAGCCCTCATTAGAAAGTGCTGGATGGACACTGCAGGAGCATTGTCTGCCTGAATTCTGTTGCAGCATATTTGATGATGAGATGTTGTCTTAGTCAGGGTTTCTATTGCTGCAACAAAACCCCATGACCAAAAAGCAAGTTGGGGAGGAAAGAGTTTGTTTGGCTTACACTTCCATGTTGCTGTTCATCACTGAAGGAAGTCAGGACAGGAACCTGGAGGCAGGAGCTGATGCAGAAGCCAAGCAGGAGTGCTGCTTACTGACCTGCTCCACATGGCTTGCTCAGCCTGCTTTCTTATAGGACCCTGGACCAACTGCCAGCTCAGGGGTGGTACCATCATAATGAGCTGGGCCCTCCTCCATCAATCACTAATTAGGAAAATGCTCTACAGGCTGGCACACAGCCTGATCTTATGGAGGCATGTTCTCAGTTGAGGTTCTCCCATCTCAGTTGACTACAGTTTGTGTCAAGCTGACATAAATCTAGCCAATACAAGATGTATTGCTGCGAGGACTGACCTCTGGACCTCTATCTCGTCCAAGATTGCCCTTCCATGGCACTCTTGCTCAGCCCTAGGGCATTCTTCAGAATTCTTGTTATACCTTGTAGAAGTTCTCCTATTATGGCTCAAGAGCTGTTCATGGTAAGGATCGCATGCGTTTGAGACATGTTTGCAATGTATTGGCAGAAACAAAAAGAATTAAAAATGAATATTACATATTCATGCTGAAAAAAATGCAAACACTATAGAAAGTACAAATGAATAAGTCTCTTACATCCAAATGTGGACATATTTATTAGTTCTCTATGTATCAGATAAGCAATTTAGAAAACCCCAACTTCCCTCAATTCCTATTACCCTTGCTCCATCTGAATCTTGGGATTCATTACACTACTTTTGACACTGTAAGGGGGAACATTTGCTAGTTCTGGGTGTGTTCTGTTGCATAATTACAGTCAAACTTTCTGCTTTGCCTGTTGGTAAATTTTAAAGTTGAAATGCAGTGAATAACACTTATAATACCATAATTATGTAGCCATTATTCCCAGTAGAATCAGCTATTATGAACGATGCTTTAACGAAGGAAATGTTATAGTATGCCTTAAACAAGGAGAATGTCTCAAGTCAAATGGATATCTTTCCTGACATTGTGATAATTGTTCATTTTAGTCACATTTTAATTTGCATTGCATTCTATTTGAAGTGGTTTTTAATACATTCTCCTCATCCTTGGAGTTCCTAATTAGCTTTCTTTTATTCCCCTTGTCTTAAGAAACACATCCTTAGAACTTTCAGGTTCTAATCATAGATGGGACCATTTAAATATTGAAGACCTTCAAAACCTTATTTTAATTTGGACCAGACGCTTTTTAAGTTGACTACAAAATTGTCACATTCACCTTTTCACTCGTTCTTCTCTCCCCAGGAAACATTTATTATTCTTTTTAAGTTCGTCAGTCATTGTTGTTCAGTTAAAAGTTATTGTCACATATAATAGTTTTACTAGAAATAATATACAGTATAATTTTGGCATTGATATATATATATATATTTAATTTTCAAGACAGGGTTTCTCTGTGTATAGCTGGCTTTGTAAACCAGGCTAGCCTTGAACTCACCGAGATCCACCCCCCTCTGCCTCCCGAGTGCTGGGACTAAAGGTGTGTGCCACTACCCGGCCACTCATTATGTGTGTGGTAGGACTGGTGTTAGCATTTAATAGCATAGGGAATTTAGAATAGCAAGCCTGGACTTTAAGATAAAAGACTTACTTCCGAAGTGACATGTCTTTGGGAACTCACCCAGGACAGGTGACTTCTTTGATCTTAGGATTGGGGGCAGGGACATGCTCTGCGTGGGGGGGGGGGGGGGATTGAGGTTTCCCGTCTGCCCCATCATTTCACTCCTCTCTGCAAAAAGCTTTTTGAAAAGACTGACCCCAGGACACATCTTGAAAGGTGCTTGAAAGCTTCTGCTGAAGATATTTAAGCCAAGATTTACGTAGACAGGCTGCTGCGCTTCTCTCCTCTGCCTGTCTTATCACCCTCCTCGTCTGACAGAGAAATTCCCATCACCGGGAGGCTTTATCGATCTGCTGCTCTGCGGGAGTTGTCTCACCTCAGGGCCCAGGGACCCGTTCCATGGAACATTGAAGCAGGACCCTTGCAGGTTCTGCCTGAGATATCGGAGTGCTTGAGTTGTGTCCCCTGGAATGTTTCCTGTAAGTTTTTATTCCTTGATTTTTTTTTTTTCTTTCTGAGGGGTTATAGTTCTGTGTATGTGTGAAGTTCTACCTTGAAAACATTTCCTTTTGCTATGAGTAAAGGCAAGGCTTGAACTTGGGGAGCTGAGGGGTTTACTCTCTAGTTGTGCAGGGAAACTCTCCTAACAATTCTTGAATGGGATGTTGGCCTTTGGGGAAAAGTCTTTCAGAACTAGCCCAGTGTGTTGGCTGGCTGTAGGGTCCAAAGTGAATCCTACGTGGCGAGGGCAAGTGCTGACTCTTCCAACCTTTAGGAGGATTGAACTCAGAAATTGGGAATTCTCCAACTTCAATGATTTTATATGTTTAATGTTCAGGAGGAATTTCTGTTTTAAAATATTTTGTGTTGGGGCTGGAGAGATGGCTCAGTGGTTAAGAACACTGGCTGTTCTTTTAGAGGACCCAGGTTTGATTTCCAGGACTCACATGGCAGGTCCAAACCATCTGTAACTCCAGTCCCAGGGACCCACCTCTTCCTTCTGGCTTCCTCAGACACCACGTATGAAAGTGGTACATGGACATACATGCAGAAAAAAAAAAAAACAACCAAACACATAAAATAATGAAGAGTATTATTTAGCATTCCACATTGGAAATCAATGAATCAACCAATTTTATTTTCTCTGATGAGTTTTTTACTTCAGTATTGTACTAGAAATATCTTTGATAGTGTATACACGCAGGAAAATTTTCTAAAAGTGTGCCAAAGGTGTTTAGTGTTCCTGTGACCACCACCGGCTTGTTGACCCTAGTGGTTGTTCTAATTGAGTCCTTGGCCAAGGCTTTGGGATTATGACTTGCTCTGACATCTCTTCAAATCTCTGCTCAGAAGCAATCACTAGGCACGGAGAGGCAGCACTTAGTCCCCATACACTTCATCCCTCTACTGTGTGACAATTGGAAAAAACCAGAACTACTTATGCTGGCTGAGGCATCCCATTGGCCAGGAACCACAAGACCTCTGATGCATATTTCAGATTACTTTTTACAACTTCCTAAGAGCAGGACCCTGGCTCCCTAGGCCTCATAGAAGCATGCTGTGTTAATTGCATAATTGTAGATATTCAGAAGCCCATTTACTTATACATTTTAAATGAGGTGGTGGTGATGAATTTCAGATTTGTGAATTAGGTCTCACTAGGGCTGTTACTTTTTGCTCTAATTTGAATCGGAAGTGATTAAAATTATGAACAAAGTTAATCATCTTTTCTTTGCGTTTAATATTTTTCCTGTTTGTTTTCATTTCTCTTATTCATTTAAAAACTGGGGGCTTGGGAGGTGGGTGAGTATGTAAGGTGCACGCAACACAAGCATGAGGATTTGAACCTGGATCTCCAGAACTCCCATGGGAACATAGGCGTGCACCTGTAACCTCAGCACCTAGGGCAGGAGACAGAGACAGGAGATCCCTGGAGTTGGTGCCTGGGCCAGATTAGCCAAAACAGCCAGTTCCAAGCTTAGCGAGAAGACTGGCAGAAGACTCCTGATGTTGATCTCTGGTTTCCACACCCAAGCACCTGCAATCGCACCTGCATACACATGTGCCCACCCAGTTTTTCAAATTTTGGTTGTTGGTTTTATACTTACTGATTCACAGGAACTCAAAGTTGGCCTATCATATAATTTACAAGTAATTTTCCACATTGTTATATTTTTTTTCTTCATTCATGGTATTTTTACCTAGGAGAAAACACAAATTTTAATTAGGGAAATTCATCAAACATTGCTGTATGAGGTCACGGTTTATTTTGTGGCTATAAAGGCCTCAGCCTCACTTTCGACATAAGGGTGACTAAGAAAAAAGCATCTGTGATTTTTCCTAGTATGTTTATGATTTCTTTTAAAAATATTTAATGTTTCATCCATCTGGGATGAGAGGAAAGTGTAGAAAAATATAACCTATTTTTCTTCCAGATGGTTGACCAGCTGTTCCAACATCATTTAATGATTAATATATCTTAGCTTCATCCATTAGAAATGTCACCTCTGTCATGTATTAGACTCATACATGTGTTTGGTTTTATCTTTGTAACCTTTATTCTGGTTCATTGGTGTTTCCATCAGCTCATTCATCAGTTTTTCATTGCTGTAGGTTTATAATCAGCTCAAAATATGCTAAGTTGCTCTTCCATTTCAGATTTTTCATGGCTGTATTTATGTTTATTTTATCCTAATATAACATTTCTGTTTATTCTTTGAGGAGTTCATACACTCGTACAATGTGTTTTGGTTACATTCACACACCACTTCCTTACTCTAACTCTTCCCAGATACTCCCACATCCCTCCCCCAACTTCATATCCTATTTTTAAGAAGTTGTCTTTAAATTACTGACTGAGTTCAATGAGTGCTGCCCATATAAGCAATAATGTCTATGTTTTAATAGGTGACTTTCTTTTCAATGATCCCATTTCAGTAAAAATTTTGTTGTGGTTACTTGATCGCTTAGAATTTATACATTTAACTAGAGATTATTCTTTACATGACTAAGATGCCCTCCTTCCTGGTTTCTTTTCATCCTTCACTATCCTTGTAGTGTCCCCTTTGCTCTTTGCTTGCTGACCCTCAGAGTTGGGTCATTGGTTGGAGAACTATTAACTTACCATCCACTCTAGGACACTCAAGACGTAACCGTTTGCTATGGATGATAATATTGGGGTACAAGATGTTAACTAGCACAAAGGTAGATGTTTCTCTTGTCCTCTTCCAGCTTTTAACTCCTTTCCCTTTCCATCCTGTCTATTGCCATGGTACTAAGTATGACTCCCATATTAACGACACCCAAGTCTTCTCTCTTGACTTCCTGGTCCACATTTGCAGCCTTATGCCAAATATCTCACCTCATGTTCTAGTCACTTCAAACTCAAGCTGGATCCAGTTTTCCTTCAAAATGCCCTCCTTCCCCATCTCCCAAAGAAACTAGTCCTCAAATCTTGGACACTAGTCTGAGACGCATCCTCTTTCCTCACTCCTCTGGAACACACCCTTCTCTCTCCTGCTCGCTCTCTTGGTCTCTAAATCCTTTCAGTCTTACTCAGAATAGCTTCTGAGTCCAATCCCATATCTTCTCAGTGAAGAGCGGTCATTGTCTATTCAGGGTCTCATTATCTGTTTCCTGGGTGATGACAGTAGTCTCCTTTCTCTTTTGCCTGCCACAAAACCTCACTGGTGTCCAGGGATGCAAGCTCTTAGCAAGGTGAAGGTATAGAGTTGACTGCTTCAGCTGTGGGCTTAACGATCTGTGCTGTCTTCACCATGCCAAAATTCCGGTAGTGTGCAAGGTCATGGAATCTTATTCTAGAATTCTCCCTCTCTCTCTGGCAGGGCTCAGGGTGCCATCCCTATGACTGCTTGACTTGGCTTCAAACTCCCCATAGTCTTCCTGCTTCTGTAGGGCTGGGATTACATTGACGGAGCACCATGCCTGGCTCGATTTTGCTTCGAGCATTCTATCTATCGTCTCCCTGGCACAAATATATTCTAGTCACACAGGAAGCCACACCACCCCTCTTCTGCACCTGTACATCTTTACACAAGTTGAGCTTGACAAAATGCCCTTCCTGAGATCTGTGAAGCCTTCTCTGATTCCCCATGGCAGTGAAGTCTTTCTAAGTGCTTTGCCAGCTCCTCCACATAACCCCACCCACCCACCCAGTCCAGTTTTACTCAGTTCACCTTCCAGATGGCTCTGCTTTAAGGGCAGGGACCTTCTTCTCACAGCCTGGTAGTCAGCAGGCACTGGGTAATGTTTTGTTGAATAATTCTATGAGTGATAATGTGACTAGTTTGGGACTATTTGTGAATTCCATTTGGAACGCAGCCAAGAACCACTTTGCTTTATTACAATGATGAAAAATTAAAATTATTAATCATAGGAGTCCTAAAGGAGGATCTACTTTATTATGGTAGTTCCTTCAGAGGCACTGTTTTCTTTGTACCTCAAAATAAGCTACCGATGGTTAGAGAGAGAGCTAAGTCAGTAAAGTGTTTGACACGACACGCAAGCAAGAAGACTTCAGGACCCTTCTATAAAAGCCACATATGATGGTATGTGCTTCGGAGATACTGCAGATACAGGCGGTCCCTGCGGCTCACTGACCAGCTAGCTTGGCGTTAGCTAGCTCCAAGCCAACAAAAGACCTTGTCTCAGAAAACAAGGTGAACGACATCTGGGGAACAAAACCAGAGTCTGACCTCTGGGCTTTGTGATGAAGGGGCAGGACAGAGACAGGTGAATCTCTGGAGCTCACTGGCTAGCCAGTGACCAACTGAATTGTTGAGTTTCAGGATCAACGAAGGCACCTTGTCTCAAAAACTAAAGTAGAATATGACAGAGGAAGATACTCAATGCCAACCTCATGGACCCACGCAGGAACGCAGGCACGCACGCATGCGCGACTCACAAGGTAAAAATTTCTCTTCCTATTTCGTGTTAAGGAAGTGAAGGTTGAAAACTAATTTGAGGGAATAACAGGTGCTAAGTGGGGTTAGAACCAGTTCTGCTGGGCCCACATTGCCCACAGGATCTAATCTCCCTTTCTCTTAGAAGCACGTACCCCCTCATTTGGAGCGGTTCCTTATGATCCCTACCTCCCTTTCTTGTTTCACCTCTCTGCCTTTTTAGTATCATTTTACCGGAAGCTGGATCTGGGTAGCCTAGCACCAGGGCATGGGTTATGATCTACGACTTGTCTCCCTCACTCTGAACCATTGAGGAAACACGTACTACTGCCATTCAAAGTGAGTGTGAACTCTGTGTGGCCCTGTGTGCCGCTGTGATGGGCCATGGGATTAATTAGTGGAAATGGGCCAAGGGTCAGGGCCACATGGGAGCTGTTGTTTAAGACTTAGGAGGCAGGAGGCTCAAGCTTTTGGGTAGGGCAGTTTCAGCTGGAACATTTTACTTAAAATTTATAACAAAAATAACACATTTATTGTAACAAGCTTAGAAAATTCACAGGCCACAAGGGAAGATATCTACCCATAATCCTGCCAGGATATAGAAACATCAAAGCATTTTAATGTATTCACTCTGTATTAGTTTCATTTCCTGTTGCTGTGATAAAAATACCCTGACAAAAGCAATTTCAGGGAGAATAAGTTTGTTTGTCCCAAAGTTCCTGGTTATAGTCCATCATCTCAGGGAAATCAAGGCGGCGGGAACTTGGAGCAGCTGCTCACAGTCAAGAGCAGAAAGAATGAACAGTGCCTGCCGGCTCACGCTCTGTTGACTCTCTCCCCTAAGTCTGGGATCCGGCTCACGAATATAGTGTGGTCCTCATTGAGGGGGTGTCTTCTCATCTCAGTTAAATCCATTACGGAAATTCTTTATAGACCTACCCACAAGACAACCCAATCCAGACAGTTCTTCATTGAGGATTTCCCGGAGACTCTTGGCTGTGTCAAGATGGCTGTTAAACTAACCATCACACACCCCTTCATCCTTCTCTTTGGAAGGACAGATGGCACTCCGTTTTGACAGGTGTTTTTCATGTTACTGAGCAGCTTTCTTCCACACCATCAGCAGGTGTTCACAGTTGTCACGTGAACAGTCTCCAGCTATTTTGGAGGTTACTGTGAGTCAGGTAGATGGCCTCCTGAGGTTTGAAAATGTCCCTGGGGGAAAGAGTGGGAAATGAACAGACATCAAGGTTAAACAACTGACCCGAGACCACCTCACCAAATCTGTACCATTTGGCTTAGGAAGAACAAGTTAGGGAAAGAAGCAACAAAGAAGAAACAGACGGACTTTGCTTGTCCGTCTCCTTTGGCATCTGAAGAGAGTCGTCGTGGGTCCAGGCTCTTGCTCCAGATCACTGAGGCCAACTTGGTACCAGAACCTAGGATGCTCAATTCTTCTTTGTTCAGAGCTCCCAGGTTCTTCCACTGAACACTGACTCACAGTCTTAGGAGAAATGTAGGAAAATTTAGGTTACCATGGTCATGCATAAGTTGGAAAGTGAAAGCTTTGAGGGAGGATAAAGCCAGAAATCATTTAACAAGAAAGGTGAATGGAAAAAACAACAACAACAACAAAAAAACCAACCAACCAACCAACCAACCAACCAACCAAACAAACAAACAAACAAAAAAACAAAAAAGGAAGAGCATACTCTTCCTAAGCATGGTGGAGGAGGTTTATTGTAGGTAAAAGGCAGAACATAGCCAGAGGCAGAGACATTTAGGAGAGTCCAGAATGAACATGACCCTGAGCCAGGCCATGTGAGGAGAGGGGATAGGGGAGAACCAGGAGAGTAAAGGGTACACAAAGTGACTGGATTATATAGGGAAGGGTAGCTGGGAAGGGGCAGCCTGGCCTTTGGCTGGAGAAGTTTAGGGTAGAGGGCAGAGTATGTCAGCCTTACCCTGTAACAGGTAAGGACTGAGGGATGCTGGGAAAACCTGGTGCCGAGGTTTGGGCCTTAACAAAAGGCACTCCGTGAATGATCATGATCATTATTCAGAATTCAAAGGAACTGTATAAAGAAAGGATGAACTAGTGGGGAGTCCAACTGAGAATCAAAGAAAGTAGATGGAAGGGTTTTTCTCTTACTGTTTGCAAGTGGATTAGAAAGGGTCACAGCTGATATTCACAGTAGAGAGGTGGCTTAATGTAGGTCTTCCATGTAAGTGGCAGTATTACCTGTATTTGTGTCGTTGTCGTCATTGTTTGAGCCTGGGTCTCTCATACAGCTTACACTCATCTCAGATTCACTATATAGCCAAGGAAGACTTTGAACGCTGTATCTGCCTCTACCTCCTGAGTGCTGGAGCATAGATAGGGGTGTGCTACTGCTCCTGGAAATAGACCCCAGTTTTTTCGTTTTGTTTTGTTTTTTAAAGAGGAAGCAGAGTTCCAGAGACCTTCAACAGCTTGCTGAAAGTCACAGAGCTCTGGTGGCCACTGCTAGAGTGGCTGAGCTCTTCATCCCACAGCACTGGTTGAGGTATCTCTCAGAATTGCTCACATAGAAGTAAGCAGACCCCCACCCCTCGGCCTCTCTCCCCTCCCTAACTTCTGAGTGGCTCTTGTTCAGGCTGATTCTTCCTGGTCACCTGAGTCTCATGGCATGGTGGGAGACACGTGGAGACATGTCTCTACATGGTGTTTACCGCCCGTGAAACTGCCTCAGCCTCCCCCACGCCCCTCCCCCAAGAAGGGATTTCAACTTCAACTATAACCTACTCCTTTGAATTTAAATTTTGAATGGCTCCATGAACATATGGATGTTAACACATTTTTCCCTGGTCAAAATACTGTCAATTTATCACAAATGTGAACCTTCAGAGGGAAGGTTTGAACTACTTGCTGGAGAAAAACCACCTCCACCATTTTGGAACAAATTTGAAGCAAGCTGTCTTAAATATTAAATACTGACCAAAAGATGGACTTTGGTTGGACCCGGAATTTCTCTTCTGAGTAGCCCTGAGTCTCCTGTTGCAGGGGTTTACAAAGACAAACCTATAGGCCATCCTACTTTCCCATGAGTTATCCTGATTTCCCATGAGGCTTTCCTATTTTCCAAGAACTACAATTTCCAGCATTCTAGGAAGTTACTTGGTCTGTGGGCAGGTGGGGCATGTGGATTTGTACCCTCTCTAGGCAATCACGGTGGCCAGGGAGGCAAGATCAAAACTGTAATAGCCATTCTAATTTGAACTGTGTTTAAAACAGTGCAAAGTACAGCCCTTAGATGATGAAACAATAGCTACCTGTTATGACACAAACAATAATTGTAATAATGCACTTCTCAAAACGTCTTTGATTAAAAGACTCAAGTACTTTAAATTTCACTTCAAGCTCTTTTTTTGGGGGGGGGTAGGTGCTCAACAATAGAGATAGAGAATGAAGGAAGAGATTAAAGAAATTTAGAAGAATGACTGCAAGACATTTGAAGGACTCGCCAGCCTTCTAGGCCTCCTCTAAAAAACACCTTGAGGAGCTGGAGAGATGGCTCAGCCATTAAAGGCTAGGCTCACAACCAAAAATATAAGAACACCTTGAGTTTTGTATCCAGAAGGCTGGGCAGAACTGATTTTATTTGAGCCTAATTGGAAAGGAAATGTCAGAGACAAAGACTTAAGAGTTTTAGCAGCTGTATTCCACAGCAGCCTTCTGAGACAGATTTAATTTGTCCTTGCTAGTGGACACAGACTTGAAAGAAATGCAAAGGAATCATTTCACTGAATGGCTTGAGACAGTGCAGGCAGATGGAGGAGGTGGGTTTGTCCTAGGGCTCCCTCTCTGCCAGTGAGTTAGGGTCAAAGCGCATCTGTCTTTGTGTCCTCAATTGTCCTGCCTGACACCTTCTTTTCAGACTGGCCCCTGATAGCGCTTTCTTAACTTCATCATAAATTCTCTATAGAGGTGTGTGTGTTTATGTGTGTCTATGTGTGTGTATGCAGTGTGTGTATGTGTATGCAATGTGTGTGTGTATCAAGCCAGCTCAGAAGGGACAGCTATTCTCAGGTCTGTGGTTTGGATGGAGTCACATAATTTCCTTCCATTGCCCTGTGGTACTGGAATTCATTAGTTCAGAGCTTAGAAAAGTTCTTGGGATTTCACTTTGTGAAATCCAGGCTTTCTTCTTCTAGTTCCAGCATATGCCCTTGATCTCACATCTGTGTCCCAGGACTTTTCTTTCTCTCCTCAGGTCTTTCTCCAGAACATTTCCCAGAGAGTAGGACATAAAAGATGTACTGGTGATTCAGGGTTCAAAAGGTGGCTGGGATCTGAACGGGCTGTATGCATAGACACCTCATGTGCCTCCCTGGTCGTTGTTTAAGGCCCTGGCGAGCCTGGGAAGCCCCCTGTCTCTGCCCCACACGGTGCTGGGGTTACAGTGATGGGGTGGTGGTTAAATAAAGGCTGAGGCCTGGAGATTGGGCAAAGTCAGAGGTAGACAGGACTAAGGTTCGCGGGCTTTTGAGAGAGACACAGAGCATCTTGGGGGAAGAAGGTTGCTGGAGAAGAAGCCAGGAGTAAACAAGGAAGACATGCCATGGGGTAGATTAAAGAAGATCCTTCCATGTGGACTGGAATATCGACTTAGCATGGAGAATAATAGTCCAAAGGGACGTATGTATATATGGTCATATATTGGAGTAATAGAATTATGAGCTAGCTAAGATGGGCTAGGATTGCACAACCCAGGCCTAGGCTTGTTAAGATCCACCTGGTGTCTATGTGTATTCATTTATAATGGCGAGTTAAGGATTTACACAGCCAAAACAATTAAAGATAATATAAATACTAGTAAATAGTTTAATTAGCTATTTTTTCTACATATGGTGCCCAACGTGGGGCAATTAGAATCCATGCTTACAGCCTGAGAAAGCCCAGGTGAAAAATAATTTCCTAGCTAAAGAGCGGGAAGGAGGCTCCTTTAACAAAAGCTACTGCCTTACAGCAAAGATGGAAGCTTAGCTCTCTTTATATGCTAAATAACTGGCAGCCTTCTAAACAGAGCTTGAGAAGGAAATTAATCGCCTAAATTAAAAATGGAGGAATTCATAATGTCTCAATATGCTTGCATTCCAATTGAGTTTGTTTCTCTTAACATACAGATCATTTTTACACTGACAATTGTGGTTTTATATATACTTTTTGAGAAAGATTTGACTAGGATAGGCTTAAGGATATCTGTAAGGGAGAGAGTTTACAGATGGAATGCTAAGCTGCTGACAATAACAATGGGGGAAGGAAAGAGGCCCGACCTGATACAAAAGATGTCAGCGGGAGCTCACAAGTGCCTGAGAACTAGGTGCTTATCAAGAGTATCTGGGAAAGGCCCACCAAGGATATAGTCAAAGCTAGATTTCAGGAATTATAAACAGAACTTTAATTACAACACCGGATGGCACAATTAGACCACGGCTTTGGGGATGTTGTTGTTTCTTTGCTTAAATTTTGTTTGGATGTCTTTGATTTTCCTATATGGGGAGGTAAAAGAGATGTTTTTGTCATCTGACAATGCTGAGATATAAGAGTTTTTAAAAATATAAAGAAAAGGGGGTCACAAGCCAGTCTCCTTAGATGTGGGACAACCATTGGAAAACTGGTTTCAAGAGAGATATTAAACCCTAGGGGAGATCCTGTTGGGTGTGATGGTACATGCTTTTAATCCCAACATTTGAAAGACAAAGACTGATGGATCTCTGACCTTTGCCAAGGTCAACCTGGTCTACAAAATAAATCCAAGACAAGAATATACCAAAAGAAAAAGAAAAAGAAAAAGAAATCCTATCCTGTTTCAAAAGAAAAAAAATAGAGTTATGTTAATTGTGGGAAATTATATATTTTCAGAGCAAAGGGACCAAACACCAAAGAAGACAAGACAAGCCCAGATGGTCCAGCTCACAGACTATTCTAGCCAGGACTTAAATGAAGCCCTGAACTTTCCCATTCAAAGTTCAACATCGGACTACAAACTGCTCAGGACATTCAAATTACGGAGCACATAAAGACTGGACTATTAAATTGTTTAACCATTTTTTTTCTATTTTATTTGGGCCCCCAAACAGGTTTTCTACAACCCAATTCAGCAGGAAGCAATTTTAAGAGAGCGACACCCCATTCCCAAAAGGTGGGGTGGGTGATTTTTTTTTTTTGGTCATTTGATATGTTATAGATGTTGTTCAGGGGGATTGGTTACAGATTATTAAATGGTCTAATTAACCAAGGTATAGGAGGTTAGACTCAAGGACTTTTCTCTTTCTTTTTCTTTATCCTTTCTCTCTTATATAGGGAAAAGGACTTAAAAAGAAAAGAAGGGGAATATATGTATATAGTATAGAAATGATAAGATGTAAATATAGATTATTGAATCTGCTCTGAAGCTCAAAACTGTTGTTATTCTTAAAAAGTTATCTTTTGACACATTGGTATAGAATTTTGTATATTGATAAAAAATAAGATTAATTTTGATAGAATTTTATAATTTGCTTATTCAATGATAGATAGATATATTTATAAATCAATATATCTTCAAAACCCTCAGAGATGTACAGAAAATGGCATTTAAAGATATTATTTGAAGAATTGTTTGACTTTAAGACAGCTCCTGACAGATCTCATTTGACTTGGAAGAAAACAATGAGCATCAAAAAGAAATCTCCCATCAGGAGATAATTCCTACTGGACAAAAATGCCCCTGCTCTCTCAACAGACTATACACAGTCCAAAGATGGACCAGAGCTTGAATGCAGGTAAGTTGATGTCCTGATTCTGCAGAGACAGAATGGGAAAATCCTTATTTCCTGCTACACAATTATGTCTGTGAGGTATGCTTGGCCAGAACACTGAAGATGATGCTCCAATGATATGGAGAGATATTTGGGCTGTCTAGGCAGCAAACTGTCATTTTTTTCTTTTTGGAAGTTGCTCTTCTGTGCTTCCTATTCACTCAAATAATAACTTTATCCCTTCTTAAGTCTTTGATGGGGTTGAAGACATAATAGCCATAAAATTTCAACTAAACTTATTTAGGATTTAAAAGAAAATATAGGATATGATAGAAATTATTTAGGTTTAGAACTTTAGACACACCAAGATAGATGATTTTTTTCTTCTTCACGATTGCCTGATAGAAATAGGCTAAACAAGCCGGGCGGTGGTGGCGCACGCCTTTAATCCCAGCACTTGGGAGGCAGAGGCAGGCGGATCTCTGTGAGTTCGAGGCCAGCCTGGTCTACAAAGCGAGTCCAGGACAGCCAGGGCTGTTATACAGAGAAACCCTGTCTCGAAAAACCAAAAAAAAAAAAAGAAATAGGCTAAACATTATGTATGTACCTTTTATCCTTTTTATTAGACAAAAGGAGGGAAATGATGGGGTAGTGTTAAGCATTCTAAATGTTAATTGGTCCTGTTTGCTGTCTGTTACTTAATTGACTCTGATTGGTTAAATAAATACTGAGGCCTGGAGATTGGGCAAAGACAAAGGAAGGCAGGACTAAGGTTCGCGGGCTTTTGAGAGAGACACAGAGCATCTTGGGGGAAGAAGGTTGCTGGAGAAGAAGCCAGGAGCAAACAAGGAAGACATGCCATGGGATAGATTAAAGAAGATCCTTCCATGTGGACTGGAATATCGACTTAGCATGGAGAATAATAGTCCAAAGGGATGTATGTATATACATACATACATACATATATATGTGTATATATATATATATATATATATATATATATATATATATATGGTCATATATTGGAGTAATAGAATTATGAGATAGCTAAGATGGGCTAGGATTGCACAACCCAGGCCTAGGCTTGTTTAAGATCCACCTGGTGTCTGTGTGTATTCATGCGGGTTAAGGATTTACACCACTGAAACAATTAAAGATAATATAAATACTAGTAAAATAGTTTAATTAGCTATTTTTTTCTACATTACAGGCATGTGCCGTCTGGCTTAGCTTCTTACAAGGGTACTGGGGATTTGAAATCAGGTCTTGATGCATGTGCAGCAAACACTCTTACCCACTGAGCCATCTTTCCATCTCCTGGGTACTTAAAAAAAAGACTTATTTATTCATTTATTTGGAAATACATGTATGCCTTTGTGAGCTTATGTCCACTTCAGGCGTACTAAAGCCAGACGAAATTGGGTCTCCTCAAACTGGAGTTACAGGGAGCTTGTGATCCACTTGGTGGGAGTGCTGAAAACCAAACCTAAATTCTCTGCAAGTGCAGCACATGCTTTTAACTTCAGGACCATCTCTTCAGCCACATTACTACTTTAGAAATACTGTTTTTTATCTTATTGGTATGTGTGTGCACGTGCACCCTCATGGTTTATGTATGTGAGTGCACATACCACGGTACATATATATAGCAGAGGCCAGTCCTGTGGAATTGATTCTCTCCACCTACCTTTATGTGATCCCTGGGGATAGAACTCAAATCTCTAGGCACGCACTTTCCCTGCTGAGTCACCTTACCAGCCCCACTGTGCACATTTTATTTGACATTTTGCTTTGAGATTTTTGCAGGATCTTGTTTAATTAAGCCCAGTTTATGTTTTCTTTGGATCCTGGAGTTGACTTGTGCACTGAGGAGCTTAGACAACATGTTAAGTTATATACTGGTTTGGACTCCTTTCTAGCAGAGCCAAGCGAGGAGGCTCCAGACAGGTACTCGCTAGGCCTTTTCCAGTTCTCAGCCCTGTCTAAGTATCTCCAGACTGTCACCCATTTAGTACCACCACAGTCATCTGTTCAGCTCATGAGGAAATGGGCACAGTGACAAGTTCCATTTGTCAAGCATCAGGAGTGTACATAGAGATGACTTTTGGGATCCTTCTGAGATCATTCAGGAAGACAGTGATGAAACAGTACTTGTGCCTCCATGATTGTGGAACACTGCAGAGCTCAGGGCCATGGACAGAAGGGGGCTCAGCTTCAGGAAGCTCCTCTATCTCAGATATGATCCCTCTCTGGACTGTTCACAGTCACACCCGTTCCTGAGTTGATGACATTGTGTCTTGTATATGATGTCTCCAAAACCATCGGTGCCTCAGACAGACACAATGATTGTGTCCTTGCAAATGGTTATTTTAGATTTCATTCAAGATCCACTTGAAGGAGAGGCTGCTTAAGGAAGGATGGCCACATGGTAGTACTGATAGCAACATTCACATTCTCCTCTATGACCATAAAAGAAATCAGATCTTGCTTGCATCCGCTGCCTATGTGATACTATGGAACAAGCTCCACCTAATGAGTGACTTAAAGCAACACCCATTTGATCTTTCTCTGGCACCCATCCGGCTAGACTAAGCCATTCCTAGCTGAGTACAGTTGTGAATCTGCTCAGCTGGTGAGTCCGATAAAGGTTTCCCAGTTCAGGGTGGTCTCAACTGGGTTGGTTAGCTCACCATGGATCTATTTTTTTTTTCAGTGTCTCCCATATTCCTCTTCAGAGTAGCTCAGGAATGTTTGTAAGGTAGCCTGTACATTCCCTTATGACAATCACAGAAGAAGAAAAGGCTCAAATATTATTTTTTGTGACTATCTGTTTTTATCTATCTGTCTAATCTATCATCTGTCAATCATATATGTATCTATCTACCTATCTTTTTATTTTGAGACATGGTCTCACTATGTAACTCTGGATGGCCTGGGATTCACAGAGATCCAACTGCCTCTTCCTCCCAAGTGCTGGAATTAAAGCTGTGTGTTATCACTCATGGTTGAAAATATATTTTAAGCTGAAAATAACTACATACTTATGGGCTGCACTGTAGGATTTTGGAACATATATGCAATGAGTAACGGTTAAATCAGTAATTAGCATATGCATTGTCTGAAATGTAAAGCATTTCTTTCATCTATCATATTTCCAAAGCATGTCTTCTGTTCAAAATTCTGCAATTTCTGTTATTTTCATATATCTCCCAAATTATTGTTAGCTCTAGTCACCCATTCTGCTATCAACACTGGAGCATTCCTTCTCTCTAACTGTATTTTTGTGCAAATCATCAACTTCTCTCTTATTACCTCCTACTTCCTACTCTGCTGTACTTCTGAGTGAGAATACATAGTAATTATCTTTACATGTACACACACACACACACACACACACACACACACACACACACAGAGTTTCAAGTAGCCCATGCTGGTCTCAAATTCTCTATATAGCTACAAATGGCCTCCAAAGTGATGGGATTTCAGTCTTGTGCCATCAGCTCTGGTTTATGTGGTTGCCAGGAATTGAACCCAAGGCCTTGTACATGTTAGCCAAGCATTCTACCAATTGGGCTTTCTCCTCAGCCCCTACTTAACAGGTTTTTATAAAGCCTTTTCACTGTCAGATTTGGCTACTGTCCCATTGACTAAGGATGCTACCTGCCCTGGTATAGAGTCAAAGTGGAGGGAGATGACAAAAATCACAGAACGGATCATACCGAGATAGGTAGTTGGTTTGAATGAGAATGGCCTCCATAGGCACACGCTTGTTCTGCAATTGGTGGAACTGTTGGGAAGGATTAGGAGGTGTGTCCTTATTGGAGGAGGTGTCACTGGGGGAGATCTTTGAGGTTTAAAAAGCCCACACCATTCCCAGTCAGCCCTCTCTGCCGTGTGTGCTCATGAATTGATCATATGTGAGCACTCAGCTACTTCTCCAGTTGGTACCTGCCTGTCTGCTGCCGTGTTCCCTACCAGGATGATCATGGTGAACTGCAAGCAAGTCCCAATTAAATGATTTTATAAGTTGTCTTGGTCACAGTGCTTTGTCACAGCAGTAGAAAAGGAACTAAAATAGAGAGGAAGGGGATTAATGGAGGTTGCCGGCACCCTCTGTTTACCACTGGTCTCAGTCATGCAAACCCACACTACAACTGAAGCCTAAAGGATCAGGACTCACAGGCTCTGAAACCAGTTTACCATGAAAAGCAATGCAATTCCTACTGCTGAACATTCAGGTAGCCAGTACATGTCACTGCTCGTGATTAGAGCCAGTGAGACAGGGCCAGGAATGCGGACAATGTATGTTTCTGTCATCCAGGTTTGTGACTCTGGCTACCCTGAATTAATAGAGCCCTCCTGTGGAGTCATGTACTGGCTCTGCATTTGAAGACAGGCGATAAAAACCTGGCTTTGCTCTTCTTAGGCCTTTGAGTTAGGAAGGGAAGTGTGTCTTAGCTTTTTTTTTTACACATTTCAGTTTCATGCTCTAGGGAGATGCCGTCAGTTTTGGAAAGCTGATAATGTCTTGTTAGAATCCAAGAGCCACTAAAATGATGTAATACAAACACTTTTTAAAAATCAAAGGCCACACAAACCAATTTATATGTTGTGCATTTCTGACCCTACTTTCTAACTACAGGAGAAAATGATAAATATTAAAATAATCACACAGTTCCAGACGGAGCCCGGAACCTCTTAGACACTGTATTTATACTATGCTATAAAACATCTCTTTAATTTTGTAGGTGATTTTTTTCAATAGTTTTTGGAGTTGACAAAAAAAAAAAATGTCTTGTGTAACGTGAGTTCCTTATCTCATCTGAGTTGGGACCTGCTGCAAAATGAGGTGTGTGACGTTTACTACAGGCGTGTGACATTTACTACATCTCACATGTGTGCCAGGGGCAACCAGGCTATTGCTTAACAAGGATGTATAATAGCTAATTGCATTTTGGGCCATTGGTTTGTCACTGTGATGGTGCCAAGTAACGGTTTCAAAAGTGAAGCAATGAGGCCAATTCTGACTCACACATGAGCCTGCAAACCACAAAACAGCCCACTTCCCTGGAATAGGATGTTCCCAAGGACTTTGGCTCATACCATACTAGATCCCGTCCCCTGCTAGACTCATTTAAAGTCTGTGTCTGTGTCTGGAATATATTGTGAATTTTTTTTTTAAAGATTTATTTATTATGTATACAGTGTTCTGTCTGCAGGTCTATCTGCAGGCCAGAAGAGGGCACCAGATTTCATTGTGGATGGTTGTGAGCCACCACGTGGTTGCTGGGAATTGAACTCATGACCTCTGGAAGAGCAGCCAGTGCTCTTAACCGCTGAGCCATCTCTCCAGCCCATATTGTGAATTTTTTATGTTAGTCATCCATTGTTGTAACCCTCAGGTAAATGCACAGTCTTTCCCACATTCAGCTTCCACAGCCTGCAAAGGCAGAGCCCGCTTGTGAGGAAGGCAGTGTTTAATTGCCCTAATTAATGGCTTCAGATGGAAGCATATTCAAGGTGCTGAGATTCTGAGAAGATTTACACTCCACTTGTTTGAGATGCTCTGCAAGCTACTAGTATATAATTTGCAAGCACATAAAGGAAGAGAATGCTCAGAATATAGTATTCAGAGTCCATCTATTTAAATTTGTATTTATTAAGTTCTTTGTAAATCTCAATTTAGCAGGTGTCTTCCAACTCAAAATGCAGCTCTTCATGAAGGAGTCAGTGTGGCTGAACAACAAAAGTCATATTGCCATCAGAGTATAAATATTTACAAAGTAGAACAAACTGGAAAATGGAGGGAAAATGAAAAACGGACCAGAATTTGTGAATCAGTAAGTTCTCCTGTGCATGACATATTGTAAAAGGCATCATTCAATCCTAGACCGTTTCCCTTATTCCTTTCTTGGTCTTTGTCAGTAATAAAACTTCTGGAATGTGTGTGATTGTGGGTACAGTTTCTTCCCTCACTCTGTACTTACTTTATGTACTAGAATGTTCTAGAGGCTGTTATAATATGTGTCCATTATATTTGAAGACCAAAAAAAGTACATGGAAAGGCCCATCAGAAAGCTTTACCTCTGGAGGGTGTCCAGTGACTGTCTACCTATAATAGCTTCTCGTCTGTGCCCATGACCTCGCCCTTGAGAGGAGTTCCTGTGCTGGTGGATCTCTCCTTTCCTGCTTGCCTTCTCCCCTAAGCTTGTTCATTCTGTATTATCCCCCCTCTAAATGTCATTTTGTTACTACAGGGGTGGTTTTGGGGTTTGGCTTCAGTCCAGACACTCAGATTCCTGTAGGCAGCATATTCTAAAATCTAAGAACAACCTTTTATCGTCCATCTGAGACTCAAGGCATCCTGGCTTCATCAGAAGGGAAATTTAGGTGCAAAATGACACTGAGATATCATTTATGGCTTTCTCTAGGGCAACTTTACAGCGTTAGTTATGAACTTCAGAATAAAAGTGTCTTGCTAATCGGTCCTAGTGCCTCATCAAGGGAAGGATCAGAAATATTGAACCTGGCTTTTGCCTTTGACTTTAGCTCCCTCTGAAGCTTGGGAAGTGTGAGCTGACCACCTGCTGTCAAAAGCAACACTTTTGCATTCTTCATCCTTTGAGATTCCAGTCCTTGACTCCGTCATTAGTTCCCGAGGTTTATAGTCTGTGAGTTTCCATCACTCTTTCCTTCAGCCTCATGATTTTTTAGATTTGAGAACCTTAGTTGCTATCATCATTTGACAGTGTTCCTCATCATGGCTGTAGCTGCTACTGGGAAGGCAGCCATCTTGCCAGTGATTCTTTCTTCAGATATTTGGACAAGAGTTGCTTTGCAGTGTGGTTGCCATCAGTCAGAACTATTCCCATCTGAGGTTTGTCCTCTTCATCCATCATTTTCTCTAGGTATAACTACCATGGCTCGTGTTCAAATTTCCTATTCAGGTAAAAATTTTTCTCATTGCTAAGAGAATGCTTCATGCTTCCTGATATTATTTTTGACTGTGATATTTTGTGTGTATATGTGTGTGCATATTGAGGCCAGGTGTCAACTTCAATTTGGGAACTGAACAATTTTCTTGTTGAGACAGGGTCTCTCATTGGAACCTGTCAGTCAGGCTAGGTGGGGTGGTCAGTAAGCCCCAGTGATCCCCCTGTCTGTGCTCCTCCAGTGCTAGGATTATGACAAATGTCACCATGCCCAACGTCTTTCACGAGGGCACTGGGAATCACACTAGGACTCTCAGGCTTGTGTAGAAAGAAGACACTGTTGGGCTGAGTTGTCTCCCTCATCCCTTAAGTTCCATTATTTCTTGTTCTTTCAACTGTTTTCTCCCCACTGCCATGTTGACAGGAGGAGTCACATCTTAGGAATCACACGGGAGGAGATGGGAAGTAAGTAATTGGTTTCTAAATTGTGAAATTCAGAGAAGTGATCACCCATGGAAAACAGAGTTAGAGACATGAGACTTGAGTGACCTTGGAACCATGAGATTGGATTAGATGTCCCAAGGAGATATGATTGAGGGTTGAGATGAGAATGCTGCTGTAACTCAATTTACAGACATTTCAGTGCTAGGCAGCTGAGTTCTTCTCACCACCATATCACACTCAGTTGTTGGAGTGTTCATTCTCATGGAGCTCTCTCTTATGATCATAGCTTCTTAGTATCTTTTAAAGATCTAATTTAAGTGTGATTGTTGATTTTTTCTTGTTAATTACAATTTAGATGAAAATGTCCAGGAAATTGTTTTTATTTCTCTCTTGCAATCAGAGAGACTAGACCTCTCAAACACCTCTCCCTTTCTTTCTTACTCATGTTTCTCTACATTTTCTCTTGCCACCACCTCGTTCCTCATCTGGCCTAAAATCCAGAAGAGAGTACACAAGGGTACTCAGCACTGGGGAAGGAACAAGGTCTAATCACAACTATTTCTCAGGACCATCCACATTCAGCATCAAAACCAACTTGCCTCAGTACCCATGCCTCTTTATACTTACTGCTCTGTAGATGGCTCCTGATTTAATGATGGCTCCAATTACTATTTTTTGACTGGGTGATAGTTTGAGAATGATAGGTCTTCAATAGAAACAATACTTCAAATGTTAAATTGTGATCTTTTTTTTTTTTTTTTTTTGGGCTGGATATAATTGCCTACTACATCTTCCAATCATCACAAATCACCAGGCTCCACTGCCGTATGCTGTAACTGTAGCTTCCCGAGCATCTAACATGTAATTTTTGTCCAGTGCTTCAAATATTCTATAGGTTCAGTGTGCTTTTAGCTGTGTATTAATGGCAACATACAACAGGGTACATCTTTGCTCTTCATTAAGTGCAGTGTGATGAATTACATGAGATTTTCAACATGGTTTGTATTAAATAATTTTATTCCTGTAGAGTAATATAAATACATGTTCTGAGTGGGTCTAAGGCAGGTTCAGCTAGGCTGTGATGATGGGTAGGTGAGATCTATTAAATGCACTTTTGGCTTAAGATATTTTTTATTTATGATGAGCTCACTGGAATGGACCACCATTGTAAGTCAAGGAGGAGCTATGGTTTGAATCTCTTTATTTTCTGCTTTCACTGTTTCTGCCTTCCTAGAGCAAACAGTAACTGTGTGAGTAAAGCCTGATTTTCACATATTTATCTCTTGTCCTTATGCCCACCCTCCCATCATATCTTCCTTTATCTGCTTCAAGAGTTCAAGGAAAGATGGACAGGGGTTACCCTCCATACTGAAAGGACTCATGATGTTGACAAAACTGTATTTGAGGGCACACAAGTAAGGGCATAGTAAGTTTATCCAAGGGGAAATGAGTCCTCTGGATCCCTCAGCAGGTTTTTAGTTTGTGTAAGAGAGAAATTGAGAGGGACCCCTCAGGAAGGATACACATGGACAGACTGCTGGTGAGCTTTGGGAAAAAAAGTTTTGGGAGGCATCATTTTCAAATAATATTTGTCAAGGAAGGACCACAATCCAACCGCACATAGAATATGAAAATCAGCCCTAAGGAGAGTTGAACAATCTACCAAAGAAGAGTAGATGAGAGTTGCAGCAGGTACTACAAGCCAAAAGTTGTTCTTTGCCCCAATCAGGAATGGATCTTGGAAGACTGATGTCTCCAAGATCACAGATTTCCTTCAGCCAAGGTGGCACGGCAGCTCAGAGGCTGTGTTCAGGGTTAGCTCCAGCTCTGAAGCCAGTGGACAATGCCAGCTGCTTTTATGATTGCCCTGCTGTGGAATGATGTTTCATCTCGAGTTTTGTGCTGATGTTTCCTGAGACGCTCGCTCTGTGATTCATTGTGTGTGCATGTCATCGTGGGTGTGCCTCTGGAAGCATTCTCAGTGATTAGAGGAATTTCTTGATGACTCTAAGTGATTTGATATGGTTTATAGATGAAAAGAGTTGATTGCAGGCATGGTTCCTACTTTATTCTTACACCTTAAAATGGAAGTTCCAATTCCCAAAGCAATGGGTGTGTGTGTGTTGATAAATAAGAATGCTGATTTTGGAGTCTAGGAAGATAGAGCTAAGTTGGTAAAGTGCTTGCCTTATAATCACAAGGATCTGAGTTTAATCCCTATGTCAAAGCAAAAACAAAACAAACAAGAACCACAGAAAACAAAACAACAGCAAGCCCTGAGCACTGCAGCACACTCTTGTAATAGGAGTGCCAGGGAGACAGACAGGGAGATCCCTAAGGCTCGCTGCTCGTCATCTTACCTAATGGGCATGTGCCAGGCCAATGAGAGACCCTGTCTCAAAAACAAGATGGACTGATGAACTGATACTTGCAGTTGTCCTCTGGCCTCCACATGCAACACACACACACACACACACACACACATACATATTTGCACATACATAAGTACCTGTACAAACAGGAACATCCCCCCACCATGAAATAAAAACATATAAAATACTTATTTTCAATTTGGTAGAAAAGTCCCCCTATTCTCCAATGAAAGTAACCCTGAATTCCTCCAGTGAAAACATTCTGTCCTGTCTTTGTCTCTGTCTGCCTCTGTCTCTCTCTCTCATTCTGTGTGTGTGTGTGTGTGTGTGTGTGTGTGTGTGTGTGTGTGTGTGTGTGTGTGTATAAATCAATCTTGGGCATTGTTTCCCAGGAGACATACACCTTGTCTTTTGAGGCAGTGCCTCTCACTGAGGCCTAGGGCCTGACAGTTAGGCTAGACTGGCTCATCAGCAAAACCTGGGGTGTCTCTTGTTTTTGAATGCCATAGCACTGGGACTACAAGCACATGCCACCATGCTTGCCTCCCTCCCTCCCCCTTTTTAACATGGGGACTGGGGATACAACTCAAGTTTTTATGCTTGTGTGGCAAATACTTAACTAATTGACCCCCACCCCCACCCATGTTCTTATCAGAGCTTGACAGAGCTCTGCAGAAGGTGTCTGAAGAAGGAGGGTATCAGAAGTCTCTGAAATTAGCAGCACTGTCTAGGAAGCTTAGGTTCATCCTGCGTTCACCGTGTGGTCTGTAGCTCCGGGTTATTCCCGCTCCTGCCCTCGACACCCTATTCAGCTCTGGGTGCTGCTGCTTTTTTCCTGCCCTGGAATTGAGCATAGTCCATTTAAAGTCAACTTTGTATTCTGTCAGTGTGCGTGTCCCCCTGGGGGTGATAGTGAAGTTTAATCTGATCCCTTCGGGTATCTAAAGAACGCTGCCCATCCAGGCAGCAGCAGCCCTTTCTTTCTCTCTATTATGATGTTGGTCTTGTCTGTAAACGGAAGCTTTTGTTCTATTTTTGGATTTGTCCACTGCACAGTTCTCAGTCCAGCCAGCCCACAGCATACAGCAACATATTTGGAACTGTCCATTTTTACTCTTACCACATTGTTGTTGGCTTCGTCGGTTGAGCATGCTACAGGCTAAACTGTGTATGACCTTCTCTCAATGAACAGTGTTAGGCTGAGAGAACACAACCTGACTGCACCATGCTGCTAATAACATAAAATGAGTTTCTTCACTCATGAATGACACAGTGCGCAGTGGGATAGTCGGAATTACAGATGTTCTTGAATGTGACTGCTCTTCTCACTCAGTTCTCCTCGACGCCACTGCCTGCTGCATCAGCTGCCCTTTCAACAGCACCATGACAGGGAAGTCGCAAGACCGAAAGAGCTGATGCTGTCTAGCCAGGCTTTGCATTTGCCTTCGCTATGGCGGCCCATCATTCTCTAGTCAACATCACCTAGTTGTTACCTTATAGGGATCAATGTGCTCACATGCCTGTTTTCTTTAGCTTCCTCTGCTCTCAAAGATCCCTCACCTCTGTCTAGATCTGGACCTATCTTGTGTCTACTCTGTCTGATGCTACAACTTTCTCCTTCTCATTTTGACTGGATTGTGTTGGATTGAGAAATGCCTATGAGATTAGTGAAACATACCTTTAGCTGTGTTTATCAGGGCGTTTCCATAGAAGATTACCTAAGTGGGAAGGCTTGCCCTGAATGAGGGTAAGACCACCCAATTAGGCAGGGAGACCAGTAGGAGAAGGAGGAAGCCCACTAAAGCATGCATTCTCATCTATGCTCTTGCCTCCCATGAGGTGAGTCACTGCAGCATACTTCTGCCATAATAACAGGCTCTGCCAGCTGACGGTGAACTGACTGAAACTCCTGAAAGAGTGAGCCAAATATAAATCTTCCCTACTGATCTCTCAGGTGCTCGTCATCACGACAAACAGGTGTGACTACCATAGTGTGTAAATATGCTCTACCAGGTGCTGTATTGAAAGATGTCCCCAGCACCCACTCCAGGTGCCTCACAACTGTCTGTAAATCTAACTCCAGGGTATCTGACACCCTATTCTGGTGTCAAATACTTTGCAGGTATTTACACTCATGTGGACACACACCCCTATACAGACACATATGTGCATGTACCTAATTAAAAATAAAAATTTAAAAAAATATATGTGTCTTTTCTGGTTTAAATTAATGAGTTGCTTATCTCAGAATAAGATTTGAACTCGAGCCGGGCGGTGGTGGCGCACGCCTTTAATCCCAGCACTTGGGAGGCAGAGGCAGGTGGATCTTTGTGAGTTCGAGGCCAGCCTGGTCTACAAAGTGAGTCCAGGACAGCCAGGGCTACACAGAGAAACCCTGTCTCGAAAAACAAAAAAAACAAACAAACAAAAAAAAAGATTTGAACTCAATCTTGACCTGATTTGGCCCCTGTACTTCTTGGACACCATTACACACCGTTTCTCTCCCATTCACCTCTCCCTAAACACACTGGTCTTTCTATGCTAAAATATACTGAACTCTCTCCTGCCTTCAGACACAACTTCTGTATCCCATTTCTTCACCTTTTCCACAGCTCTCTCACACTCGCCTTTCAAGTCTCAGCTCAAATATTACCTTACTGGAGGCCTTTAGAGACCACTTTTTCTATAGAGGTCTGTCTCCCTATGTTACTCATCTGGTTCTTTCTTCCAAATGCTTATTTTGACCTGTCACAGTATTATTTATTTGGCTGCTTATTTAATGCTGCCTTGTTTTCCCATTTCCCTATGTTACATTGCTAGCTCTATGAGAGGAAATCTTGCCTGTCACATAGTCAACACGGAGATATTTATTGACTAGTCAATCAATGAGTAAATATTTTGGAATTGATATTATCTAGAGCCTTTTTGATAATACTTTTCTTTTATTGCTCAAAGGATTTTCTGCCATACCTGTTATTGATTCTGACAGGAAGAGAAAAACAAAGGGCCAAGTGCCCAATATTATATTCTGTATAAACTTAGAAAACTCTATATTTAGAAAAAAAATCGTCAAGCCCCAGCTCTCAAGTTCAATTAAATCCTGGTATAGTAAATATAGTAATGGAGACAGGGAGTTTCTGCCCATTTGTATCATGGATGTCTATAAATAAAAATGGCAGTTCTTGGAGATAAGAATAGCAAGAAAAATCTAGTGGATTGAAGGAGACTGACTGTTTTAGTTACTTGACTCAGATGCTTTATTATGAAGAATATTGATCATGAGATCCAACTTGATGTGACTGGTCATATCTTAAGGGAACAGCTCTGTAAATGTCTCTAGACGGCCAACCTTATGATAAAATAGGCTTATGCTAAAAATTTGTCTAAGGTGAACAAATAGCTGGTAAAGTTTGGGACCTGCTCCTAACCCTAGACCTGTAGCTACAACTGTCAACGCCATGTGCTCATTATCGTGCTATATCTAATTCTGCATTTTGACTCTGGGCATTTACAGAATCTTTTCATTACTTCCTTTTTTTTTTTTTTACATTAGTATATAAAGTAATGGGTTTCAGTGTGGCATTTTCATGCATATGTGCCATTGTACTTCTTTTTAGTTTCAGCTACACTTTTATACTGATAAGTTATAAAAAGCCAAATCAGTTTGGTCAAAATGATACAACCAATTTAATGTTCCCCTGATTAAAACAAATTAAGTCGATATGTGGCAAATGACAAATATATAATTCTGGGAATTTTAACATGTGCTAAAAATTTTAACAATTAAAATTTATGTAACCCATTTTGGTTTCAGGGCCTAGGAAACCCAAATTGGAACTGAGCTAGAAATTTCTTTCCTTTCTCTATCTTTCATAACCCTGGATGGTGCTGTGCAGGCCAGAAGGTAGAAAGTTCATTTATTCAGCACTGTGTTATGCATGCCATGACACTATCTGCCAGATAAGATGTACCCACTGGTACAATGGTGGCATGAATGTTATGAGGGTAACCAGTCACTTTTTGTTTGAATTTGAGGACAACTTCACGGGCGAGAAATCATGCCTGGTACTGTAAATCTGTTCAAAAAGCCCAGAAATGGGGAAATCATAGACCTCAGGGAGAGTCTACTACTGTTGTTTCATTAAATGGACATGTCATCAAATTGTCCTCTAAATGTTTGTGCCCAGGGAGTAGTGCTGTCCTGAATCTGTGCTCTGATTTTTTTTCCCTCTTAGAAAAGGAAGTGCAGAACTTTTTATTTTTTTATTTTTATAAGAGCCCATAGTTGAGAAACTTTCCTTCATGTATACAATGTATTTTGACTATATTACCTTCCATCCTTTCTCTAGACCTTCCCCTAACACATCTACCACCTAACATGTTCTATTCCTTTCTTAAAAGCCATTTTTGTAAATTTAAATTTTTATTTAAGTATATGTGTGTGCCAGCAGAAATCACAAGAGGGTGTCAGATTACCTAGAGCTGGAGTTGTGGGTGGTTTTGAGTCTCCTGAGGTGAGTACTGAGAACCAAACTCAGGTCTGCTGGAAGACCAGTGTGTGCCCTTAACTGCTGAGTTAATGCCAACTTCTAACTGCTGACTCATCTCTCCAGTCTACTTTTTCTCACATGTATCTAGCACTGTTTTTGAAGTCTGTGCCCTCCACTTTTTAAAAATGTATTTTCTTTCATTTAGAAACAAAACCAAAACCAAACAAGCCAACAAAACCTCTTGGGAATCCTGCTTTGAATGGTGGATTATATTTAGAAATGTATTGTTTAATATCTTTAAATATTTTAGACATTTTTCATTATCTTTTTGTTATTGTTTTCTAGCTTAATCCTGTTATGGTCAGAGGCCACAATATGTATTATTTTAATTCATTTGATTTTCAAGCTTCAATTTATGGCCAGGATATGGTGAATGTCCCAGGTTGTATGAATACTGTGGGCAGTTTTCTGTGTGTGGGCCAGATCCTCCAGGTGGTCATTCAGGGCTTTGTTCTTGCAAGCTTCCCATCCACTAACTTTATTACCCAGAGACAAGTACTGAACTCTCCAAACATAACTGTGTCTGTCTTTTATTGATGTGCATAGACAGTTTATAAATTGGTGTGACTGTAGACATGTTTGCATTTAGGTGCCTTATCTTCTGGTTTGCTATTGTACTCCTTTTGTTGTTGTTGTTCCATTATTGCCCCTTGCCTGTTTCTTGTGGGCTATTTGGGGATTTTTAATATTGTAACTTTTGTTTTCAGAGATGATGGTGCTGGTGACATTTATTTGAAACCTTGCCAAGGAGATGCTGCTTCAACTACACTTTGAAATGTTTGTGTGTTTGTTTATTATGCATTGCTGTTGTTCTAGTCATGTCTTGGCATGTGTGTGGAAGTCAGAGGACAACTTGTATGAGTCAGTTCTCTCCTTCCAATGTGAGGGTTCTGCCTGGGAACTGGGGAACTGAACTCGTGTTGTCAGGCTTGGTGGTAGTGGCTTTACCAGTCTCACTCTTTTAATGTGATGATAGTGATGATGATGGTGGTAGTGGCAGCTATGGTCCAGTGTGCCTTTTCCATGTGGAATCTGTGATATTTATAACAATGCTGCCAGTTAAGAATTGTGTTAGGCGGGGCATGGTAGCGCACATCTTTAATCTGATCACTTGAGGGGCAGAAGCCAGTGGATCTTTGCTGAATTTGAGGCCAGCCAGTTTCTAGCTATTTCTAGGCCAGCCAGGGCTATATAGTGAGACCCAAACAGCCAAACAGTTTTTTTTTTTTTTAAGGATATTTCTTTTTATTTCAAACCTAACAGGTTTAAATGTTTCGCTCAAGGTCAATTTCATGAATACAAGGAGACTCAGGCCAATCAATCCCTGCTGCGTTCCAACGCCTATGTTTTCCCCAAGATAAGCTTGGTGCATATAATTTCAAGATACACAATTTTACTAATTGTCATTGCTCAGTTTATTAAATTATGTGACTATTAAAATTGCCAAAATAAAACACATCTTTTACTTATGGTGTGTGTGGTGAGGGGGAGATACATGGATGTCAGAGGACAACTTGGTGGGGTTTGTTATCACCTTCTGCCACATGAGAAGAAGTTCCGGGGACTGAGTTCGTATTGTCAGACTTGGTGGTGCCTTTGGCTGGCATGTCACACTTTATATTGGAAGATAATCCACTTTCTCTCAGCTTCATGCCTCATGTGGGGAAGGACTTTTTTTCCTCTGTTGTTAGGAAGTACCCAGATTTTACACTTACAATTTCACTTTTTGAAATGTTACGATTCCCGGCTGATCTGTCCGCAGCTTTAAGCGCTTCTTGGCAAGCAGTTTGGAACTGCTGCTGCAGACAGTAGTTATTTTTATCTGATTATTCTTCCTTTCTTGCTTCAAATGACATACTGGTGTGGCACTTAAGCCCCACTGTTAAACTGGGATTGTAAACTGATACAAAGGTCTATTGTCTCAGTTTTTATTGCATCATAACACTCCAGAAAGGGCATATGGTATATATTAGATTTTGATGCTGTGAGGGCCTAGTGATCTGCCAGTGGCTGTTTTATAGTGTCTGCTGTATTTATCAAGTAAACAGTGTTACCAAGAACCACCCACTCGCTGTTTCTATTCCAGATTCACACTGTGAGAGGGACCACTGCAACGCCACTGTCACACACCCTGTGAATTCTTCATCTCCTAGGAACCTAGAGTTATGTAGCGGGGATGGTCTATTAAACTGTTTACATAGCACGCACCACTTTTACCTTGTTGGTGGTGATTAGAAGATGGCCCATTCATCATGAGGCAAGTATTAGCAGGTTATCACCTGAATGTGTTCTGCCTAATTTAAAAGGATATTCCAAATGCTAACATGGAAAGAGGCGATTAGTGTTTGTCAAGAGTGTATGAGATAGTGCTGTATCACATGTACCATCTTCAGCAGCTGTTTCAATGGCTTTGAAAAGAACTCTTAGCACACTGCTTAACAGATTTTGAAGTTATGACTGGATGCATCAGGCAGTTCATACAAAACCATATAGGTATTGATATCTGGCTCAAAGTGTGGGCTCCAAATCCTCGTGACTTGTACTCGTTCCCCATGCAGGTTGTTAACATCCGTCTCTGTAGAAACTTTACTTTCCAGTTACATCAGTGTTCAACTAATGCTTAGACTTTACTCCATAATAGTAACAACCTGTAGGGCAAAAACAGTGCAATGTTTGGCTTTTTATTGCTGAGTAATATTTCATGTTACAATACGTAGTAGATGCATCCCCTGGTAAATACTTGACTTGTACCCAGTTGCTCCGTGCACAGATTTGCTTTGCATCACTTTGGCCTTCCCACTTTTTCACGGATATTTCAGGCTTGGGGTGGGCAGCTCCATTCTTTCAATGAAACCCCACCCTGCTAACTTCCCTGGAGCCCTATTGGCACACACTAGCTTTTGCTTCGTCTGACTTCAGTGCTGGCTCGTGGGAAGTACCGCTCACTTCCTCCTAGTAGCCAGCCCTGCACACAACTCATATCTTGGGAACAAGCAGCAAGTGATGGACCCACCTTCCAGGTGTCCCCTTCAGTGATGGTTCTCCACTGCTACTTGCCACTGAATCTCCTCCAGTTCCTCTAGCAATGCCTGGGTTTCTTCATAGGCAATGCCCAGCCTTCGGCTGATGTGCCACTCAGAGGAGAGAGACGGGAGCTGTTTCCCACCTCATGCATCTACCCCCAGGGCACTTTTCACTATCCTTTTCAAGTTTGTCTGCAGCTGGTCCAGACTCACGTCCTTTGACATCTCCTTCCACTCAGGGGCTTGGGCTTTCTCTGCACACAGTGGGAACATTCTTCAGGATAGGAGGCTGGAATTTGTATTAAGATCTGGTCAGATCCTCCCATTCTCAGTAGCCAGCAACTCCATAAGACCCAGCTGCATTCATTTTCACATCATGCGAAGATCATGTAGGGTGTCTTTACATATTATGTCAACATTTATTAAATTAATGATTGAATAAACAGTGAACTTCTTGACAATTTCAAGGAAGATATCCCAGTAACACAAATCTCTGATGTGTCCCAGCGATCCAGCTTTCTGGAAAGTGGGCCTGTAATCCCCAGAGTCCTGCTAGGCTGCTAACTTTGCAGCCATGGTGTTATACCTGCTTTGCTTTACCATATTTACTGGGAAGACATTTTAGCTTCTTATTATAGGCAGGCATGACCCTTAATGATCCCTTTTCTCTGACTTATCCCAGTGAGAAATGTTTATAATGACGTCAAAAGAAACCAACCAGGCATTCCTGTGGCCAGCTGGACAAGACAGCTCCACTTTGTTTTCCAGACATGAAAACAGAGCGGTTTGTGTTTCCAGTCCACTCCACACAGTAAAACTGCAGCCAATTCTCACACTGATAGATGGAGCTTTAACGAATCCTACCAAGTAAATGTAACAGCGAAACTACAACTGTGTTTTCAGTAAATTAAATGACATAATGTCATCCCCAGTACACAGCAAGTCACTGATGGAAGACGCTGCTGTGACTGAATACTGTCACCAGCTGTTGCTGCTGAGAAAACCAAACGCTGGCAGGGAGAATATTTTCAAAAGTTAGGAGGGACTAAGGTCATGAGAACAGTTACCTTAAGTTAGGAGGAGGGAAATGATGCTGATAAAGGGAGAACGCTTAAAAGGATGAATATAGAGGAGTTAGGAACTTGACAGAATGCCAAATAGGCCATGTACATTTTATGACATGTGAAGAAAGTCATGAACTGCATGCCTGTGAATTCACCCTGGAAATTTCCATGCATGTAATCAAATCACATTGTCTCAAACTGCAGTTCCCCAAACTTTGGCACAAAGCCAAGCATCATCTCCAAGAATGATGCAAGTGGAAAATTGTGATTACATCCTTCCTTGATTATTCCAGAGGCTTTGGGGTAAATGCAGAGATCTCCACTGAAATTGATGTCATGAGACATGTACTACGTGGCTCGGAGATTCTACCCGCGGCTGTGAAACACAGCCTGCGGTGTTGGGATGCCCAAGCTAAGGTGTGAGGACATGGTCATTAGTTCTAAGATTGGGATCCTTTCTTCAGTTTCCAGATGCCACCATCCTGCTTGTGTCATTAGCTATGAAAGTGTTCCTCTTCACTAGCCTTAAACTAAGACGTCACGTTTGGTTTCAGAAGTGTCTTCTCAATTTGCTGCCTTGCTAATATTAGTTTTGGTATGCTTGTCTTCCAGAAGAAGAGCTTGTAAACTCGAAAGCAGAATTTTAGGACATGACTCCTCCTAGTGATTGTGTTTTATTCCTGGTGGCTAGAAGGCTGCTCTTCACACGTAGCTGACGAGCAGAGTTATCTTGTGGGAGACATAATGCAGCCTGACCTTTACCAGCCAGCCATGACTCATTTTTATGAGCACACGACTGAAGGGTGGCCCAAATAATAGAGGGGTTGATAGAGCCCTGAATTTCTGACTGGGCTTTTTTTAAAAGTGATGACCAGGAGAGAGGGACGTTGCCTGTGGGTACATACTGATCCTATCAGGCCACAGCAGCTGGGATGAAAGCAGCCTGCAGGAGATCATGAGCTTGGAGTTGATTCTGCTCTGGGTCAGAGACAACACCTGGGCTTGACAGCTTTTGCTCACCTCCATCCAGATCTATGCTAGAAAAAAAAAAACTTGAAATAAACAGTATTTTAAGAAGGAGACCACTTACTGCAGGAGAATAAGGAATTTTCCAATAAAATTCCTTATTTTATTGGATACATCCTGAGGAGAGATGGTTGTAAAAAAGCAAGATAATTAATAAATGTTTGCAGGTTATGCATCCATAAGAAAGAGAAAATCTAATATCTTCCCTCTGCCAAAGTTTGTCAGTTGGCCAGCACCAATATTTACATTTTTAACTTGCAGAAAAATGTCAGTTATTATTTTGAATCACAAAAATTGATAAATAATGACATTAAAAAGAAAAATCCAGAAATCCTTTTAAAGACATTAGCTCTAATAAAAGGAGTGCTTTAAGCGAAAATAACATATTTGCAGCTTATCTCAGTAGGTTGGAATTAGCAGAAGTTTACCTTGTAGACACTTACCCTGTCACAGCCACACACTCCTGAGCACACACAGCTTGCTTCAAATTTAGAAGCGGTTCTTAAAGGGAACTGCTAATTGGGCCTGTGAAAAACAATTTATAGTACATTTGATTTTTTTTTTCATTACTATAAAACTGGCTTAAAGTAATGAGGCTCATGAAGAGATATGACCTCCATCATAAATTGTGTTTATTACTGGGGTTGTTTGATCAGTCATGAAGGGGAGATTCTCACCTCTTAATAAGTGTGTTAAATGTGACACCACAGTGTGACAGCAACAGGATTCTCAGGATCCTCGTGGTCTCCTGCTCTTTGGCATCCAACCTGCTCTCTAGGCAGGAGGATATCGTATGTCAGAGTAGGAACAAGATCTTGTCCAAGGACCCTACCTGAGTTCTGACAGAGCCTGAAGATGGACACAACATCCCTGGAAGACATAGCTGTCAATCTCCAGGTTAGAAATGCTCAGTTGAGGGCCTCGCTGGTACAAGAGCCTCAGTGATACGTGTATGCCTTCATTTGTTGTTTGGTCTGGCCATTGCTCCAATGTGCCTGAACATTTGCTCAGTGGTGAACAGGGCAGACATGGTTTTCAGCCTTTTGGAGCTCATGGGTAAGGACAAGAAAGAAAGTGTTAAATTAAGGAGTAGGGAGTTCACTGGGTATGTGGCAGAGAGGAAGACTCTAGTGATGGGGCCTTCTGGAGCCCACACTGGATGAGAAGGTAAGATGCCTGAATTCTTGTGTTTGGATCCCCAGGACCCATGCAAAAGCCAGAGAAGCATGGTAACCTGTAGCACTCAGGAAGCAGGGCAGAGGAGCCTAGGAGCAAGCTGGCTGATGAGACTAGCTGGGAATCAGGATCTATGTGTTCACCAAGAGACCCTGCCTCAAAAGATAAAGTGGAGAATGGTTGAGGGACATGCTTGATCTCTTGCTCTGGTCTCTGCTTATGTGTGTATGGGTGCTGGTGTACCTACACACTCACATGCATGCAACACACAGAGAAACACACACGTACACACAGTACACACGCGCACACGCACACACACAGAGATGCACAAACATTCTCAACATCAACTTTGATCCTCCACATTGCACACTGGATGGTGTATACAGAAATACACATCATATAGGCATTTTGTATGCATGCATTGGGGCATATGAAGAATCTTGCAAAGAAGATCACCTAAATTTTAGTATGTAATATCTTCGGGTGGTGATAGCAGGAGATTTTCTTCCTTTATTTTCTCTTTCATGTCTTTTTGGGTGGATATTTCTATTATGAATGTGTTTTATTTATTTATTTATTTGGTTTGGTTTGGTTTTGGTTTTTTGAGACAGGGTTTCTCTAGGTATCCATGGCTGTCTTAAGACTCACTTTGTAGACAAGGCTGGCCTTGAACTCACAGAGATTCACCTACCCCTGCCTCCCAAGTGCTAGGATTAAAGGAATGCACCACCACATCCAGCTATTTATTTATGTATTTTATTGTTTACTTTAATTTAGTTTTACTTGCATCTATGGGTATGTGTCCATATGTGTGTTTGTGAGTGTGTGTGTGTGTGTGTGTGTGTGCGCGCGCCATGTGTGTGCAGAAGCTCTTAAAAGCCAGTCAGATCCTTTGAAGCCAGAGTTTCAGGCAGTTGTTATCAGCCCAATGTAGGTACTGGGGACTGAACCCTGGTCCTCTGGAAGAGTAAGAAGTAGACGTGTTTTTAACTTCTGAGTTATCTCTCCAGTTCAGAATTCTCAGCTTTTAACACAGCTATTTTAATTTTAAAACAAAATTGAGACTTCTTAAAGAAGCAGCTTTGGGGAGTGGGACCATACTAACTAAATTCTCTCCAGACTATTCTTTTACAGGGAGAGAAAGCCAAGATATCTTGGAGAGATGAATGGCCTCATTGAGCAATTTCTCTATAAGCAATTATAATCTCCTGCTGATAGGTCACCTGATAACTTCCTACAACCAAGCATACCACATGACCTGTGATTTCCCATATGAACAGCCATCTTTTTTTGATGCTTTTATGCCACATTCTTCAGAGTCCTAAGGCACTGGCTCTTCCCTGATTGTAGCTACTGAATCACTTAGCAGGAGATTCAAGTGGGAAAAATAACTCATGGAAATTGAGGTGAGCATTTTTCATTTTCCGAAGTTTGGGATAAGGGTTGTATCATCAGAGAAGAGGTAGGAATTTGAAGAGTGTGGCTGTTTGGGTGAAGAAAGGCCCTGGGTTGTGTTTACTGTCCTTTTGAGTCCATTATGTTTATTATCAGGAATTTAGAGGGCAATTTGGAGGTCAGCGTGCAACCTTGCAGACAATATGTAACGCCAAGCTATCAGCAGCAGGTGTCTCTGAGGACCTTTCAGGAGGTCATGATGCAGCTTGAAGATTTAATCAAAGGCAGGGTGGAATTAAGTCTGTGGATACCGCATCCTTCTTCTCGGCTCGGGGGAGCAAAAACCACATTTCTTCAGTGACAAGGAAACATGTACTGAATCCAGTTTGTTATGGACACCCTGGTCTAAAATTACAGGATATTAGAAGGAACTTGTTTTTCAATCTAAAATGTGTTCAGAGCTCTTAAACTTGGTTTCACATTCTGTGATTGAATTTTCTGGAAGAGCCAGGTAGATTCAGAGTGGACATTCCACGTGAGTGCTATCTCAGGACAATGTAGCTTCTGGTAGTTCTGACTGATTCTAGCTCCCACCGGCCCTTAACCTCTCTCACTCCGGTCTTTGCTGGCTTGGCTCAGCTGCTCCACACTGAAGCCACATCAGCCTCCTTGTAGTTCCTGACGCATGTTCTCTGACTACAACATATTTCCCCTCTGTGTCCATCTACTGAGACCTTCTCAGCCAACCTTTCCCTATAAAGACAGCACCCCACATCCAGTTATTTCTGTACTTCTTTTATTCTGCTTTAGGTTATATGTACCTATCCCTACACTAGGATGTTTTTCTACCACCACCAGAATGCTAGCTTCATATAAACAGATCTTTCCCTTCATATAAACACTCACTACAGCATCTAGAACTGTGCCTGGCAGAGTAAGCATTTAGTACATATTCATTTCAGTGAGTGAGTGAGTGAGTGAATGATGGTAGAAATCTGTTTACCCATGGACACAGGCTGAGCAATTATAAACTTCAGTTGTTATAAGTGAGACCATATTAAGTGCTTTTAGGGGAGAGCTGATGTTAACGAATTATACCTTTTATCCTTCCTGTAACAATAAGCCTTTTGCTTAGACTTAAATTCTGCAAGTTGCTTTTCTTTGCCAGCCACATTCGCCTGGTTATGGTTCTGGGTGGGGAGGCCCACTTGAAGGGACATCTAGGTACATTTGGGGTTTCTGTACAGATGACATCATGATCAGAATGGTCAAGCAGAACTATTCCTGGCCTCTACAAAGACCACTAGAACCAAAGAAAATACTGAGTGAACGATAAATGACATTAAAATATTAATCCATCTCTTGCTTTGTTAGGGATTAGCCCTTCGGTTGTTGAATTATGTAGCTGAGAGCCCAGGATGGTGGCATATGTTGGTGTCTCTGAGCTGGAGGTCAGTTCCTGGAGGAGGAGTCTGTAGATGGTTAGGCCATGTGAAGGGAGATTGCTTTAATTAAGTGCCAAAGGTTCTCACCCCAGAATGGCTGCAAGGCTCTCTGACATGGGATGGGACTACCCGGCACTTGGCCTGCTTTTGGTGGGCGATTACTGCTTGATGACTGTGGTCATTACCTGAAAGCATGTGGTGAGAAAGCCGGACCTGAAAGTGTTTTTCCCTCTGTGAAGTCACCTTTGCCAGTGACTCATGGTTGTGGTTTCTTACAATAAGCGTGTGAGAGGTCCAGCGGCTTCCTAGTGTCACCAGGAGAGACAGATGTCTGGACGGGTAGAACCTGGGTTTGTAGAGCCTGAACTGTTTATAAGTTGGGTGGTCTTCTTTGAGAAAAAGCACATAAACTGAGGCCCAAGGTCTGGAAACAGGCCTGCAGGAGGCCTAGAAGCCTTGATTGATCCCAGGGACTGACAGTGAAGATGCCTCCAGGTTCCTCGCATGACACTCCCTCTTGGATTCAGGTATGTTGGGGGCTCCTGGAGAGGCTGTAATGTGGAGAATGCAGTCTCTGGGAGCCTTTCTGCTCTGAGGGGATGTTAGATCTACCAGAAATAATGTTCCAGTTATCAGAGGACTGACTGAAGACCAAAGGCAAACCTTTCTCTGTAAGACATTGCAGTCCAAAGTAGCAACCCTGGGTACCAGAGAGTTTTCCTGACTCTTCAAAGAGCAGTCTTCAAGGTTGTGAGTGCCAGGGACACACAGAGGTCAGCCATTGTCTGTGTGTCTTCCCTGTCTCCCTTGAAGGCAGCAGGGGTGGCTGTCAAGTCATGGGACCAGGAGCATCTTGCTCTTTGAGGGGGACATTCACACTGGTTCTTTATATACATCTGCTTGACTTTTTCAGGAACTCTACAAGGTAAATACATTAACCCCATTTTCCACACAGACTAAGGAGCACAAAGACAATGTAGCCTCTTCTTTTCTTTAGCTAATTTAACTTGCTACCTTTTCATCCTGCTGGGTAGCACAAAACCGAACCTTGTCAATTAATGGCTTAGTCTCTTCTGGTTTATGGATTTGCTCCTGTATAAATAGTCAAAGTTTTCTAAGCCCAGTCTCCTATTTTACTATTTAAAAATTTTAAAGCAAATTTGTTTTGTAACTGCAGCATAAGAACATAGGAGTTGTATGTATTAAGAAGGTAATATGTAATGTTCAATACATATGCATATTGGATAATGTTTACATAAGGTTAAACATATGCCATTTTATGAAATATTTACCATGTCTTCATGGCAGAAACTTTCTAGGTATTTGCTTTTGGCTTTATGAAATTCACAGTGCACAACTGTTTTTTTTTAATAATTTATTTTTTATTTTTTCAAGTTACATCTCAATCACAATCCCCTCCCTACTCCCCCCTCGAGTCCCACCCTTCCACCCTCCTCCCCCTCAACCCCCCCATCCTCTTCCATTCTTTTTTTTTTTTTTTTTTTTAGTTTAAGGTATTTCTTTTTTCCCCCCAACAGCTCTCCCTTTCAGTCCAAAAAATGGTTCTTTTTCTTATAACTATAAATACAATACAAAACAACAGAAATAAATAGGCCACAATTATAAGAGTTATATGGCTTAGCATACATTCCCAATGTCCAGTCCATATGTATTTGGCACCTGACTTTAACATTCTACTATCTAAACATCTCCATGTGTTTAAAGTCCTATATCTAACTCAGCTTTCATACTAACTTGCCTCATAATTTTAAAAATATCTTCTTAGATCCAGAACATCCTCTTGATTCCAAAACAACTCAAAATTTAACTATGAGACTCTAGCTATCTATTCTTCAACCACCTCAGAGACCTGAGAGGGATAAATATATCTGATTATATAGGAAGTGCAGGGCCTGCAGCTTCCAAAACTAAAAAATGACATACCAGTGGCTGCCTGGACAGTTCCCATTTTCTCTCCATACATTACAGCATCAATCTTCAGCCATTTGGCCCCATTTCTCTGACAGACATTGATTGTAGAGCAGGAATTATGAAGGACTTACCTACCCTGTCTTGGCAGAGCTAGGCTGTCGACTTATCTGCTTCCAAGTTTTGTCCTTTTTGGACAGAAGTCTGTCTACAGTTGAAGCAAGGGGTTTTTCTTGCCAAGAGAACAGCTTACCACCAATTCAATCATCTCCCACTGGAGATTCTTCGATGCTCATCTTCTACTTGGAGTAGAATAGGGGGTGCTGTCAGGAGCTGACATGTCTCGATATCAAAAAATCTTAAGTTAAGAAAACATCTTTGAATGCCATATTCTGCAGATCTCTTGAGGTTTTTGAAGATGCCCTATCTATCTCTTATATTTAGATAAGCAAATATTGCTTGTCTCTTAGCAACTTGATTTCTGAGTAGCTTAGAAAATAACTGTGATAGACTGTCATAGTAACTAACAAAATGACACGTTTTCATGACTATTAGTTTCTGTTTCTTAATTATCCTAAACAGTTTATGTCGGTTGGTAGCAAGAGGTCAAAACTTGACATTTCATTTTTAAGTATTACTACAAACAATACCTTTAAGAAGCGTTACCCTTAATTTTGTATCAATATACAAAGATCAATACCAATGTGGCCAAATATAATCTTAATTTTGTATCAATATACAAAGATCAATACCGATGTAGCCCAATACAATCTTAATTTTACATTAATATACAAGGGTCAATACCATTGTGGCCAAATATAATCTTAATTTTGTAACAATATACAAAGATCAATACCGATGTATCCCTATACAATCTTAATTTTGCATTAATATACAATGATCAATACCAATTTAGCCAAATATAATATTAATTTTGTATCAGTATACAAAGGTATAAGGCTATATTCAATAATCTGTCCTTTTTTCTTGATCTTTCCTATACTATGTCTATGTCCCATTTTTCTCAAGTCTGTTCACTCCTATATAGGAGAGAAAGGAGGATACAGAAAAGCAAAAGAGAGAAGTCCCTGGGTCTAACCTCCAAAACCCATTTAACAAGACCATTTAACAGCTTGTAGTCTTTTCCCCTAAATAACAAAATTTTCTATTATCTATCAAATAACCAAAGTGGGGGGAACACCCTCCCCACCTTCTGGGGATGGGATGTTGTTCTCTTAAAATGACTTCCTGCTGATTTGGGACGTAGTAAACCTGTTTGGGGCCCAAATAAAAATGGAAAAATGGTTAAAAATGTTAATAGAATCATTTGATGTTCAGTCCTTTTGTGCTCAGCTATTTAGATGTCCTAAGAAGTTTGTAGACAGAAGCTGATCTTCAGAGCTTTACTGAAGATCTGGCTGGAGTAGTCTGTGGAGCTGAACGATCTTAGCGATTTTGAGTTGTTGTGGTTGTAGACTTTTGAGGAAACTGCTATTGAAGAAGTCTGCAAGGCTGGATCATCTGGGCTACTTGTCTTCTTTGGTGTCTGATCTGTTTTCTGCTGAGGTTTCCGTTGTCCAGTTGTCCCTGGATTCCTTGAATGGATGCTTTAAATCTCCTGGAAAGGTAAGAACAGAGCCCTGCCCTAATCCTAACTCTGGGACAATTACCTTTTTTGGGGGGGCGGGGGGGTCAGGTAATATTTTTCCTGGAGCAAATTTGGTTTTTTTGACAATATATAAAGTATTACCTTTCAATCCGGATTAAAGAAGAAATTATTTTGATATTTTGGAGCTAAACAAACCTTTAGTGTATATATTTTGAGATCTCAAAGGACAATTTGTTTGAATTGCAGCCTGCCTTTTGTAAGTAGCTTTTAAACTTAAATCTTTCCAAATCCTATGTGCCTGTCTCTGCATTCTAAATTTTGGGATCAAAGACATGTGGTTCCCAACTGATGGGATTAAAGATGTGCTCCTCCACCCCTGGATCAAAGTTTTTCTCTGTTTAGAGCTTGTTTTGTATCAGGTGGCCTTGAGCTCTGAGATCTGCCTGTTTCTGTCTCTAGTGTGTTGGGATTAAGGGTGTATTCTTCCCCAATGATGGGACTAAGGGTGTTCACCATCACCACCCTGTTTCTTGTAACTCTAGAATTTATAAGACAACTAACTCTATAGTGATCCTCCTGTCTCTACTGGAGGTAACGGCATGGGCTAACACCATACATTATTTTACCTTAGCTCTAAGTTTTTTCAACTCTTGGAGGTTTGTAAAACCAGGTTGAACAGCTGTCACCTTTAATTTATTTACAGTGTTTTAAACCTGTTACCTGCTTTTTAATGCCAAACCATGGAAATAGCCTATACCTCTACAAAAAAAAAAACAAAAAACAAAAAACAAAAAACAAAAAATAACTTTTAAGCTGCTATCAAGTTTGTGTAATCTCTGTAGCCACCTGCAGTCTAACATTCTAATCTGAAATTAAGGCCATTTTCCTTTCATGCCAGTAAGGTAAATTATAGTTTCAAAATTTTATATTGTATTTTTATTATATTTTTAAGCTTATTAACTCTTTTCTTAAAAAAGTATTATTTACTTCTAGAACATAGTTTCCTCCCTCCTCCCCTCTTGGCCCCTCCCTTCCTCTCTCTTTCCCTCCCTCCCTCCCTTCCTTCCTCCCTTCCTCCCTCCTTGTTCCTCTACTTGGTACTCTCCTTCTCCTCAGATGAGGTGGGTCCTCACATATCATACTCCCTCAGATCTTGCGTCATGTGAGGCCCAAGAGCTTCCACTCGTACTGGAGCTTGATAAGGCACACCATCTAGGGTGTGGGGTTCCACTAACCTGCAGCAGATTCCATGGTGCACAACTGTTTTGTACAGACTAGCTTCAGGACAATAGCACTCGGCCACTCTTTTTTCGATATTTTATTTTATTTTTTAATGTTTATTTATTACTTCAATTTACATCTTGATCACAGTCTCCTCCCTCCCACCCCCCCACCTTCCCACCCTTTCCCCCTTTTCTCACCTATCCTACTCTTCCGGTGTGGGGTGCCCCACATATCAGCCTCCTTCAGTTCAGCAGCCATATGAGGGCTAAGAGCTTCTTCTCGCCCTGGGGGCCTACATGGCAGTTCTACTAGGGTGAAGTGTCCACTAACAAGTAACAAAGTCTATGTTCCTGTTCCTTTCAGTCTGTTGCTTGTAGGATAGTTATCCTGTACTACATGGCTAAAATCCAGTTATAAGTGAGTATATACCATGTGTATCTTTCTGGGTCTGGGTTAGCTCACTCAGGATGAGCTTCTCTAGTTCCATCCATTTGGCTGCAAATTGCATGATTTCATTGTTTCTGATAGCTGAGTAGTATTCCATTGTGTAAATGTACCACAGTTTTTTTTTTTAATCCATTCTTCAGTTGAGGGACATCTGGGTTGTTTCCAGTTTCTACCTATTACAAATAAAGCTGCTATGAGCATAGTTGAGATGTCCTTGTAGTATGTTGAGGAATCATTTGGATGTATACCCAGGAGTGGTATAGCTGGGTTTTGAGGTAGAGCTATTTCAAGTTTTCTAAGATATCGCCAGACTGATTTCCACAGAGGTTGTACAAGTGTGCACTCCCACCAGCAATGGAGGAGTGTTTGCTTTTCTCCACAACCTCTCATGTGCTGTCATTTGAGTTTTTGATCTTAGCCATTCTGACAGGTGTGAGATGGACTCTCAGAGTTGTCTTGAATTCACCTGGCCACTCTTGTTCCTCAAGTATAACTCAGGATTCATTCAGCAAGTTTGCCTCTTCCTGAATATATTAGTTAACCTTTCCACTCCCATGACCAAACTACCTACCAGAACCAACTGAAGGGTGGATGGGCTTGATTTGGTTTGTGGTTGCAAAGAGATTTCAGCCCCACATGCGGGGAAGGTGTAGTGGAATTCACAGTGGTGGAAGTCCTTGGAAGAGCAGGATTAGGGTGACTGCAGCCTTCAAAGACCTACCCTCAGTGACCCGCTTCTGCCAGCTGGCCCCAGCTCATAAAGGATCCCCAGCTTCAGAGTAGCTTCAACCACTTAGCCTCCATTCCAAGTGTAGTCCAGTGGGGAACACTGCAGATTCAAACAGCATTGATGACCCCCTGGAAGGTTCTTCATATTTTCCTTCTTGAAAACAACAGTTCTCTGTATGGACAGGATTAATTAGGGTTCCAGCCAGGGGATGGAGCAAGTTGAGATTGCTCCCTCACTCTGCCAAGGGCTGTGCTGGTCTACCCTATGGGTTGAGGGCCCACAAACCAGTTAACTCACATGGTGCTCTGGGATGGCACATGTCTGGCACTCTTTCAGTCTGGTCACCTGCCTTTATGAGATAATCAACACCTTTAGGTCCTGTGCTGGAGTGCATGGAAGCCTCTGGAAGCCCACATGCCATGTGCAAGTCATGAGGAGCCCAGGCAGCAGCCTCCTTCTGTCCCTGTCGCCTTGTGCCCCTCTCCCTTTTGGCAGCAGCTCTGAGATGAAGCCCTCCCAAGAGTATCTGAAGCGTCTGGAAGCTTGACTCCCTTCTCAAATTAGATGGTTCTCATATAAATGAAATAGCTTACAAGGATTTGATTTTTGGCATCTCGTAAATATTGACATTTTGGAATAAAACTGTTAGATCACTCTTTTAAGTCTACCCAGTGTTGTCTCAGTACCGTAGGGATTCCACACTCATAGTTCAGGAAGCACAAGGCCAAGCTGTTTTCTGTCCCAGTTTCCTAACTTCGAGGTGCTTACTCTTCTCTTTGAGATTGCATTTCCATTTCATTGCAGCTGTGGAGTTTTACCCCAAAGTGATGTATGTTTATGCTTTAATGTCTCTTATGAATCAGCCTATCATTCTTCTCTTCAACAAAAATACTGGTATATAAATTGGAAGTTTCAAGTTCTTTTTCTCACCACAGCACTCTGTTAGGAAATTTATTGTGGGTTAAGTTTTCATTTCAATTATTTTTAGTGCATGATTGGTCTGAGTTTTATGTATGCATATGCATATTATGCATTTTTATGGATAATTATTATACAAGCCCACTTGTCCTCAAAATGCTGTCTGTTACTGAAATGAACAGGAGGGTTGTTGTGGCAACTCAAGTGGGCCTTGGGGACAACAGAATTTGGAGGTGTCCTTTTGTCTGTTGTTTGGAGGTATACTTAGGAAAGGATATTTTAGTGAGATCTTTCTCTTTGAGTTAGGGAAGGGAAGGCATGTGGGGATGGGAGAGGTAGGAATTCATTGTGAGTACAACTCCCTCATAGCTAAGTATCCAGACCCATAGGCACTTTGGAAACTCAGGAGGTTTGGGAAGTTTGAAGACCATTGTCCTTCACCCTGGCTAACCATGGACCGTCTCCAGTAAATCTCAGATGAATTCTCTGGGTTAGAGGGAAGCAAGAAGATGCAAATAAAAGCACTCTTCGCCAACACAGTAGATGGAGAGGAGATGAGATATGCCAAGGCAGTGGCTTGGGATGTTACATCAGAGGCAGCTGGAGTCTGGATTCAGGCTTGACTCCTTTCTCTTTCCAGGACTGTGGATGCTGCCTCAGAATCAACTGTCTCTGCTTATGCAAATGAGCACATGCTTTTGTGTGAATGCCTATGAGCACTCCACACAGCACCACACCGTATGAGTGCCTGGCACCCTTGGGAGTCAGAAGAGGGCATCAGATCCCCTGGGACTAGAGTTATAGATGGTTGTGAGCCCCCCTGGTAGGTGCTGGGTACTCTGCAAATCTTAACCTCTGGGCCATCTCTCCGGTCATACAACTGTCTCTTTTAATCAAAGTATAGCTATTCATGTGCCACCTTCAGTTGGCCTGAAGGTGGGTCTTAGTCAACCGAGATTCATTCCTCTCCCCCCACCCCCCTTGAGACAGTGTCCCTCTATGGAGCCCTAGATGTATGTAGACCAGGCTAGAGAGAGAGGCATCTTCTTGGTTTGTTTGTTACTGCACTGTCAACATTCAGGTGGCCTCTCTGAATGGATTCAAAGGCAACCTTAGATTCCTGTGATGGGGTGGGGTGGGGGTACATCAGGAAGCAGTAGGAAGAGCTCTCTTCTGGCTGCTTTTATCCCAGTTTTTGTCAAGGCAACAAGAGTCCTTCTTCAGCTCTCCTGTGAGGATGTGTGTGGTCTTTGGCAGTCATCCTGGACCTAGCATAAGGTCTTGTGGGGTATATTAGTTACTTTGGAAACAACTTGGGGATGAGAGATTTATTTTGGCTCCTGATTTGAGAGGATTTTGTGCACCAGGGTGGGTGGGAGGAAGACGGGACACAGCATCTCAGTTCATGCTGGCAGGAACGTGAATGGAGGAAGATGTTCCCATCTCTCTGGACCAAGAAGCAGAGAGCAAGACACTAACTGGTCTTCTTATCTTCAAAGGGCCTCGTAAGCAAGATGGCTTTTTTTATTTTTGTTTTATTATTCTCTCTATTTATTTTACTATCCTTAATACCTCTGCCTTCCTCCCAACCCCTGTTCCTTCTAACCCCCCAACAGTAGGTGGGAAAGAAAGAAGCTTAAAGGGGAAATGGACGTAGGTGTCTTTGAGCTACCTCCTGCTGAGTAGGATTGTCAGGTTCTTTGGGCAATACAAATCTCAGTAGTTACAGTATCCAGAAGTCCAGCAAACCAGGAAACAGCAGCAGAAGAACCAGCAGCAGTTTGGGGGAGCACCAGCAGCAGTGAGATCAGCAACTTCTTTCTTCTTTTTAGTACCCCTCTCTTCCTCTTTTTAGGGGAAGCATGGGGTATGCTTCCCCTGGGCTCTGGCTTTTTACCTGGGGCTCCAGCTTTTTATCCCCCTCTCAAGTCCTCAGAGTTAAACTTTTTCAGCTGGCTAAGCCACGCCCCTGCTAGTTCATGAGGCACAGTTAATAGTTTACACCTGTGCTCTTAACTGAAGCAGCCTCACACCTGGGATTAAACAAAAACATTTTCATAACTGTTTTTTTCTTTAATAAACAAAACTCTTACCACAGCCTCTGCTGGTGACCTACTTCTTCCAGTTAGCCCTACCTTTTAAAAAGTTTCGTAGCCTCTGGAAATGGCACCAGCAACTGAGGAACAAGTGATCAAAACATGAGCCTGCAGGGATATTTCAGATTCAAAGCCTAACCTGTGGATAATGGCAACTGTGTTTCTCTAGGGTAGGGACAACCCACTCTCAACTAATTACCTGAATTATCCTCAAAGACCTCCTCAGCCATGTCTTGTTAGCCAGGGAGCGTTTTCTAGTGTCCCTTGGTTTCCCCTGAAGGAGTTGGATTTGTGAGTTTTTGAAAGGACTAATTTCCTGTGGAAAGGCTGGGAGTCAGAGAGGGTTAAGTTGCAGGATGGTTATCTTTGTGTTGTTTTGGAAAATCTGGAGGAAAATAAGGTGCTATCAAGCCACCAAACTGCAGGTTCACCTATTGGCCAGTTCTCTGCCTGGCCCCAGGGTTGGGAGAACAGCTTTTAACACCTCCTCTTTCTAACAAGCTGGTCCTAGAAATGGCTCTCCTATCAGGCAGGGCCAAAGGGTGAATTTTACAGTGCAGAAAGAGATTGTAGACCTATTTGTCACCAGAACAGAAAACAAGCTTTACTGCTTGCCAGGAGACCCTGTGGGATGTCAACTGAGTTACTAAGTTCTTATCTGAAAAATTGTGCCCAAAACTGGAGCCTTCAGGGGATGTCCATAATGGGAAATGGTAGCAGAGCAATAAATACTGGGCTGCAGTTCTTGCCCAGGGTTTCAGGTCTGAGCACTGATGCTCCACGGTTGTTTACTCATCTTCTTCTGGATACTTCCAGACCTGGGAACTAGATGGGTACTCTCATGGACATTTCAAGCCTGCCATTAGTCTGGCCTCCAGCTAATGAGGCCTGGGCCCTACCACGGAGCCCCAGCTCCCCAGCAATTCTTTCTCTCTTCCTTTCCCCTCTTTCCATCCCTTCCCTCCCTCCCCCTCCCCTCCCCCTTTCCTTCCTCTTTTCCTCTCTCTCCCTATTCTTCTCTGTCTTCACTATACTTTTCATTTTCCTATACCCTCTTCTCTCTCAGCTGCCTCTTCCTCCTCCTCCTCCTCCTCCTTCTTCTCCCCTCCCCTCTTTTCCTCTGTCCCTCATCAACTTTTTCCTCCTACCCTCTCTATATCCCTCTTATCTCTCTCCTCACCTTCTCCCTCTTTCTTCACTGTTTCCTCCCTCCCCCCCCCCACGTCTCTTTCTCTCCCTCTTCCTGACCTTTTCCACTTTCTCCAGTCTTTCAGCAGTTTCCCCCCCCCCGTGCCCCCTACCCCACCTTTTCTCTTCTCTTTTGCGCTCCTATCTCCTCTCTCCTTCATCCCTCTCTTTCCTTACAGCTTTCCCTCCAACCCCCACCCCCTGCAAGCAATTCCTGAGAAACTCTGCTGGGGAATCCTCTCCTCTTTTAAGACCTGTTCACTGGGCTCCTTATAAAGGTTTCAGAAGGAAGGCATAGGATGGCCTGGCAGACGTTTAACCCAGTGAGCAAGTTTTCCGTTGTGAAAGCAACTTCTCAATTTCGTTGTGTTGCAGGGGCTCAGAATCCCTTGGTGGTGTCCTCAGTGCTGCTCAGATGTCACACATGACACAGAAACAGCAAGCAAGGAGCCCAGCGATGTGGCGCTGCCCTCTCATTGAGGTCCCTGAAATGTACGGTAAACTGAGATGCTTGTGGTAGATCGAAGAATAATTAGATTGAAGGTGTGACTTCCTGAAAGGCATAAAACATTGAGTTTGATGGACAGTTTAGTCTGTCAGAAAAAAAAAAAGTATCCCTCCTTAATGGGGGAGTATGTATTTAAGGACTAAGTCTCACCAGTAAGAACTACTTTTGTTTTAGTTCTTCTGCCTAAGAAATATGGTCACGGAGATTAATTACTGTCCTCAACACAATGGTGAGCTAAGGACTTAACTGCAGATGCCCTGCTTCCACCCTCTCCCCCACCCTGCAGCAACCAGTGATTTATCTTTCAGAATGCCTGCCCTGAAGAAGAAGGTCATGATTTCTTTGTACCACTGGGCATCAAACATTCATTTAGTGAACTATTGTGCTGTGCAAATGAACAAAATGGGAAAGTTCTTTGAGTGACAGCTGTGCACGGGGAAGGCAATTGTATAGTCTAGGTGTTCCCAGGCCACCAACAAAAGCAACTCACACGGTGTAGGTCTGTGAGTAAAGCAGACACCAGTTTTTAAACATCTGGAGTTCTAGCCACACTTCCCTTTTTCTCCATGTGTTTATTTTCCTGTGCGAGACATTGAAGTGACAGTGTTCTCATGTCACCACTGGCCTCTTTCTCTCCTCCCTGAGTCATTTCTTTCACATTGATGACTTTATAAACCTACAAACTCCTAGAGTCACACAGCCAACCCAGGTCTGTCCACTGTGTGCTGTGTCCTTGTTGCCACCAAACACTGGACCTTCTCACTTTGATGTTCCTTAGGCATTTGAAATTCAGTATGTTAAAATCTGATTTTCACATGGCTCCCTTGGCTCCCACTAGCTCAATGCTGGCTCCATCAACTTCCTGCTCCTGTTGTATCTCTCTACTTTGGTCATTGGATTACCGTCCTGCTGGTACCCAATTAGTGCCCCAGGAGTCATTTTAGCTCCCTCTTCCTCTGTGTGTGTGTGTGTGTGTGTGTGTGTGTGTGTGTGTGTGTGTGTGTGAGAGAGAGAGAGAGAGAGAGAGAGAGAGAGAGAGAGAGATGTGTGTATGGAAGTCAGAAGACAAGGGTGGGTGTCAGTCCTCATCTTCTACTTTGTTGGAGATGAAATTTCTAGTTGTTTGCCTCTGCAAAGCTCAATTGTCTGTGAGCTTCTGGGGACTCTCTTTTCTGACTCCCATCTTTCTGTCACATGTGAAATCACATGTGGCTTTACGTGGGTTCTGGGGATTTGAACTAGGGGACTTTTACTTGCATGGCAAGTGATTTACCCACTGAGCAACCTTTCTAGCCCCTTTTACCCTCTGCCGTTTGTTCATTTAGTTATTTGTGGGTTTTCTATTTTTGGACCAGGTGTCTCTATGCAGCCCAGGCTGGCCTTAAACTTGAGCTCTTGCTGTCACAACCCTGGGTATGCTGGGACTAGAGGTGTGTACCAACATGCCAGGCCTGTTCTCTGCTCTTTATTATCACCCTATTTACATATTGGGTCCTTGCTATGTCTCATCTAGTGCCACAATGTCCCCAAATGATCCTTGTCCTTCAGTCTTGATCCCTTCCAATATTCCTCCCATGTTTCTCCCAGAATGTCTTATTTTCCACCTGTAAAGCTGGTGGGTGTGGACTCTCTTCTTACCAGCAGAATAAAGACTTTGTCCAATATTTGAAACCTTCCATAATCCAACTTCTGCTACAATTATGATGTCAATTCATTTTATCCTTGGCAGGCATTATTCTCATGCTTTCTTTGACACCTGTCCTGTGACTATCTCTGTGCTGGAGCCCTGGGGTTGAAAGCCCTTCTCCCTTTCCTTCCCTCCTGCTCAGACATGTTTACAAATTCATTCAGAGCCTCTCTTCTCTTGGGAGCCCTTCCCTGAGCTCCCATGATAATGTGACATTCTTTGTATGTTCTTTTTTTTTTTGGTTTTTCGAGACAGGGTTTCTCTGTGTAACAGCCCTGGCTGTCCTGGACTTGCTTTGTAGACCAGGCTGGCCTCGAACTCACAGAGATCCACCTTACCTCCCACCCTGGTCAGGTACTTTGTGCCCAGCACTGTTAATCTGTCAGCCTCTTGTAGGTGACAAGCCCCTTGAGAACAGGGACTCTGTTGCTTTCCTCTCTGTGCTCAGCTCCTGATGCTCTCTTAACCACACATAAATTTAGCTGAATGAATGAAACGAGTTTTCCTCCCCAAGAAATATCTATGGAAAAAAAATCTATGAGCTATGGATTCATATATTTTTGCTTTGACAAAGTACTTATTAACATTCCTCAAGCCATTTAAATGAAAACAAAACAAAAAAAACCTTGAGTGACTTCTCAGCCTCAGCTGTGAAGGAAAAGACTATGAAATTCTCTCATTCTCATTAACCAGTGCCCCTTCATCTTGGAATAGCATCCTATTAGACAAATAATTTACATTTAAGGAGAGACTGTAAACAGCACTCTGATTCATGAATATTAAGGAGCATCTGCATGTCATTTAAATAAGGGAATTACTATCCTGGGAAAAGTAGGACTAGAAAAGGCAACACCAAGAACAATAAAAGGAAAGAGTGGGGGAGAACTCAAAGTTTGTCTTATGTGCCTCTACCATATAATCGATCCTTGGGGAGACAGGGGTGCTGTCTGGTTCAGTGGACATTCCCAATGACAATAGTACTGCTTGGCCCACAGTGATCACGGAGGGACAGAAAGGACATGGGGATGAAAGAGACAGAGGCAGGGCAGGGAGAGATGGGTGCTTTTTATAAACATAGGCGCAACTTGATTTTATAGAAGATAACCACAGGATTTTCAGTTGGTGAGTGGACTAGACATTGTGTGGCCACTCAGTTCAGTACTCTGCCGTCTGTGCCCACCCCTCTTCCATTGGGTCAGGGAGTCTGTAAACTATATGGCTAGCGTATTAGATCCAGCTGTAACTTTGGGCAGCACTATTATCAGCAGATGCCCTGAGTGGGAGCCTAGAGAGCTCAATGTCCATGAGCCCTGGGATTCCATTCCCCACTTTGGTCTTCTACAGTCATTCAACAGCTCCTTATCTCCAAGCTATTTCACATTTGGTCTTCTTGTCCCCTGGAATCCTTCCAGTAACCTTTGGCCTCTTGCTTGTGCTAAGGCCCCTCTGCACTAGAAGGAAGAGTTGCTGTTTTCCTGGTTAGGCACTGACTGCTTCCCACACTGACCACTGACCACCTCGAGGCATAGAATGTCCATGTTTGGTTAAGGGTATGGCAGATCCACTAGAGGGCTGGAGAGGTGGCTCAGAGGTTAAGAGCACTGGCTGTTCTTCCCAAGGTCCTGAGTTCAATTCCCAGCAACCACATGGTGGCTCACAGCCATCTACATTGAGATCTGCCCGGGCATATATGTAGAGCAAATACTGTATACATAATAAATAAATAAATAAATAAATAAATAAATGTTAAAAAAAAAAAAAAAGATCCACTAGAAAGCATATAATTCTTGAAACAAAGTCAGTAACTAGGAGAGAGATGTGCCAAGTGTGATAGCCATTCAGTTGTAGCAGGTGGGTGCAAAACTGAAAAGCAACCAAGCTAATATAACAACAGAAGGCTTCTGGGGCAGGCCGTACACATAGCCAGCTCTGCCTGTGGGGGCCCATATAGGCTCCTTTGCCTCTGCTTCACCCTCTGAAAAATGAAAGGGTTCATTTGGATTAATTCTCAGTAAAAGCCTCAGCTAGCAGTATAAGAATATACGCACTTGAGGGAAGTTTTCTTTGGACATTTGTGGAAGAAATTTCTCTGTGTGAGAGGTAATTCCAGGCTTGGCTGGAGCTTACAATTTAATATGAACCTGATCTGCCTGTGGGAGCTTCACAGTTAGGGTGTCCCCAAATACCACCCATTGCCAGAAGTGTGTCTTCATCGTGTGGACAGGATCTATTTCAAAAGCTGAGGGTGTCAAGTCATTGCCAAGGCAGTGACCTTTTAAGACCCTTTCGTGCTATATTCATATATGCAGTAAAGCAAGTTCACAGAAGGTAAGGATGATGAAACTAAGAGCCCCGTTACAGACAGAAGGATCGTGCCAGGAACCTCAGTGTGGTTGAATGCACACAGTCCCTCCAGGCATTGCAAGCTTTTCTTCTACTGTTAAGTCTGATCTGCTGTATTATCATTGATTTAGGTCCCTTAATGTGTTCCCCAATCACCGTATATATTTTGTTAATACTAATGTATTTATGCATCTTGAAATTGCATGATTCATCCCTTGCCTTCCCAATGAGTTATATAAGTTGGTGGATTTGTATGATAAATATGAAGATAACACAACAACAGAGCACAAAATACTAGCATAATTTACCATGCCCCTAGAAAAGAGGGTTAGGCCATGATTTCCTCCCTGAAATTGATATTTCTTACTGCTTGTCCTAATTAAAACTTATCTCTTTCCTACACCCTAAGGGTGCCATTTTTATTCCTGAGACTATTTAGAAGTGACTATTTATCAAGCTACCATGTTGGCGGTTTCAGGGAAATACTAAATAATAAGAATGCTCCCCACCTCCAAGAGCTTTTGAGGCTAAAACAGGATCTCTCAACTTCAGCATTTTTGGCAACTGTGCTGTGGACATGATCCTATGAATTTATGGCAGTTGAGTAATCACTTGACCTCTGTCCACAGAATGCCAATAACACCTCTCTCCAGCTAAGATCACTGAAAATGACTCTAGTAGGCATTGCCACATGCCTACTACCTCTAGGGAGGGCAGGACATAAAATGGTCACTACTACCCAATGCTGAGATCCGTTGACTGGTAGAAGTGACAGTCTGGCACCTGGTTAGCATGGCAAGGGTAGGCAGTGTTCCTGTCAGCTCTATTGACTCAGTACTTAGTTTGGTGTGTAGTACATAGTGGTGCTACAAAATACTCACGGAGCGTTGAATGAATCCTTAACACAAGCAATGACCATACCACACAGGCCGATAGAGGTGGATGGCTAATACACCACAGGGATTCAAAGAAGAACAGGGATGGGGACCAATAAGAAGGAAGCAGCCTTGGAGGAGGCATTATGGGTAAAAAAGTTGAGAAGCCATCATAAGGGCAGACCAAGAATAAGCTGAGAGATTAGCTTGCCTGGACTGTGGGGCTGGTAGAGGGTCATTCTGAAGGCAGGGGAGAGGAGACTCATATCCAGACAGGCCATAGAGGGTGTAGGATGCCAGACTAGAGGTAAAGCAAGTTCATAAGTGAGGGAAATAATCGAGCAGGGTGAGCAGCATAGGCCCATAGGGTGGGCCTATGTCCCACCATCAAGAATATAAACCTGGTGGTGGTATACAGGGTGGAGAGAGGACAGAGATGGAGAACCCAGTTAACATATTTTTCTAGCAGTTGAAAAGAAGGCATAAACTAGGCTAATAATAGGCACAGAATTCCAAGGGAGATGGAGTTAAACAGGGAAGGGCTTAGAGGGCAATGCTGAGCACTGGTTTTCAGTTGGAACAAAGTCCAAGCTCCTTAGTAGGGCATATATGGCCCTACTAACTCTCCCTCCTCCCCTTTCTCCATTATCTCCCCTGTCAATCACTCCCATTCTCCTATTCTTTTCTCAGTCTCAGTGCATGCTGGTTCCCAAGACACTGTCTTTTAAATGATATTCGCCCTTTGGAATATTTTCGGGACACTGTTTCTACCTTCATTTACTTGACAACTTTTTATTTATCCTTAAAAACGCATTTTCTTCACAGCATGTGCCATGATGAGGGCAAATGCTCTTCATGTTTGTGTTTTGTGCAGAACACATTGTAGCATGATTGATTTTTACCCCTTATTACTCTTAAAATATATTTAGGTAGGATTCTGTACATGATGAATATCATGATTCATCTTGCTAGAATGATATACATATGATTTAATATTATGCACCTGTCATAGGAAATGAAGAGGTTCAGTATGTGTTATATGTATTAAATATATTTAGGGGTAGAGCTCAGGACCTCTCAGATGGTAGGCAGTTTCTATACCACTGAGTTACTCCTCCAGGTTTTGTTAACTATTTTAAAAATATTTATTTTCACTCCGTGTATGCCTTTATTTCTGTATGTATATGTTTGCGAATGTGTTTATGTGTATACAAGGAGGCCAGAAAATGATGCTGGATGACCTGGATCCAACTCCCAGGAGTTGGAGTTACAGAAAGTTGTGAGCTGCTTGATCTGGGTGCTGGGAGCCAAGCTTGGACCAAGCACTCTTAACTGATGAGCCAAGTCTGTAGACTGCTATTTATAATTTTTAAAAATTACTACTTTTCCTTGCATGCATTTTGAGATGAAGTTTAGTAATTGTATCATAGTTTATACAGGAGAAGATTTAAACGTACGTAAAGATCCACTCTTATGCAATTGATTATGTAGATGACGGTACTTAGAATGCTTTGCAGCTGTCGTAGAGGACGAAGAGGTTCAGTGTGTGCTGTAGGCATTGATATGGAGCAGCCACCAAGAGCCACTGCTGATGAAGGAAAGCAAAGTGTCTGGTCTCAGCATACCATGCCACCACGTTAAAGCTAGTGTAATATAAGGAAGAATGATATATAAAGGTGTGTATATTCTGATGCTTAAAATCACCTGCAAGTACACACATAGTATTGATAAAGTTGACTGTCCCCAGAGGGAAGGAATGCATTTTCTGGGGAAGTGAGTTAACAGAGATTAAACAAACAAACAAAAAAACCAAGCAGTGTGTTCAGCCTTTTGAAGTTTTAGAATTTAGAACCTTAAGGTAGAGATGGAGTTCCAGGAAGACTCCAAGGGACTCACATTATTTGAGAGACTCTGGTTCATTGTTAGGAATTGGTATCTATTGAGACTGAAAACAGGAATTCAATCAAAGTTATTGAAGTAGTTGTGTCCTAATGGCTCCAGATGTATTCCTGATGTTTGGTTTGGGTTCTTGCTTCTTCTCAGCATGACAGCAAAGAGAACATCAGTCAGATGCATAACTCAACCCCTACTGACTTCCAAGGAAAGTCCTTGGCACCTGGGGCATCTTTGCCAGTCTCTTGTCAACAGTCATCTTGTACCTGGAGGTACAGAGGAGCAGAGTTTCTCTTATATGAAAAAGGTTCCTAGGCTTGTCCCAGAGAGACTAAGTGAGAAGGAAATTTGGGATGGAAAAGAGTAGAAACAAACATGATGGGATGGCAAGATGGAGCTATTACAGCGTATGAGAAACAGGACAAGGACAGGCAAAGTGACCAAGACACACACCAACCCACAAGTCCTTTTTGAAAACATTTGTGTGTGTGTGTACAGGTGTGAAGGTCAGAAGATAGCTTCTTCCCTTTTACCAAGTCACGTGGTTAGGATGCACAGAACATGATTTTACCCACCTAGTCATGTTACTGGCCCAGAAGAGTGGATTCTTATTTTGGTTGAAGCCAGAGTGTAAATGGAGGAACAATGTGCAGATGAAGACCTTTTCACAAGCAACAAGGAGGTCAAGGCCAGTGTGAAGGTTGAGATCTGAGGAATGTCAAAGAGAGGGTTTGGGTTTTGGTAAGAGGATGTGAATCCATCTTAGCTGATCTGAAGTAGCTGTGAAGTCCCACTAAATCTGAGTCATAAAACCCAACGGACCCCAAGCTGACAGGACCCTACTGATTACAGATGGACAGGCAAATTGTTCCCACTTGCCTTGACTAAAACAGCACAGCCTGGGGCTGCCAGGGAGGCTTCTGAAGACACAAAGGTTCTTGCTGGTCATTAACATCTTGTAGCCAGGTTTCTTAAAATGATACATTGTGATGAGAAGCAATTCCTTGTTTTTTAAACTAGCAATACCCACACTATGGAGGAATGGTTACTGTGGCTTTATACCTTGCAGAAATGAACATTGCTCTTGAGTGAACCCACCCAGATATATCTGGTACTTTGGAGGGTCTAATCGAGAAGATGGTGTTTTGATTAATCTCAAGGTTATGGCTGATGGCCAAAGGTCACCAGGATTTGATGCAGTTATTTAAAACACAGTCTCAGGAGGAACTGCCTCTGGGGAATTACCTAACACCACCAGCAGCTGGTGTGGAGATTTAAACGGAAATTGGTTTAGAAGAAAATGGTTTTAGCATTGCCTCCTGTCTCACTTGTCTGGGTACTGTGGGCATAGCCTCCAAATCATTTAACTCAACAGGAGTCTGTCTTAGAAGTGGGACTAACCAATTACTCAAATTATTTCCCTAAGGCTAGAATGGCATGTAAGGGCATCCAGAGATTTGGAGCCAAGGCTAGAAGCCTGTGTTTAAGGGCTGGCTCTACCACTTAGCTGCCAAATTTAAGTTCCACGGATCTCAACACAGGAAAATGGCCTTTTAAAAGGTTTATGCTGTATTATCTTATTATCTACTGCCCCATCTCTGGTGGCTAGGGATCATACCTAGGGCTTTGTACATGCTAGGCAAGCATTCTCTCATGAAACTACATTCTAAGCCCCATATTGTGTTATCTTTTCAAGTGCTCATACCCCTGGGGTATGTCATGCCTTACCTACCTAATTATCTGTCTGTCTTTCTATCTATCCACCCACCTATAAATAATCTATGTATGAATCTATGGTCTATCTTTTATGTATTGTGCATCTGTCTGTCTATTTGTATGTAATTTACCTTCTGTTGTTTATTAAATATTTTCCTAATAGCAATTTCTGGCTAAGCGGAGTGAGTAGAAGTGACTGAGGTGAACCAGGTCCTCTGGAGTACTCCTGCCTTTGCTTGGCTCATGCTGCCCCCTGGTTCCTATGCACTGGCTTGATCCACTGGCTTGAGTCTCTGCTAAACTGGCATTCTTTGGCAGCAGGAGAGCATGGTGAGGAGTCAGCAGCATTGGCTGCTTGCTCCAAACAAGAGCATGTCCATTTCATCTTGGGCAAGTGCGTCCTGGGTGATACCCAGTCCATTCTGGAATATGCCCACAGTGGAAGCTGCATGCAGCTTGTGTTCCAGGCATTTGTCAAAGTGAAGTCAAGATGGACTAATGCCTCGGATGAGGCTGTGAAACTGGAGAGCCGGAAGCCTCCTTGCAAAGTAGATCTCCAAAAGACTACTTAAGCTGGGTGACTAAACTGTGGCTGTTTTTGGTGATCTGAGTGAGCTTTGTGACTGGGTGGCCTGTATAACAGAGCCACACATCTGTTCATTCCATGGTATTGAGTTCTTTCTCTGAACCAGTAACCCCAAGTCTGAATGTGGAGGGATGCCTGAGACCTCCCTGATCACCACCCTCCCAGTTGGAGTGGCTTCACACTCCTTTGATGATCTGAAAGTTCAACAGGCCTTCCAGGGCTCCCCAGACACTTACTCTGGGGGAGCAAGCTCTCAGGGGACCCTCTGGGGCTGACCTTTTGTTGGCCAAAGGGCGATATTTCCTGCTCCTGCCTAGAGCAGCAGGGCCTAAAGAATCATGTTGTCCTGCTTCCTGCTAAAAGGACCATGGGAGGTGTGGAGGGAACAAATTCTGATGACAGAGCCTGAGAGTCAGCACTGTGTGGGTACTCAGAGAGATGCATTCAGGGCTGGAGAACTGATCTCAGACCAGGGTGTGGTAGAGGCCAAGTGCTGGGTGCAGGAAGGACCACCAAATAGGACTGAAAGTGTAGGTGTACAGCCCAAGACAAGGAGGGAGAGGGCTGACATTCAGTATGAGTGGGCCTAGACCTTCTTCCTCTATCCCTTTACCTGCATAGCACTTATTAAAAGTGTAATTAATTTGATTTAAATTCCATAGAGAATCCTATATGTCCATACCATCTTACATTGAGCCAAGAATAATAAACCACTTCAAGCCGAGACATGAAGGATGGCAGGAGAGATGCATCGTTACCTTCATCTTCCACCAGGCAGGTGATGCGCTTCACATTTTTGATCTCATTGAAGCCTTCAGAGATCCCACAAGAGGAGACATGATCGCCCACCAGCAGCCTCAGAGAAGCTATTTCCGAAAGTTCTCACATTTGTGTATATGGTGTGGAGGCTTCCTGCATGGGAACCCAGGTTTGTCTAATTTTCAAAGCCCAAATCTGCCTTTCAGTCCGCTCCAAGGGCCCATGGGACAGAGCTCACACCTCGGCCAGTCATGTGCTTATGACAGTGGATTCAACTCCGGAAACAATGTTTGAAGATTGAATCACTGAATGAAGAACGAATGAGGGATGCAGTTTCATCTTTATTTTAAAGGGCTTTTGTAATTTGAAAAAGATTGGTTTTATTACTTATTTTTGAGATTGTGTGTTTTTCTGTTTGACTGCATGTGCACAAACATCTAAGTGTCCTTGGTGTCTAGAAAAAAACATTAACTTCCCTGGGGAGCTGCTGTTACAGCTAGGTATGAACCGTCAGACATTGGTGTTGAGGACCCAACTCACGTCCCCTGGACAAGAAGCAAATGCTCTTAGTTACTGAGCCATCCCTCCACTCATTGTGAATGTTTTTTAAAAAGAGTCCTTGACCTCGATGTTCACTTGCTTAAGATGGGCCGAGTGTCTGTTTCTTCTTTCTTGTTGCTATAACCAAATATCTGACCAAAAAAAGAAAGTTAAAGGAGAGAGGGTTTATTTTTGTCTCACAGTTCTAGGGATTACAGTCCATCATGGCAGGACCTTGAGACAGCTGGGCACATCACTTTCAGAATCAGGAAGCAGAGTGGGATGAAGGCTGGTGCTCTGCTCATTTCTCCTTTGTGTTCAGTCCGGGACCCCAATCCACAACATGGTGCTGCCCGCATTTAGGCTAGTGGGTCTTCCACCTCAGTTAAAACCCATTCTGGATACTCCATCACAGACCTGCCCAGAAGTCTGTCTCTTAGGTGATTCTAAGAGCCTGTCAAGTTGACAATCAATATTAACCATGAAATATGGAGACTCTCAGTTTTTGTGGTCTTATCAATAAAAAGCAAAGGATGCACTCTCTATTTCTTTAGTGTTCTCTACACAACAGGTCCTGTGTTAATTTCCCTTAATGTTCCTGCTACCCAAAGTCTTCCTGCCATTTAAAACAGCTCTAATCTCCAAAGGTAACATCACAGTAGGTCAGAAATAATGGAATTTTTGATTATTTCCCCAGCTACTTGAATACCTGAGACTTTGTCTTTCTTTCTTTTTCTTAGCCTTGCAGAATCTTTTCTGACTCTCAGACTTACCATGGCTCTCACATCAACAGCAACATGGAGTCTTCCAAGACAAACACACATCTTCTACAAACAAAAGTTTATTTGCTGTATATAGAAAAATAAATGTCACCCAAGGACTAATTTGGCAGCTTTGTTGATTATCTGTTGTAATGAGCCATGTTACATAATTAAAAGAATTTTTTTCTTAACTGCATTTCACTACTAATTAACTTTTTACGTTACATTCTACAGTGGACATTTTAGGTTGAATCATAGATGTAATTATGTCATTTCTATGCAAGGAGCAGCTTATGAATTATTAATTAATATGAAATCTGTTGATCAAAGGCTAATTCGTAAGTAAACATATTACAGCTCACTGCAGATTGCTCTCTAGCTGAGCAAATTACCCTATGTAATTTCTGTGGTCCCCTGTCCCTTGCTAAATAGCCAAGACAGAACCTGGCCACACAGATCCAAAGCAACAAGAGCAATCCATTTCAAGCTCTATCTAAAGTTTTAACTGCAATTAAGCCTTTGGATTTCAGTTGCTTTGCAGTTTGATAGTACATGAAGGGTGGGAAAAAAAAAGCTACAGAAGCTTTATGCCCTTTCTCTTCCCTCCTCTTTCATTTTCTTCCCTTCTTCTTGTTACTTCTTCTCACCTCCGCTTCCCTCCCCTCCTCTCTTTCCTTTTCTTTATTTTATTTTGGTTCTTTTTGATCTCACTCAGAGCCCTGTGCATGCTAGGTACATGGACTGTCACTGAGCTACATCCCGGCCCTTTTATATTTTCTGAAACTCCAAACTGGGGAATGCTTCTCTTGCAGTGTACAAACACTGCTGAAGAAGGAGAACAAAGACACATAGGGGAACTACAGATCATGTACCTGAGACATGATTCTAGGGCAGAATGACACCAAATCTTGGTCTCAAGCCATCTGTGAAAGAGAGCAATTTCCAAAGACTTTATGAATGCTTTTCTTGTCAGTCACAAGGATGGGGTTAGCAAAGGTATGAATATAAGAAAATACTTTGGTGTGCCAGCCATGCACACATTCTTCTATCCGTTCATTCATTCAATGAATTCTTTAAAATGCCAATTGAATGAAAAAAAAAAATAAAAAGGAAGAAGGACATGACTATTCCTAAAGTATGGAGAAGGTTTATTATAGACATGTGGGAGGGCATAAGAGGAAGAGGTGTCTGGGAGAGTCCAGACTCGGCCTTGTCAGCAGACTGAGCTGGTGGGCCATGGGGGAGTAGAGGGAAGGAGAGTGGGAAGACCAAGAAGCCAGGAGACCAAAAGAGGAGCTGGAGACCAAGAGAGTAGGAAGCCAAGAGAGTGGTGTAGCCAAAATGCCTGGGTTATATAGGGGACCAGAGGAGCTGGGGGTGGGGGGAAGCCTAGCCCAGTAGCAGGGCTGGAGAATTCACTGTAAGGGTTCAGGGTATTCCAGGTACTGGTGGTGCCTTTTGTCCCGGGTTTGAGACCTAACACCAATAATGAAACAAAGCAAGCAGTGTGTTGGAAGGTGTTTAACTGGAGTGCAGGGTCCATGTTTGGGTTGTAACATGAGTCTGATGGAATAGGAAAAATAGATAAAAGGCCCCTGCTGCAGAAATCAGAATTTTTTTTTTTTTTTTGTCAGATAAAAGGAAAGTTCTGTCTGATTGAGCTATCAACAGTGTATAGAAGAAGAGTAAGAAAATGACAGGGGCATGTGGAAAGCAGCTTCCGAAACACTTTAGTGATAAAGCAATGAGATCTGGATTAGGAGGACTGTGGAGAAATAAAAAGAAGTCAGGAGCAAAGAACACAAGCAGATGAATAGGACGTGATAACCTACCCGAGGAGAAAGTGAGGAGGAATGAAATTTGGAGGCTGGAGTCCTCAGTAGCATTGTCGAACGAAGATCATGTGGACAACTCAAGATATGGCTGAAGATGATGAGAAATTAGAGCTAGAAATGAAAGGCGTGGGGGAGGCCTGATGATGAGTGGCCTGACATTGCCCTGAGCAGCACATCAAGAATGGGATAGATACCTCTGAGTATGCGCCCAGAGTGACACAGAGCAGCTTGCTCTGGCGACACCTTCATACTTGTGTCTGCTGCTAGGCTACTTGTGGATGAACGGGTGAAGAAAATGTATGTACACACAATGGGGCTTTATTCAGCCATAAGGAAGAATAGAATTTTTTCATTTGTAGGAAATAGATGGAACTGAAGGGTCCCATGTTAAGCGAATAATCACACAGACAGGTACCACCTGTTTTCTCTCACATGTGGCATCTAGGAGTTGGGGAGCAGAGGGCATGGAAGTTAAAAAAAAAGGGGGCTTCTAAGGATATGGAACTGGAAATGACTGATAAGGAACCATAATGTGGATAAGTATGGTGAAGACACGTTATATGCATGCGTGAAAAAGTCATAGTGGAACCCCTTAAATTTGTACAATTTAAAAGCAAAACAAGGGTGGGTAGAGAGGCAGCAAAGAGTGGCAATCTTTGGATGGAACCCAGTGATGATGAAGACACAATGACCATTTCTGTCATGATGTTACAGGGCTGTTGCCCAGGATCGCCAGAGAAGTAATCACGCATCCCTTGTCATTGTCTCTGTTCCACATGGACACAAATGTCTTTAAGGTGACCCTCCTCATTTGTCTAGATCCTGTTGGGAAAGGTTCAAGGGAGACAGGCACAGGGAAGTGAGGTCATTTGTCCTTAGTCCTCCAGATAATGGCTGTGAGTAACATGATTCGAGATGGTAGCCATTAGGACCGAATTCCCTGAGTCTGAGAATCGATGCTCTTTGGTTTCATTAAGAAACGTGAAGCTTCTGGACAAAGCATATCACTGAGCTTCCTAGCATCCCAACGATTATTTAAAAACCCTGTTGTTGGGATGGTCACGCTCTGTTTTATTGCATCCCTGCATCCTGTTGTTGGAATAGTCACGCTGCTCTGTTTTATTGCATCCCTCCATCCTGTTGTTGGGCTGGTCACACTCTATTTTATTGCATCCCTGCATCTTGACAGCTATCCCCGAGGAGCCCTTGATGCATCTGGATTTGGTTACTCTGGTCTCTGTTCCAACTTGCATTCATTTCATCTCTGAAATCTAATGATCTAATCCAATAAAATTATAAAGGATTCTAACCTGCTCAACACCTAATCAGCTTAGTCCAAGAGAATTAAATCAAAGCCCTAGGTGTGTGTACTTCCTCGGGAGATGTTCTTATTATTTGGGAGGCTGAAAAGCTGGGATGGGAGTTGCATGAATTTTAAAAGATATACCAAGAACCTGTCAGGACAGCGGCAGTTTCATGGCTTTGCTGGTGTACCTTTGTGTGAAGTGCAGGACAGTGGGTGAGAGAGGTGGGGGCTGGGGAAGAGAGGTAGACCTAAGATCCGATTCGTCACTTGACTTTGGGAACTACTGTGTCTCATCATTTGCAGAATTGAACCAGATGACAGAACTGTGTGGGATTGTAATGATTACTGGAGGTTGCACACATCTGCATGTGTGTTGTACACATCTGCATGTGTGTATTCCAGTGGTGCGGGCATGTATATGTGTACTTGGTAAATGTCTGTTGCAATGTATGTTGTCATTTTATTATGTCACTAATGACTTGTACTAAAATATTGTATGTGTTTATTATAATTAAGTATGTGATTAGTAATCATTTGTATTTTAAAAATAATGTATATATATATTTTTTACCCCATATGCAAAATAAATAGCCATAGGCCCAAAGAATGGGGGAAAGGCTACAGAGTCCTGAGCAGACCTGTGTGTCCCCACAGACAGACTTCAGGAGGTAAGAAAGATAAATGCAGGGTTGATAGATACCTTGTTTGCAGACGCTCGCTGTAAAGAACATGGCTATAGAGATGGTTCTGAACCCAGTGAATGTGGTCTTGCAAGTGTGTTTCAGAACAGTCAAGCCAGGCCTTATTCCAAGTGTGGACTAGCGTGTGTCTCAGATTAGACTGGGAGGATGCCTGGAGGGTCTTGTATCATCAGTCTCAGGATGGGCAGGTTACTCTGATTCCTTTCAGACAAAAGTAGACTTCTCTACAGAATCCACAGATATAAATCCATCTCCTCTCTCTCTCTCTCTCTCTCTCTCTCTCTCTCTCTCTCTCTCCCTCCCTCCCTCCCTCCCTCCATCCATCCATCCATCCATCCACCCACCCATTGAACTGAATATTTGAATACCTATTCTCTGTCCTGGGCCAGGTACCCAAATGCAGCTGGCAGGCATCACCACCTCCTGTGGTGTGGAGGAGGGAACCTCAGGGCCCTCCACTAGTTGAGGTGGAGCCTGAGCTACACCAGCAGTCCACAGTGGCAGCCCACGCAGTCCAGGCTGGGTCACCTGGTGACTGGCGTGACATCGTTCCCTGAAAGGCTCTTTTGAGTTCATTTCACCTTAACATTTCTTTTGTGGCTCAGGTCATGTGGGAGTCTTTGGGGCCCAGGAGAATATTTTAAACTTGCTGTAATGAAGCATTCTCAAAGCAACTGGCATTGTGTGGGTATTTGCAAAAGCACTTTGTCCTTCCCAGAGGGAGGGCTGATTGGCATAGAACAAAAGGGGTGGTGGTGTCCTAAGTATGGTCGGTTGTGGATGCAACTTCTGCATTGGAATGCCGTGGCACCTGTGCCGCCTTAGTCCGCTGCACAGCAATGGTTTCCTGTGGCTCAGGAGTCATAAGGCAGAGCTTCTCAACCTGTGGGTCATGACCCCTTTCAGGGTCACCTATCAGATGTCCTGCATAACCAGATATCTACATCACAATTCATAACAGTAGCAAAATTACAGTTATGAAGTAACGATGAAATAATTTTTATGGTTGGGGGCCACCACAACATGAGTTGCTGTTTTAAAGGGTCCCAGAATTAGGAAGGTTGAGAACCCTACTCCAGGGCTGCTGCCTATATGAGAGACAGCATCTTCCAGAGCTGCGCAGAGCACAGCCTGCACCAGTGAGCAACATGCCTTAGGGGAGAGCTTTAACTCACAAAGGAGACATTTCTCTTTCCTACTCCGCTGTAGCTCAGGATTACGTATAAATATGAGGGGGAATGAGAAAACATTTGGAACTTATTAATATCTTTGTTTTTAATGATCCCTATCTAATGGGCTAGGCTGCTTAGATTGCCCCCTGTCCTCTACATCTGGGATCGTGGGTACACGCATCTTTTCTGAGCTTCATCCGTAATGACGTAGTGACGCAGGATAAACGCGTGGTAGTAGTATTGATGACGCTGTGAAGGGTTTGTCTCATAATAAACTCGCTGAGGAAGCAGTGAGTTGCACAAAGTAGAATTTAGCTAAAGGAGCGGTGCTTCCAGTATGACTGGAGACAAGCATTTTACTAGTCAGCTTGATGAAACTGCAGGAGTGAAAATTGTGTACCATAATGGAAGCTTAAGGTTGCTGAGAAAGTTTCAAGATTGACCTTCAATTAGACTCCGTTCCCATAACAGAAGGAGAGAGCCATGACTAAAGCTGGCCATAGGGCCCATCCCCATATCTAAGGATGTGCCCGTAAGGGGAAACTCAGAGGGGCAGCACACGGTCACAGCCCCCTTAAAGTTTGTGTCTGCCATTAAGTCCCCTGTGCTCTGGTCAAGAAAAGCATACTTCTCCCAGGTGGGCAAGATGACCCTGGGTAACAGCTATTCTAAAACAACAAAACTAGTGTAACTAGAAATGATCCTAGCAGTATCTTTGCTACGTAAATCTCCCATCTACCCAAGCGGCCAGACTTTCAGTCTCCTGTCTGTGTTTAAATTGTTCAGAGTGTAACTTGGGCCTGGGACCTAAAAAAGACACTTAGTAATGACAGTGTGTGAAGTGCACATGCCCAGGGTGTATGTAAGTTACAAAAATCTTGTATTCATTGGCGGCTCCTCTTTGAGCATTAGCTGAAGTGACTAGGTAGGGTAAGGCCATCTTGTCTTGACTCTGTTTACTTAGTCGGTTCTCAAACCTCTAAACTCCCCATCCCCACAACAGTCATGGTTGCCTTGGAGGCACATTTGGGATTTCCATGACCCTGACCATGGTTTAGATGCATTAACCAAAATAATTAATGCTTATATGAACTAGACATAAACTAAAATAACCAAAGAAGGTATAAGTCAAAAATAATTGTCATATCATGTCTATGTTCTGCCAAAAACAAATGTTTCAAGGTTACTCTGACCCTCACCTGGCATTAATGTAGTTGTATTTTTTTCCTTTGAAATGTTGTACCCTGAGCTTTGGCACCAAGACTGAAATCTGAGCCTGCTCTTGGTCACTGACTAAAATGAAAGGACCCATACTCTTAATTGGCATAATCACTCTGGCTATATCTTTCTTGTGTAATTTATTACATTAGCCAGAGATGGACCCATGGTATATTAAAGAGATTTCCCCTTTATTAATTTCCAAGTATGGGAGGGATTTCTCCCTGGGAAGACACTATTTCTCTAACAATGGGGTTGTATTGGTCAGCACTTGTGTAAGTCTCACTGCATTCCAGGGAGTGCTCCATACTTGCTTTGTCTATAATCTCTAATTTAATGAAAACACCATAGTAAAAATGGTATTGTTATTACTTTGCCATCACAATTGGGGAACAAGGGGACAAGGTCGCTTAGTTAATTAGTTTTCTTTTTAAAGATTCATTTATTTTGTTTTATGTGCATGAATGTTTTCCCTGCACATCTGTGTCCACTGTGTTTAGAGGTCAGAAGACGTCATTGGATCTCCTAGAACTGGGTTTACAGATGGTCGGGAGCCACCATGTGGGTGCTGGGAACTGAACCTGGGTCCTCAACAACAGTGACAAGTGCTCTAAAAGGGAGACCTGGAGGCTGGGGAGGCTGGCCTCTCATTGTTCCCTGAAAGCATTCTCTTGATGGCTGAGCCATCTCTCCAGCCCCTTAGCTACTCTTCAAGGGCAAATGCTTGTCCACGTTCACTTGGCTCACACAGCCATGAACTTCACTAGGCCGTAAGCTGACCACCTGGATCGATGGGTTGCAGTTCCTGTTCAAAATCCATTTCTCATCTACGCTAGCGAATTACCAGCTTTGACTATATTTAGTAGGCCACTGTTGATACTCAGATTTGCCTTGAGTAGTCTGTTTTAGTGGACAGGTAGCAGCAGCAACTCCTCCTGTACTGTAACTCTGAAGAATTAGGTTTTTCCAAGAGAAATTTTATTTGCTTTAAACATACTTTACATTGATGGTGATATATTTTCTTCATCCTTCAAATAAGAGTTGAATCTACAGAATATCCCTACCCCGATACACACACACACACACACACACACACACACACATATGCAGGAGCCAACAGGAATCACATGAATTTAAAATAAGAGTCTACTGCCTGGGCTATTTCTCCACACTAGTGACAGGAGTCAATGAATGTCCAATAGCTATTTTTTAAAATGCATTCCTTATCCAACAGGCTGGAACACCACTAGTAGCTTTTGGAGATTTTAAAAAATGACATTAAAATAGTCTAATCAGTTGTCTGGGTTGCTTTACTGTGAAGAAAAGCATAGCAGTAGAGTCCCTTCTAGCTCACACAGACATGCAAAGAGCCCCAGTTGGGTACTGGATGTCTCAAGGCTGAACTCAGAGTACAAACGTCCAGATACAAAGTTCTGCCCTGGACCATGTTCAGTATGGTGGGTTTTTTTTTTTTTTTTGCTTGCGATTAGTTACTGTTTATTCAAAGTAACATTTTATTATCTAATTTTATATTTTTATATAACATTCACTAGGTTGATTTTTATTGAATCATGTATTTAAATAAAGTAAATTTCCACATGGAAGTTCTGCACTGTGTTTTCACTGAGTGATGGCAGGTTTTGTCACTTACCTTCACTTTTCCACTTTAGGTTTTGTGTGTGTGTATGTGTTTCTCTCTGTTTTTGTGTGTGTGTTTCTCTGTGTGTATGCATTTCTGTGTGTGTGTTTGTGTGTGTGTGTGTGTGTGATAACAGAGATGGAATCCAGCACCTTGAGAATGGTAGGGAAGTATATCCCTAGACTTTCACATTTTAGTGACATTTTTATGATTATAAAAGTAATACATATTTGTTATTCCCACTTTTGTTATATGAAGGCACAAATAAAAATAAAGATACCTATAAAGTCTACCCATGAAAAGAACGTGCATGCGTGTGCACACACATGCTCGAACACTTGTTTCTCTGCTTTCATCTGCACATGTCTGTGGTACTGGTACCTAATTTCTGTGCTGTTTTGTAGCTGCATTTTTTTCTTATTGCTATCATGACAAACTTCTGAAAACCTAGTGTCTCACAACCGAGCCCCTATTTTCTCGTGGAGTTCTTTGAGACAGACAGTGTAATTCTTGCAGAACTCAAATCTAGGTATTGGCAGAGCGTTCCATTTGGAAGCTTACGAGAAGAATACATTTCCTCCCTCATTGAGGGTGTTGAGTTGAGTCTAGTTTTCCCTAGTGGTCGAGGATGACGACTCTCATTTGTTCTAGTGGTGGGCTGAGGTCTGTTACCAGCATGTGGGGCACCCAGTCTTTTTTAACTGTGATCCCCAAGCCCTTCTTTCATGTCAGAAGTGACAGTCACCTTCTCACACATCTCATTGCAGCTTGGAACTTTCTGGATTTAAGGGTTCCTGAGATGATATTGGACCCCCCCTGGGCAATCTATGCTGTACTCCCCACTTTAAAATCCACACTCATAAACATTCCTTCAAAGTCCCCTTTCCTGTGGAAGGTAAGCCTTCCACAGGATTCCTGTCATGGGTTCTAGCATTAGGAAATGGGCACCTGTGGAGGAAGGTGTCGTTCTGCCTGCTGAAATCATCTTGTGTGCATCCATCAACGGAAGTGGCCTTCCACCACAAGTGCGCAGAGTCTGAAGGGCTGCAAACCCCAAATCTTTGTTTCAGCACGCTTCTCTTGTCATTTTAGAGTAGGTGCCCCACAACTCACACTGATGACTGTGAGGGGCTAGATGACGGCTCAGTCACCAGACAGCTTGCCACAATAGGAGAAGCCTTGAGTTTAGGTCTCCTGCATGGCACATAAAAAGCCAGGCGTAGCAGCGAGTGTCTGGAATCCCGGCTTCAGAGAGGTGGAGACTGACTGCTCCCTGGAGCTCACTGAGAAGCTAGCCTAGCTGAATCCCTGGGCTGCAGGCTCAGTGGGAGACGCTGTCTCAGAAAACAAGGTGAGTAGTGATTAAAGATCAACATTAAACTATGGCCTCCACACACACATACAAACATGCACATGCATAAACACACAGAGAGAAATACCACACAAACTGGCCGCCTCCACAGGGAAGACAATCATGACCCCGCCACCCTTCTGGAATATGTGCTTTAATGAAGGCACAGGTGGCATGCATTGTTTTTCCTTTTTAAGTCTTTGTAATTGAGTGTTTGTGGCACTCTTGATTCTTTCTCAACACACTGTCCTTTAAACCAAAACTTTTGCATTTATGAGCCATGCTGTGCTTTGGTGTGTAGCCTTTTGGTTCTGTAACTGAGTGTGGAGAAACTTTGTGCGGCTGTCTTTCCAAACCTCGAGTGGCTACAGCATTGTCGATCACCTGCCTGTCGAGGCACTGGCTGCATGCTTCTCCCGCAGCCTGTTTCACTTGCATCTCCATGGCTGCATGCTGAACCTGCAGCCTGTTTCACTTGCATCTCCATGGCTGCATGCTGAACCTGCAGCCTGTTTCACTTGCATCTCCATGGCTGCATGCTGAACCTGCCCCAGGGATGCGGAGGACACATCTTGCAGAGTTCACAATTTACCAAAACCTCCTGGGTTCAGTGTTTTCTGCCTGAACTGGAAACTTTGAATGTGAAAGTCAATTTACTCTTAAAATAAAAATGTCTGTTGCAAGAAAAGTCTTACGCACAGCCCCCAGAGGTGCAGAATCGTCCCGGGCACAATGTGTAAGGACTGAAGCAAAAAAGGGTAAAGGCAGCAGCGTCTGTAATTTACTCAGCTCTAACACTGGAAAATATTTTTTTAAAGAGGGAATTTGCATTCTCTCATATTGTGGAGTTCAAAAAATAATATCTGCTAGCAGGAAGAGGGTCTTACCTGGAGAATATGTTCAGGAGCTGCTGTGTCACAGTCTACTTTTAAAAGAAACCATTTACACATCTTTAAAGAAAGGTTTTACTGCATCTCAAAAATGCATTTTTGGTTCAATTTTATTTTTATTTTTTGTCCAAGAAAAACCTGGTTATATTGGAATTTTTGGGAAAAAAAGTGCACCAGTGTTTTGTTTTGAGTCAAGATTTTTATAATCTTACAAGAACATACCTTGTATGTTTTCATTTTGCTATGGACTGATATTTTAATTTCTAAGATGGAAATTGATAGCATGAAAAGGGACATAACCCAGACTATTCATATTTTATGAAGCAATGGATGTGTTTACAAGGACAGTCAGTGGCCAGATACTGTGAAGTTAGTGGCTAACATGAGCTAGAAGCCAAAAGAGACTGAAGAATGACTTTAGGTGACAAGTGAAGAGGGATAGGCATTGTAGGTTTCACTGTCTCAGTAGGCATTGGAAAGAAGGTTCTAGGGACCAGTGCTCTGTTTTTGAAGAAGTTGTGTTTTCTTCGATGGAAAGAGATTATTCCAGACCTACACTTGCCTGAAACACGGGGGATTCTAAGCATGGAGATTTGTATGTGTGGATTGTGGTGGAGAAACCAGGAGCAACTGGGGGGAGAAGTTCCTGAGGTCCTTTATGCACGGTTTTTAAAACAGGGGCTGGAATCTAATGCTAAGCATTTTCACCTTGCTCTGCCCTCCAGACGTTAAATGGAAGGGTAGAATTCTAGAAACTGGCAGCAGACAGGGACAGTAGAAATGCTAGATCCAAGGGAAACAGAGCAAAGGCTCACAAAAAACACAGTCACAACCACACCAACTGAGAGGATGCATGGAGCCTTGGAACTATGCGAGCAAGAAAGGGCGCTGCCCAGGGAACTCTGGGAAAAAGCTGGTGCTTTCTTACCAATAAACGCACATGTATCACATGACCCAGCAATACCACTCCTGGGCATTTGTGAGAGAAACGAAAATGTGCTCAAAGATTTGTCTATGAGTATTCTAAGTAGCTTGATTCAGAATGGTCAAAAACCAGAAACAGCCTGGTTCACCAGGTAAATAGCTGATTTCTAATTTTTTTTTAATATTAGAATAATAGAATGCTGCTTAGCAATAAAAAGGAAATGACTATATTAACATGCAGGACACTGGATGATTCTCAAAAACATTCTGTTGTGCAAAAGAGGCAGACATAAAAGATTACATATGATCTGTTTCCATTTAAATGGAACTCTGGAAAAGATGAATCTAATGTATAATAGATGTGACTGACAGTGATTGTCTGGGGCGGGAAGGGGGACTAAGTATTGATTAGGAAGGGCAAAAGGGAGTCTATTTGGATGGCAGACATTTTATATATCTTGATTTAGGTGGTAGTTACCTGAGTATAAACATTTGTCAAAACTTGGCAAACTACATCAGGACATGCCTTTCTCATTGTATGCAAATCATGCCTCCAACAAGACCGAGTCTTAAAATAAAATCACATGCATTTCGGAAGTGATGATAGCATAGTTCAGGCTCACTTCACTAAATTTAGAAAAATCATGACAAGAAGTAAAAAAGAAAACCTTCTGAGGAGTTTAAGAAGTGCTAATAGCAGCTAATTGTTCTGTCATTGGTGAGTGAGTTGTTAGATATTTAAGTTCTCTGCAAGGGAATTCCTTCCATTTGTTTTTTAGGCAAAACACACATATACTCTCTGAGATGTTCAAGGCAGACAATGAAAATGAGAAACACACTGCTTTTATTCCCAGACTTTTAGGGAATGATTTTATTGAGTCAGCACTGACTTGTTCTGCCACGTTGTGTTCTGGGAAGAAAACATGGCTCTGACCCATCTGGAACAGTCTAGTTAAAAAAAAACACAGTTGCCATCCATCCTAACAGTGGGGTCAGTAAACAGCAGCAGCAGCCGTACTATTGTTTACCATCATCTCACCGTGAGGCAGGCGCCGGCGAGTGACTAACATCCCGTCTCATTCAACCCTCCCAGTGATGCAGCTTTAAGCGCTTAGCTCTCTATTTTACAGAAAGCACAGCTGAGCCGGGAGGTGTTTTGCTGCCCAAGATCACGCTATTATGGACCAGTATTGCGGGCTGGTTTATACTTATGTGCCGCAGCCCAACGATAAAATGTGAAATGAGACAGGGGGATGCTGACTTGAGGCCTCAAGAAAACATCTCCATTTGTGCAGCTTATCCAGAGCGCCCCCTCCCCCCATTTCCAAGCCAGCTAGAGAAGCACTAGTTTTTTCTCAGCAAGCAGGACCGCCATTGTCCCCGGCACACCCCTACCCACACCCCTACCCTCTCCCCCTCAGCCCTCCCTCAGGCCTAGATCCCTGCAAGTCCTGGGGTTGATATCCTGCCACTCAGGGGGCCTGCAGATCTGAATAATGTTCTTGGATTTGTGTCTCTCATCTTGTCACTGATTAGTCCTAACTCTTCCTGGCAAGGCTCCTGCCGGGCTATTTCAGGAAACAAAAATTCATTACACACATCCTTATTGATTTTCTCTCTCCTTTGCTTCTTGCTGAAATGCTTTCCCTCCCCCTCTTGAAGAGACAGTGCTGCAATTCCTGGAAGCTTCGCTCCCACAGGAAGCCTCCCAAGGATCAGCCAGCTTTGAAGCTCCCGGGAGTAGGGGCTGCCTGCATCTCTAGGCTCACTTTACTCGGAGGGAGGCGAGTGGGGCAGCTGATTGCATCATGCTGAAGCAGTTCTGGGGTTGTCTTGACTTGAGAGCAAAGCTTTAGATAAGTGCCGGGCTGCTCCCAGCGAACAGCTGTGTTTGCTGGCTTTCTCCAGCTCCTTTCCTAGTGCTCTGGAAGTGACAGTGTGGTCCTGAACATCCCAGGATACTCATCCGGCTTCGGCTTCGGTGGCTAGCTCGGAGTCGGGGTGGGGGGCTCTCACTTACACAGCACCCTTTAGGAATGTGTGCACATCAATACGCTGGGGTCGCACTTGCCTAAGGGTGTGGTTCCCAGACTCTAAACTTTTCCTTTTTCCTCCATGATGTGGTCCATCATGGGGGGTGAGGGGTGGGAGGGGAGTGTCAAAAGAAGAAAAGAAACTATCCTCTCTGGAACAAGTTAAAATTTAGTGCCGATCATGTTATTGAGCATTTCTGCCGTGTTAGGTCTGGGGACATATGTGAACAAAGAACTATGGTCTGTTCCCATGGATTGAGAGTCTGGTGAGGGACACGAACAGCAGCAATAGTTCCGAAAACTATACAAACAAAATAATTGCAAGTTGCAAGGTGCAGTGTCCACAGTAGGTTCTGAAATAGAAAAGATGGGGGCTGGAGAGATGGCTCAGAGGTTAAGAGCACTGGCTGCTCTTCCAGAGGTCCTGAGTTCAATTCCCAGCAACAACATGGTGGCTCACAATCATCTATAATGGGATCTGGTGCCCTCTTCTGGCCTGCAGGCATACATGCAGACAGAACACTATATACATAATAAATAAATAATATCTTTAAAAAAAGAAAGAAAGAAAAGAAAAGGATCAGCTATTGCACAACACCACTGGTCACGTACAACACCGCATATCATATGCAGCACGATTAACCTGACCCTCCCTTTCCCCAGATGACTTAAGCATTCTTCCCGGAACCGAGGGACATTAAGTAGCTGGTTCCTGATGACCTGGTTAACGCTGGATGAAAGCTCAGATTTGTCTGGCTCCAAGACCAGTGCTCTTTCCATTCAGCTGGGTCTTCAGGCACACAGACTTCCCTCCAGGACCCGTGTTGTGGTGGGGTTTGCAGCAATGGCCAGCCCTTGCCTGTTTCAGTCTACAGGCATGTGTCTGCGTCTAGCGAAATGAGAAACCCAAGCCTTGGCCTTAATCTGTGGCAAAGTGAGTATAAAGTGTCCCTGGGAAGGTCACACACTGTTTGATTAAGATCTCCACCTTGGTTTCAAGTAGGTGAGGTGAGTATGGCTGACCTTTGGAGAAGGCCTCAAAGCTCTGCAGGCTCTTGTCCCTCTGGGCCAGGCACCATGTGCCCTCGAGGCTTTGGCACAGCTTGTTCCTACTCTGCCAAGTCTGCCTCATATTTATTCATAGTTATTCACATTTATGCTCAGTCTCTCCCTCCCAACAGTGCCCCCAACCACCTTGCCTCACACAACAGTATAGGTGGGCGAAGACGCCAGCTCTGCTTTTCAGAGATCAGCTGAGGTCAAATGTGGGCACACAAGGGGTCTTCTCATGAGCACTTAGATGTGGGACTACAGAGGGTAGTGAATGCCTCTAGGCTCTGGGCTCTCAGAGCCACATTATGGAGGGAAAAATAGCAGTTTAGAGCCTGGGATCCATTCCTGCCCTGAAGCAGGAATGACCCCAGTGTATATTGATGTGTACACATTCCTAAAGGGTGCTGGGAAATCCGTCTTGCTGGAATGAAGAAAACATGGACAGAAGGGTGTACAAGGGAGCACCAGGATGTGGGCTTGGGGAATGTCACTGTTAGTCTACCAAACATAATGATGTGCTGTTTCTGCCTCCCATCTGTACTCCAAAATGACAAACAGATGACTCAGCTCACAGAGAGAGCGTGCAAAAACCCTTCCTGAGTAACGCCGTAGATGTTCTAAGCACAACCAAGGCTTGGCTTCTCGTGGCACAAACGATTTCCACGACAAACCCAGGGGTGCAAAATAACCGGTTGTTTCCACATGGGTTTGTCACTGCAGAGCTTGTCAAATGTTACCCCTGTTGATTCACGGTGTGACTCACTCTTCTCCCAGGCCATCTGAAATACCTCGGCCTCCCAGGATGTGCAGGCACAGTAAATGTGGTGGGAGCGGTAAGGGGCCCATTCATCCATTTTCCATTGAAATTTTATTTCTCCCTCCATCTGAATTAGATGGTTACCCCTGTATGAACTATGTACTTCCCTTTTACAATTCCTACCAAAATTTTCACACATGCATGTATATCGGGCTTTCTGTATGGAAGGACTTGCTTCTTCTCCATCCTCTGCCATCAATAATTCCAGTAAAGCATGATTCTGTTTACCTCCTGAATTGTCAGTATCTTGACAAAGACTTGGAACATAGAAACACACACACACACATACACACACAGAGACACACACAGACACATACACACACATGCACACATACACACACACGCATACACACACACACACACACACACACACACACACCACATAGGTGGATAAAACTCAAGCCTCACCAGTAAGTCTATGTGACTTGTCCATGATCCTGTGGGTAACTACTGGAAGAATAGCATGTAATCCCCAGCCTCTGGTGGCTCATAATACATCTCTTTCCAATGTATGATGCAGAGCCAGGATGCCTTTGACAGGGTGTTAAAAGTCTGGGTAAATTCTCTTCAGGTTTTAAGGACTTGTTTTTAATTAAGAAATAGCAGAATATTATTAGATTGTGGTATGGAAAAGGAAGTGCCAATAAAGACCTTCTTGGACTGCTTGGAATTATGCCCCTGCTGTAACGATGAGCTCAAGAAATCCTGAAGATTTCCTTGACACAGAAGGGTACAGGGTGCTCAAGTCAGGGGATCCTCATGGGCTCCGTGAGGAAATAGAGAAGCCTCTCCCCATGGGCTCCATGAGGAAATAGA
>CAJQZJ010032031.1:9214103-9247861 GCA_907164525.1 Lophiomys imhausi | reverse complement strand
ATTTCCCCATGTTGTCAGGCATCTTTGAAACTCTTTAAATAGTTTTTTTTTTTTAAAGTCCTAAAGGATGTTGTCAGTTAAGTGAGACAGATGACTACAGCAAAGCACACTGGGAAATGCCTTCCAGCTATGTGTGTTGGTGAGCTTGATAAGTTTAAAGTTATCTCACCATCTCACCAAAAAATAAAAATAAATAAATAAGTAAATAAGTAAGTAAATAAATAAATTGGAGAGAAGAGAATGAGAGGGACCGAGTTTCTGCCACATTCTGTTTGGATATCCTGGGGCACTTACTTTGCTGTTCTATACCACTGATTCTGGGATTTTTAAAGAGAGAAAAGAAAACAGAAGAAAAGGAAAAGTCACACCACTACATTTGGATATTTCCTATCAGGTCTGACCTGAAATACATGGTTAGAAAAGACATTTAAATCTCTGTCATCTTCATGAGAACTCTGAGTTTCCCATATTTCTCATGTGTATTTCTACTCACAGGTTAGAGGGTTGAGATGTCAAGTTTGGCTGGGGACATCCAGGGGAGAGTCCACCAATGGGAGGCTAGACAGTGTTCTAAAGCTGTAGGGAGTGGTCAGGCCTGAATAAACAAATCTCGGGGCCCCAGGTCAAAAGGGGATCAATAAGAGAAGCATGGACAAGGGGCCTCAAAAGGTCCTCAGGGAAGCTCAGGACTGTTCACCTTCCATTTGTATGATGTCTGTGGCTCTGCATCCCATTGGGGAGTTTCCCTGACAACTGTGGAGGAACTGTCAACAATGTGCTTTGAACTTCCCAGAAATCAGGCTCTTAGCCAGCACAAGGGGTTGGTGTGAACATGTGACCACACTTCAAGAAGCTTGCAGAATGCACATGCTATTTATTTTCCTTGATGTAGTTATTTCTTCCATAAGAATTTCCATCTCTAACCTCCAAACTTCACCCATCAACGGATTTACTCAACAGTGAGGAGGACTGTCTTGACTTCTAAGCAAGAAAAACTAATTAGAACAACTGGTTTTATTTTGGTACAAACCAAGATTCCAACATGCTAATAGTGATGAATCATAAAAGCCTTTCTCAGCCCTCCATTCCACCCAGGGGTTCTTTCACATGCAAAGGCCACTGAAGGCAGAGTGCCTTCTCAGGGAGACTGCAGAGTCTCCCCAACTCCCCAGAAGCATACTCTAGGCATCTGCTCTTATGTTCCATTCTCTGCTGTGCTAAAGAGCTCTTTGTCATTTGCTTCAACATCTGTTTCTCCCACTGGCCTACTGACTCTTGGAAAAGTAGAAACATTCTTATTTAAATTTCATGTCTTCAACATTCAGGACAGTGCCTGGCACTTGCTAGGTTCCTCATCAAATATCTGTTGGGTGGAGGGAGGAATAAATATGAGGAAAAACCTCCAAATAAGATAGTTTCTGTGGAGACGGAAAGCACTTCCTGTAAGGTGCCAGGACTGGGGGAGATGCCCATATTCTAATGTGGCTGGCTGACCGTGGCACATGTTTTTAGTATGTTGACTTCTGACATTCTTGCATTTGTTTACAGCATGCCAAGTGCAGATCATGAAACTTGTCCCTCTCAAGTAGAGGGCTGGGGGGGGGGGGGGGGGGGAGAGCTCAGAGCTTCCAAAATCCCATGTGTGAGGAAACATGGCACTGTACTTCTTCCCTTGACTCTGGCAAGTTTCAAGCATTTCCAAAAATAAAAAGACATAAAGAAGTGAAAAGGTGGTTTGAGATAACGACTACAAAAAATTCTTTCTCGTAGGAAAAACTAGAACCTGCTTGCCAGTGGTGAGCGAAGATACTATTAGGTGGCCAGAAGAACTTCACTCAGACAGTACAGTCTTTGGCAAGACTGTGCCCAGCCCTTGGCTCATACCTGGGAAACTCTCCCTTTAGGACTTTGTTACAGGCCCTTCCCTAGTCCCACCAACCTGGGCGGTACTCTGCCTGATTTTCCTCAGGATCTTCCCACAGCCCGTTGGCAGGAGAGGCATCTCCACTTGAAATGTAGAATCCTAAACTTTGTCCCCTTGTTGATTTGCCACTTGGTTACAGGTGAACCCTTAGCTCTGCCTCAAATACAGATTTTTATGAGAAGAGGTGGATTGTACCTGGGGTTGGTCAGTGCCGACACTCTGAGACACTATTTGTCATGGTGCAATTTGGGGTGTAGCAAGCAGCACCCACAGGAATAATCACTGCCATGTAAGTTCCTGGTGTGTACCCATGACTTAATCAGGACCTCTGAGGGCACCTGTAGAATTTATACACAAGAGCAGCTAAGGAGCAGCCATCTGCTTGGTAAAGAAGTCTTACTCTGAAAATAGGCTTTTCAGACCATGTGTAAGTGGGGGGAAAAAACAACCCAAAGCCCATAAATTAGGTGATGAATGGATAAATTATCGTTCCTCAATATTCACATGGGGTTGGTTCCCAGGCTCTCCTTGGATACCAAAATCTGTGGATACTCAAATTTATCATATAAAATGATGTCATGTACTTTAAATTATCACTTGATTACTTATTATGCCCCATACAGAGTGGGCACAATATAAATAGGTGTTAGACTGCATTACTTAGGGAACGGCAGGAAAACCAAGTCAGGACATGATCAGAATAGCAGCAGGGCTTGCAGACCCGATGTGTCAGCATTAATGTAACATTTTCTGGGAATATTTTTGCTCTGGCCTTGGTTGAATCTTCAGATGTGGAAGCCATGGACAGGAAGGCCTATGGGATAGCCTTACAATGGATAGCTATTGAAGGGAATGGAAAATTATTAAAAGACCCCCTAAGTCAGCAGTAGAGCCAGGCCAGCCGCCAGGTTCTAGGAACTTAGCTGACCATAAAAAGGGTGGAACCAAGAATGTAGGTCATACGGGTCATGAGCCCCGGGTTCCAGGAACTAGCTGGCCACAAAGAAGATGACTATCATGGGCCCCAGGGTTTCAGGAACTGGTTGACCACAAAGTAGATAGCAAAATAAGATTAGGTTCATTCCTGAGAAAAACAAGTATAGGGTGTGTTTCCTGCTAATTAACTAAAGAATGAGTTGGTACTTTCCACTTTCCACTTGTGATTTCCCCCACCCCCTTAATCTGTGGTGCTCCTCTATAAAATCTTTACTATCGGACAACTGGGGGTTGCTGCTCCTCTACCCCTGCGTAGGATATGAGTTGCGTCCTCAGTGCACTGATCCCCCCGAAATAAACCTCTTGCGATTGCATCAAGATGGTCTCTTGCGAGTTTTTGGGCAGCCGTGATATCCCGAGCGTCGGGTGAGGAACTTCCCTCACCTGGGTCTTTCAGCTACTTGTCAGCATAAAGAATAAACTAGTGAGAGTTCGTAGATCCAATAACACTTGTGAATCTCAAATACTGTGCTGAGCAGGAAGAAGCCACACAGAAACTACATTGATGGTGTTTGTAAACAGCGTAAGCCCCTCAAGGCTAGAGTGCCCAGGCCCCACCTCCCAAATTACACTAATGGCTAGTAACAGCTGTTTACAACCCCTTGGAGAAACAGGTGCCCAAGCTCCACCCTACAGAGAAAAAAACAAAACACAAAACAAACAAACAAACAAGCCCATGATCAGGCCACAGAATCCCACCAATCCCAGGCCACCCTGAAAAGCTCTGCCTCTGTCCCCTACTGCCCTCCAGAAATGCTGAATAAAGCCTGCCTCCTGCTCAGTCTCTGATGATTCTCTCCCAAACAGAGCCAGCCACCATCTTGTGTCTTTCCCAATCAATCTCTTGTATGAGGTTTGCTGTGTGGTGTGCCTTTATGGTATTCCTTGGATCTGGACTGCCAGAATACTTTTTCCTTCAGAGCTACAACCCTTCCATTGGGGAAACCTTTCCCCTCAGAGCTGTAAGACAACCAACCTTATCTGTAGGGGAAGAAAAGGCATTAGTGGCTGCCGACATTCAGAATGTGGGCAACATTGATGAAGGAAGGTATAAAGGAGAATTTGGGGGAAATATTTAGAAATTACTTTGCTTGTGACTGCACAGGTGTATAACACTATAAAAACTTGCATTTGGCAATTTAAATATGTATTTAAAATACATGCATCTTATTGTACATAAGTTATATCTCAGTAATGCTGATTTTAGAAACAGGGAAAGTTTTCAATTGATTTACTTTAAAGAGTAATGCTGAAATCTCAGTTGTCCACATCCTATCATTGCTTTTTATAAAATTCAAGGTGGCTCATGGAGATTATGGGGAGGGATTTAAAGTGCACCCCTCCCTACTTTAAACAAAACTGTAATGGTATTTTCAATGTCCCTTGGAGCTAAAGCCCAGGACTCTAGACTTGCACATGCCCCAGATGATTCTGTAGTTTGAGTCCCTTTTCTAAAGTGACCCAGGTCTAGAGGACTTTTGATCTGTCAATGAGCATTTCCTGAATTCAGAATCTCACCCAGAATCAAAAAACTTAGAGAACAAAAACAAAAACCTTTCATTACTTAAACAAATTAAGTTGCAAAGCCCTCTTTAAAACCAGCTGAACTATGTTTTTGGCTAAGTTGTGTACAGAAATCATCTCTTGTTTATAATGGAGTGTTATTAATTGTTCTGTTTGGGTAACCTATGGACTCCAAAATACTTTAACACCAAAGTGTCAACCCAGTCAACCAGTCTTATATAGATATATGTATGTGTATAGCTTGACACTTTTCCAGCATTGTTCTGGAGTTTTCTTTTGGGAGGACAAAGTTGGTGGACTCCTACTGTGTGATCCAGATTCAGAAAATTTCATTTTGTTTTACAGTTTGGGAGGTTTGTTCAGTACATGGAATGGTCAGGTGACCACATTGCTTTTGTGCCTGCTGTGAGACCATCATGGCATGAGTGTGAAGTAGAAGAAGCAAGAGAAAGAGAGATCAGAAGCCCATAATCCCCTTTGAGATCACACCCGATTGACCAAAGACCTCCTGACAGGCCCTGTTTCTGAACCTACCACCTTCCAGTAGTAACACTGGATAATGTGAAGCCTCTGACTCTTAGGCTTTTGGGAAACATTCAGGATCCAAACTACAGGAGTGGTTTCAGCTAGCATGTACTGAACACTTACTGTGAACACTAGGTAGCCCTTCTCACTTTAGATCCTCTTGCTGCCTCAATGCATAACCAACAAAGAAGAATCAAAGTTCATTGAGGTTAAGGAGTTCTCAGAGTGTTCATAGCCACATGAGTACCAGTGCTAGATTTGAGTCCAGATCCAACTCAAAAGATGTGGGAGAAAAAGTTATATGCTACCTGACTCCCTTACAGTGTACACACACAGCAAGCCTTGTACAGACTCATCCCTAGTGTGGAAACATACATGGGGTGTTTCTAGGTCTACGGCTTAAGCACTGAGGAAGACAAGCTGATGCATACATCAAGACCAGGCTGGGGGCATTCCAATAACAGCACCAGCTGCTGGGGTGACTGGTGTGGCTGGGAAGAGCAGAAGGCTTAGAGCTCTGCTAGCTCTGAGCCCAGGTGGCCAGTTGAGAAGACGCCAAATTATCTGCCTCCTTCAGGCTTTTGTTCCTGCAACTCCACATAGAACCAAGCACACAGAAATGCTTGCTTCCCACCATGCCATGATTTATGTTGACAGTTGCTTGGTAAGCAGGTGGGCAGAAAAGGTTCTCCCAGCAGGAGAAGGCTGGCTGCTGCTTCATGACCCGCTCTTCTGCACTAATGAGTTCCACCCAGTGCTGCTGCTGCTCTTCCTGAAGCAGCTACATCAGAGAGGTTAATTCGTTGATGGGGAGCCAGTGTCCCGAGCAGGTGAGTGTGCACATTCTGAACTTGGCCAATGATTATTAAAAGATGACTGTATTCATTAGCTCTATGTTTCTGTGGTGGAATAACAGCGATCATTAACTCATAAAGAGAAAACATAAACTTAGCTCTTAGTTTTGAAGTTTCAATCCAAGGTTGGGTGGACCAACCACTTTGGGTCTCAGGTGGGGATATTGGATGGTAAGGGTGGGGATGTGTGGCAGAGACAGCTTTTCACATAACTAGCCAGGAAACAAAGAAAGACAGGAAGAGACCTAAGAATCCCCCAGAAGGCTTCATCTCCTAAGGGTTCTACCAGGCCCCAGTAGCACCACACTAGGTACCAAGTACTTTGGGTACTAAAGAAAGGAGATTGTACGAGTGATGACATCATCACTGCTTATTAATATTTCCGCTGGAAAATAAACCCCTATTTCTTAGAGCACACGGTCCTGGCGTCTACCTGCAATGTTTACAAGAAAGGTCTTAGGCATCCCTCTTCATATGTGTTAGTCTCCAGAGAAACAGAACAAACAGGATAGAGATGTGTAGAAAGAAGCAATGGTTCATAGAGTTATGGATGCTGAGAGGAGCTGCAATTTGCTACCTGTAAACTGGGACCCCAGGTAGTATAGTCCTAACTCAAACCTGAAGGCCTGAGAGCCAGGAGAGCTCACAGTAAAAGTCCAGACATGAAGGCCTGTGAGTTGGGGAGCTAATGTGTAAGTTCCAGCCTGAGTTTGAAGGAATAGAACTGGGGTTCCCAATCAGGAAGCAGAAGGTAAAGCTCCTGCTCAAACAAACAGCAGGTCCGTCCTTGCTCTGCTCTTTTGTTGTATTCAGGGGAAAAAACTAAGGCTCTCCTCTTCCCTTCTGACACCCTCAGTGTTTAGCTAAGTGAGCATCATGTAGTCCAGTGAAAAGGACATATAAACATAACCATCTTCCCTTGGTCAGGGATCTCTTCCTTTGTCTCTTTACATATTCAATTTCCACAACATGACACTGTGCTAAAGTCTCCAGTAGAAAACTCAGAGTTTTAAAAATAAAGCATGAAGGCTGGGCCAATGAAGAACTACCCAGGAAGCCTATGGCAGTGACTCAAATGGTGCCAGACAATGCGGGTCTCTACCCTAAATGTTTATGTGATTTTGGGGGTAGGGAGATAGTAGACCACCTCCACCCCCCTGCAGTGGGACAGGACACTTTATAAAGCTTTACAACAGTCCTCCCTTGGCTGTACTCCGCAGTAAGTATTTTTTACTCAATGTATATAAAACTTCAGTAAGTGCAAAGATGGCAGAAACGTAGGGTCACACATGCATGACCCGCTCTTCCTGCAGTTTTTAGAGTGATTTATTTTGTCACTGGAAATTTAACAGCTTACTCTGGTTCCAAAGAAGATTCCTGATTTAGAAAACAACAAAGGGAAATTGAAGAGCAAACAGGAGTTTTGAAAAGTTAAGGAACTAACTGAATCCATTCTAAAACTGAAACTCGGCTGTGCCTGTTTAAAAAAAAAAAAATGGTTTAACATCTCTATCTACTCTTTTTGATAATTTGTTTTACACAGTCTTATTAGTGGATTTGCATTTTTATATCTGGACTAAATACCTAGACTGTTGGGGAAAATAAGACTACTTATTTGAAGTGATATCCAATAAATAGTTTGGTCCAAGGAGCCCAAAGTCAGGCTAGATTCTGTTGTGGAAATAAGTGCTCATCCGTTGGTCTCCCTCATCAGGCCCTTACCATTGGGCTCCGAGCATCATCCATGCCCCTTGCTAGCATTATTTCCTTCAAGAATAGCTATGAGCCCTTTCCACCTGTATTCATTCACTTCACCCTACCTTTCCCATACTCCCCCATTTCCCTATTATTTATCTGAACAACTCCAAACCACTCTTTAAAACACAGATCAAATATCCCCCCCCACACACACACACACTTCCTCCACAAAGCTTTCTGCAGCATTCTCGGTCATCCACCCTTTTTTCCTGACCCGTCAAACTGCAATATGAACTGTCATTGAAGTTATTTCCATTTCTTTCTCAAACTTCAAACTCCTTTAATTGTTGAAGCCTGTTTTCCTTGTCTTTCCATTCTAATGTGTATCACAGGGTTAGACCTATAATAGGTGCTCAATAAACATTTCTTAAACAAGTAATTATTTTGATAAGACCTTTGATACTTCTAAATGTCCAGTCAAATGAACATATAAACTTTTTTTTTTTATTATTTATTATGTATACAGTGTTCTGTCTGCAGGTATATCTGCAGGCCAGAAGAGGGCACCAGATTTCATTATGGATGGTTGTGAGCCACCATGTGGTTGCTGGGAATTGAACTCATGACCTCTGGAAGAGCAGCCAGTGCTCTTAACCACTGAGCCATCTCTCCAGCCCTGAACATATAAACTTAACTGTCTTCCTTTAGTCAGGGATCTCTTCCTTTGTCTCTTTACATTTTCAATTTCTGCAACATGACACTGAGATAAAGGCTCCAGTAGAAAACTCAACAGTTTTTAAAACTGTATTTTCTATGGCATAGAAATACAGTTAAAAAACAAAAATCACTATTCTGAGAGACCATCAAGTAGCTTACAAAGCCCTAGATTGTGTCATGAGTTTTTGAGGAGGTAGTCTGTTGATATCTGGCTTTACTCAAGCAACTTTAGCACTTTCTTGGAGACCTTCGTGCACCAGCACAGGACAGAGGAATAAAGGTCTGTGGTTGTATCAGTTACTGTTGTGCTGCTCTGACAAAACGTCCCACAGGAACACCTTAAGGGAGGAGAGGGTTATGTGGACTCATGGTTTCAGAGGGATTTTAGGCCACCCTGGCAGAGAAGACAGATGGAGGGGCTATGATGGTGGAGCTCGAGGCAGCCGCTTGTCCACACGGAGGCAAACAGGAAGCAGAGAAAGCACTCTAGACTCACGGTGGGTACCGCCTTCAAAGGCCTGATAGATCTTCAAAAGAGCCGCTCGAGCCGTGGGCTGAGCTGGAAACACCAGCCTGTGAGGATATGTCTGCTTTAAATCGTAGCTGTGATCATCAACTACTTTTAATTTTGGACCCACAGAGGCATACTGTGGCTCATCCGACAAACGGCTAGAGTGATCCCAGGGGACGAGCTGCATAGTTAAATGGAAAAGGAGTGAACGAAGAAGGCTCTTTGTGCTGTTGTTACCATGCGATTCAACAAACACCCCTGCGTTCCTGTCCTTTCCTTCTTTCTCTAGCCTTTCTCTTCTTGTTTCTTTTTCAGTTTGCGCTCTAAAACGATGTGGTTACTCACAACTCTTTCTGTGTGTGGGGAGAGATTTTGGTGTTGAGGAGCTGATGGAAGGTGCTGCTTGTGATGGAGAACAGTAGACACGTACACTCAATCCCCATAGTGTGCAGCCCTAGGAAACTCACAGAGGACTCAAGAATGCAAAACCTCCATTCTCACAAGCTACTCTTTCAAAAATTAAACATTTACCAGTATGAAGTCTGTGGACCTGAATTCTCCTGGTAACCTAGTGGGCTTTGCCAGCTGATCTGCAGATCTGGGGGCTCTATCAGACACCCTCCACTTGATGCCTGGAGATAGGACTCCCTCTCACAGGTCAAGTAGAGGCAATCCAGGGCTGGCTCAGGGTTTCTCTGTGCCAGTGACCTAAGCTTCTGTGATCTTGCTGCTCTGCCGTTCCCAGCTGTCGCTCTTCCATGGCACCCAGTGTGGCTGATACCATATTCCAGTTGGGGGAGGGGGGATGAAAGGGCAAACTGTGTCCTGTCTCTTCCCTTTTACTTACTGATAACAGGTGCATATACCACTGCTGGTCACCGCTAGTTGGCCAGAACTTAACCACATGGCTATGTGCCCGTTAACAAGCAGAGGTCTAGATTGGAGAGATGGCTTAGCCAGCAAAGTACTTGCCTTCCAAGCACAAGGACCTGGGGTCGGTTCACAAAACCCACATGGAAAGCCAGATGTGACAAGCCCTTGTAACCCCAGTGCTCCAGGTGGAAGTAGAGAGGGAAGATGCTGGGGGCTCACTGGCCTACTCAATAGCCTCCAAGCCCTGAGAGACCTTGCTTTCCACAAGCACCAAGGTAGATGGCCCCTGAGGAATGGTAGCTGAGGCTGTCCACACTTGCTTGCCTCTGTCTCTGACATGCATAATAAAACAGGGATTTTAGTGCTATGGGAGAAAGTGTGTGTGGCCCTCAGGGGACATTTGCCAGTTTCTATCACATTGCCAAGTCATGATGCTTCTTCAAATTTTCAAATTTGGCTTTAATTACAATTACATTGATATTCATTCTCTCTCTCTCTCTCTCTCTCTCTCTCTCTCTCTCTGAGTAATTTCTCTGCTGGTATCTGTGAATATTCATGAGCTTCTTCCTAGTTCCTAATGGTTGCCTTAACTTTCTTTTAAGGGGTACCATCATTAGAATATTCTAATCCAATAGCCTAAAGGCCCACTGGGATTTTACATTCAAATGTAAGGAGAGTTAAAGATCTAAGCAACATGGTTATTGCACTTGGCACTTTACTCTGAAGATGAGACAGACATTTTCTGCTCAGTACTAAGGATGTCTAGAGAATACTCATCGATCAAGGTTCTTTTTAAAAAAAATTTTTTAAATTTATTTTTTATTTCTTCAAGTTACATCTCAATCACAATCCCCTCCCTACTCCTCCCTCAGGTCCCACCCTACCACCTCAAATCCCTCCACCTGCTTCCTTTTTTTTTCTTTTTTTAAGTTTAAGGTATATCTTCCCCCCCCCACACACACAGCTCCCCCTTTCAGTCCAACAAATGGCTCTTTCTCTTATAACAATAAATACAATACAAAACAACAAGAATAATTAGTCCACAATTATGAAAATTATAAGGTGTAACATACATTCCCAATGTTCAGTCCATACGTATTTGGCAACTGATTTTAACATTCTACTATGCATCCATCTCTATGAGTTTAAAGTTTTATATCCAACTCAGCTTCCATCCTAACTTGCACCACCAGCTTAAAAACATCTTCGTAGATCCAGAACACCCTCTTAATTCCTAAACAACTCAAAATTTAACTATGAAACTATAACAATCTAGTCTTCAACTACATCAGAGACCTGAGAAGGATAAATATATCTGATTATACAGGAAGTGCAGGGCTAGCAGCTTCCAAAACTAAGAAATGACAGACAACTGGCTACCTGGACAGTTCCCAATTTCTCTCCATACATTAGAGCAACTATCTTCATGCTTTTGGCCCAGTTTGTCTGGCAGACATTAATTGTGAAGCAGGAATTATGAAGGACTTGCCTACCCTGTCTTGGCAGAGCTAGGCTGTCAACTTACCTGCTTCCAAGTTTTGTCCTTTTCAGACAGCAGTCTGTCTACAGTTGAAGCAAGGGATTTTTCTTGCTCAGTGACAAGCTTGCCACTAATGCAACCATCTCCAATTGGAAACTCTTCAATGCTCATCTTCTACTTGGAGTAGAATAGGGGGTGCTGTCAGGAGCTGATATGTCTCAATATAAAAAAAAATCTTAAGTTAAGAAAACATCTTTGAATGCCATATTCTACAGATCTCTTGCAGTTTTTGAAGACCTTTCTTTTCTGTATATTTGGATAAGCAACTGTTGCTTGTCTCTTAGCAACTTGATTTCTGATTAACTTAGAAAACATCTGAGATAGACTAATCCTAGTACCTAACAAAATGGCATGCTTGAATGACATTAGTTTGCATTTCTTAATTATCTTAAACAGTTTATGACAGTTCCCAACAAAAGGCCAAAACTCCACATTTCATTTTTAAGCATTATCTAGGTGCAATACCTTAGGGTTAACTTTAATTTTGTATCAATATACAAAGATCAATACCAATTTAGCCAAATATAATCTTAATTTTGTATCAATATGCAAAGATCAATACCAATGTGGCCAAATATAATCTTAATTTTGCATCAATATACAAAAATATAAGAGCATATTCAATAATGTGTCTGTTTTTCTTTACCATTCCTATATTATGTCTATATCCCATTTTTTTCTCAAGTCTTTCCCCCCCTACAAAGGAGAGAAAGAAGGATACAGAAAAGAAAAAGAGAGAAATCTCTGGGTCTAACCTCCAAAATCTATTTAACAAGACCATTTAACAACTTGTAACCTCTACCCCTAAATAACAAGAAGTATCTATAACCTATTAAAATGACCAAATGGGGGAAAAACACCCACCCTGCCTTCTGGAGATGGGACATCACTTTCTTAAAATAACTTCCTGCTGATTTGGGATGTAGGAAACCTGCTTGGTGTCCAAATAAGAATAGAAAAATGGTTAAGCATGTTAATAGAATCAGGCTTGATGTTCAGTCTTTTTGTGCTCAGCTATTTAAATGTCCTAAGAAGTTTGTAGTTAGAGGCTGAACCTCAGGGCTTTACTGAAGTTCTGGCTGAAACAGTCTGGGGCTGAACAATCTTAGTAAGTGATTTTGAGTTGTTGTACTTGTAGATTTTTTTTGAGAAACAGTTATTGAGGAAGTTTGTGAGGCTGGATCATCTGGGCTACTTGTCTTCTTTGGTGTCTGATCTCTTTTCTTCTGAGGTTTCAGTTGTCCAATTGTCCCTGGACTCCTTAGATGGATGCTTTTAATCTCCTGGAAAGGTAAGAACAGAGCCCTGCCCTAATCCTAACTCTAGGGCACTACTTTTCTTTTGGGGGGGAGGTAATATTTTTCTTGGAGCAAATTGGGTTTTTTTTTTTTTTTACAATATAAAAAGTATTATCTTTCAACTGAGATTAAAAAGGAAATTATTTTGATATTTTGGAACTAAATATACCTTTAAGTGTATATATTTTGAGATCTCAAAGGACAATTCACTTTGAATTTTAGCATGCCTTTTGCGAATAGCTTATAAACTTAAATCATTGCAAATCCTATGTGTCTGCCTCTGCATTCCAAGTATTGTGATTAAATACATGTGCCTTCCAACTGTTGGGAATAAAGATGTGTACAACCACCCCTGGATCTAAGTTTTTCTCTATTTGGAGCTTGCTTTGTGTCAGGCTGGCCTTGAACTCAGAGATCTGCATATTTCTGTCTTCATAGTGTTGGGATTAAAAGTGATTGCCTCTCAAGTGATAAGATTAAAAGTGTGCACCATCACTACCCTGTTTAATGTAACTCTAGAATTTACAAGATAACTAACTGTATAGTGATCCTCCTGTCTCTGTTGGAGTTAAAGGCATGGCTAACACTGCCCTTCTTAAATATTTTACCTTAGTTCCAAATTACATCAACTCTTAAATGTTTAACAAACCAGGTTGAACTGTAGTAACCCCTAATTTATTTATGGCATTTTAAACCTCTTAACTGCCTTTTTAATGCCAAACAATGAAAATATCCTTTATACATACAAAAAAACTTTTAAGCTGATATCCAAGTATGTGTGAGCTATGTGGCAACCTTCAGTCTAATATTCTAACCTGAAATTAAGACCATTTTTCCTTGCAAGCCAGTAAGGCAAGTATGCCTTTGGTAAATGATCATTTGAAAATTTTATATTTTATTTTATTATGCATTTTAAGCTTAGTTACTCTTTTTAAGTTTTTTCGAGTTACTTCTAGAAGATAGTTTCCTCTTACCTCCCCTTCTATTATTCCTCATTATTCCTCTACTTGGTATTCTCCTTCTCCGTAGATGAGGTGGGCCCTCACATAGCATACTCCTTCAGTTTGACATTCATGTGAAGGCCATGAACTTCCTCTTGTACTGGGGCTTGGTATGGCACACCATCTAGGTTAAGGTGTTCCACTAACCTGCAGCATATTTCATGACTCACTGCCAGATGAAGTTTTTCCTAAAATAGATATGCTATGTTCCTATCTGTTTGCATCTGTGTGTTGTAGGATGGTTGTCCTGTGATATATGGCTAATATCCACTTATAAGAGAATACATACCATGTTTATCTTTCTGGGACTGAGTCAGCTCACTTAGGATGAGCTTTTCTAGATCCATCCATTTGGTTTTGGGTTGCATGACTTCCTTATTTTTGATAGCTGTGTAGTATTCCGGTGTAGAAATGTACCACAGTTTTTTTTAATCCATTCTTCAGTGGAAGGACATCTGTTTTGTTTCTAGTTTCTGGCTATTACGAATAAAGCTGCTATGAACATTGTTGAGGCAATGTCCTTGTGGTTTAATTTTGAATCTTTTGGATATATGCCCAAGAGGGGTATGGCTGGGTCTGGAGGTAGAATTATTCCCAATCTTCTAAGATATCTCCAGATTGGTTTTCAAAGTGGTTGTACATGTGTGTACTCCCACCAGCAATGGGGGAGTATTCCTCTTTCTTCAAAACCTCACCAGCATGTACTATCATTTGAGTTTTTGATCATAGCCATTCTGACCAGTTTGAGATGGAATCTCAGAGTTGTTTTGAGTTGCATTTCCCTGATGACCAAAGATGTTGAACATTTCTTCAAGTGCCTCTTGGCCTTTAGAGATTTTTCTCTTCTGTGAATTCTTGGTTTAGCTCTATACCTCATTCTTTGATGGGGTTATTTGATTTTTTGTGTTTAATTTCTTGAGTTCTTTATATATTTTGGATATTAGCCCTCTGTCAGATGCTGGGTTGGTGAAGATGTTTTCCCAGTCTGTAGGCTGCTGTTTTGTTCTAAGGACAGTGTCCTTTGCCTTACAGAAGCTTTTCAATTTCATAAGGTCCCATTTATTGATTGTTTGTTTTAGCACCTGAGCTATTGGTGTTCTGTTCAGGAAGTTGCTACCCATGCCAATGAGTTCCAGGTTTTCCCCCACTTTCTCTTCCATTAATGTTAGTGTGTCCGGGTATATGTTGAGGTCTTTGGTCCACTTAGACTTAACTTTTGTACAAGGTGATAAGTATGGGTCTATTTGCATTCTTCTACATATTGACATCCAGTTAGACCAGCACCATTTATTGAAGATGCTTTCCTTTTTCCATTGTATGTTTTTGGCTTCTTTATCAAAAATTAAGTGACCATAGATGTGTGGGTTTATTTCTGGGTCTTCAATTCGATTCCATTGGTCAACTGGTCGGTTTCTATACCAGTACCATGCTGTTTTTATTACTATTGCCCTGTAGTACAGCTTGAAATCTGGCATGGTGATACCTCCAGATGTTCTGTTATTGTACATGATTGATTTAGCTATTCTGGGTCTTTTATTATTCCATATGAAGTTGAGAATTGTTTTTTCCAGATCTGTAAAAAATTGAGTTGGTATTTGGATAGGAATTGCATTGAATCTGTATATTGCTTTTGGTAAGATTGCCATTTTTATTATGTTGATCCTACCTATCCATGAACAAGGGAGATCTTTCCATCTCCTGATATCTTCTTCAATTTCGTTCTTCAGGGACTTGAAGTTCTTATCATACAGGTCTTTTACTTGCTTGGTTAGAGTTACCCCCAGGTATTTTATATTATTTGTGGCTATTGTGAAGAGTGTTGATTCCCTTATTTCTTTCTCAGCCCATTTATCTTTTGTGTAAAGAAGGGCTATGTAGAGAGCTGCGACGTGCCGCACCCTAAAGATGGCGCCGGTTTCCGCCTTCCACCAGCCCGATGGTGAGCGCTCTCGGTGGTAAACAAGTCCATATTTGGCTAAGACTGCTGATCTGGCTTGCTTCTGCATACGTGGGCCTCTAAGATAGCACCACGTGGCTTTACTTGATTGGCTGTTCATATAGTATTTAGCCTGTGGGTTGGGTCAGCCCAGGCATTCGGAAGACTGTTTTCAAGGGACCTGAATAAACTGCTTGAGAAGAGCTTTTGCGAGTTGCATCGTTCTTGCTGGTCGAGAGGGACGCGACAAGTGGTGGCCCGTACGGGGAACTAGAAAAGACTCAGAACTCCTGCAGTCAGGGGCAGTGCACTGGTAAGTTCCCGGGGTAAATTGGGACAATAAAGTTTCACGGAAATAGCGAACAAAAGGTAAAGTTTCACGGAAATAGCGAACAAAAGGTAAAGTTTCACGGAAATAGCAAACAAAAGGTAAAGTTTCGCGGAAATAGCGAACAAAAGGTAAAGTTTCATGGAAATTGCGAACAAAAGGTAAAGTTTCGCAGGAAACTGCGAACTGAAAGTAAATTTTTAATCATGGGATTGTCTCAGTCACATCCAATTTTTCTGGCTCTTCAGGAGCTACTTTTAGCTAGGAATTTGAAACTTAAGAAGTCAACCCTAACGCCGGGCGTGGTGGCTCACGCCTTTAATCCCAGCACTTGGGAGGCAGAGGCAGGCGGATCATTGTGAGTTCGAGGCCAGCCTGGTCTACAAAGCGAGTCCAGGACAGCCAGAGCTGTTACACAGAGAAACCCTGTCTCGAAAAACCAAAAAAAAAAAAAAAAAGAAGTCAACCCTAGAGAGATTTTTGAATGAATGCGACTCTGTGGCTCCGTGGTTTGCGGTGTCCGGGAATCTTATGGTATCCTGCTGGGACAAATTAGGCAGAGACTTGGATTTTGCTTGGGAGCAAGGTACTCTGAAGCATGGAGTAAGACCGATTTGGAAGATGGTGAGGAGTTGTTTAGAAGATCAGAGATGCTGTAACAAAATCAAGGAGGGAGAATCAGCCTTGGAACTGCTGCAAGGGGAAAGATCTGAGCAGGCAGACAGTGAAAGGGGAAGCAAAAAGAAGGTCCCTCTCTATCCCGATCTTAGAGATTTTAGAGATTTTGAGGATTCAGAGGGCATGGATTCTGAAGGGGAGCTACACGCTCTAATAGAACAGTTAGAGAGGACTGCTATTAGAAAAAGGGAAAAGAAAAAGGTAGAAGAGAAAGACACGTTGGCGGCAGTCAGTGTAAGTGAAGCTGTTGCCGCAGCACCTTTCAGCCACGTTGGCGGTGGTCGGTGTAAGTAAAGCCATTGCCGCGGTGCCTTCAACTCCCCCTCCATACCCAGAAGCCGTTCAGATAGATCAGCCTGTTCAGTCCTTGAAAGTAGGGAGATCTTTCTGCCCGGGGATGTGGACACAAGTAAGAACAGAATTACAGTTTGCCTATCCGGTATACCAAGATCCACAAGGGAACAGGTACGAGGACACTTGATTTTAAAGTAATTAAATCCCTTGCAGAGTTGGTTCGTACCTATGGCATTACCGCTTCTTTTACATTGACTCAAGTAGAAGCATTAAGCAGACATTGTATGACTCCGAGTGATTGGAGTGGCTTGGCCCGCGCCTGCTTAAGTCCAGGGCAATACTTAGACTGGAAAGCTTTCTTGATTGAGTATGCCACTGAGCAAGCAGCCATTAATCAGAGAAATGGAAATCCAGCCTGGGACAGAGATATGCTGCTTGGGCAGGGGAGATTTGCCAACCAGCAGACAGGATATCCCAATCAGGTTTATGAACAAATAAACCAGACAGCTATCAAGGCTTGGAAATCCCTTCCTAACAAAGGGGAGGTGAGTGGGAACTTAACTAAGATTCTACAGGGCCCCATGGAGCCCTTTTCAGACTTTGTGACACGATTGGTGGAAGCGGCAGGGAAGATTTTTGGTGACCCGGATGCTGCTATGCCACTAATAAAACAGTTGGTCTATGAGCAATGTACCAAAGAGTGTAGAGCCGCTATCACCCCTTACAAGAACAAAGGGCTAGAAGCCTGGATGAAAGTGTGTAGAGAACTTGGAGGGCCGTTAACTAATGCTGGCCTTGCTGCCGCGGTAGTACAGTTGACCAGAAAAGGTGGAGGAAGTCCAGGAGTTTGTTTTAAGTGTGGCAAGATGGGACACTTTAAAAGACAGTGCCCCAGGGGAAGGAGTACAGAAAGTACAGGAAGTGCACAACGCCCCAGGCGGCCGGGGTTATGCCCAAAATGTAAAAAAGGGAACCATTGGGCTAATGAATGCCGTTCAGTGACAGACATCCATGGCCAGCCTTTGACTCAAGGTTATGGTGGCGCTCGTCCAAAAAACGGACAGCGGGGCCCACGACCCCAGGGCCCACAAATATATGGGGCAGTAGAGAATCAGGACAAAGAACAGAATCAAGAGAGATGGCCAACCCTCCGCCATTCGAGAGACTGTGGAGAGTCACTGCAGGCTCAGCAGGATTGGACCTCTGCTCCACCACCAGACTCGTATTAACGCCCCAAATGGGGGTCCAGTTAATTGAAACAGATTTTAAAGGACCCCTTGAACCTGGTACAGTTGGTTTGCTGTTAGGGAGGTCATCATCAGCCTTGAGAGGACTTATTGTCCATCCTGGGGTTATAGATCCAGATTATACAGGAGTGGTTAAGGTCATGGTAGCCTCCCCCCGTGGTATAACAGCTATCTCTCCTGGAGATAGAATTGCTCAGTTGGTCATGTTGCCGAGCTTACATGATCGCTATGTGGCAAGGGATCGAGAGAGAGGAAAAGATGGTTTTGGGTCCACGGGCACGGATCTGACTTTTCTCTCCTTGGATTTGGACCAACGCCCCGTCTTGGAGTTAAAAGTTGATGGTAAAAAGATCCTGGGCCTTTTGGATACTGGGGCTGATAGGAGTATCATAGCAAAGAAAGACTGGCCTTCAGGTTGGCCCATACAAGCCTCTTCTCAAACACTTCAAGGCCTGGGTTATGCTAAGACTCCAGATATGAGTGCAAGATTATTAAAGTGGCAGGACCAAGAAAACCACTCAGGAGAAATGCAGCCATATGTACTTGAGCTCCCTATCTCCCTTTGGGGAAGAGACCTTTTAAAGGATATGGGATTTAAATTGAGTAATGACTATTCTGATTCAGCCCAACGTATGATGCAAGATATGGGATATGCTCCAGGCTTTGGAATAGGAAAATATTTGCAGGGGCGGAAAAGTCCCATATCTATGCAGCAAAGACAAAAGAGACAGGTCCTGGGTTTTTCCTAGGGGCCACTGAGGAGGGCATTCCCATAACTTGGAAGACGGAGGACCCAGTATGGGTTCCTCAGTGGCCACTTTCCTCTGTAAAATTGAATCCAGCCAAAGAGTTGGTGGATGAACAGATGTCTTTAAAGCATATAAAACCATCTGTATCTCCCTGGAATACACCTATCTTTGTCATTAAAAAGAAATCTGGAAAATGGAGATTGTTGCATGACCTGCGTGCCATAAATCAACAAATGCAGATCATGGGCCCAGTGCAACGTGGCTTGCCGCTTTTATCATCTTTGCCAGCCTCATGGCCCATTATAGTTATAGATATAAGAGATTGTTTTTTCTCCATCCCTTTGTGTGCCAAAGATAGTGAGAGATTTGCATTTACTGTTCCATCCTGTAACCATGAAGAACCTGATCAGCGGTTTGAATGGGTAGTATTACCTCAGGGCATGGCAAACAGCCCCACTATGTGCCAACTGTATGTGGGGGAAGCCATTGCTCCCTTGAGAAAGAATTTTCCAGATTTAAGATGTGTTCATTATATGGATGATATCTTACTGGCAACTAAGAGTGAACAAATGTTAGATCAGGCCTATGAAGAATTAGTCCACTTATTAAAAAAGAAAAGGTTGTTTATTGCTCCTGATAAGGTTCAAAAGGAAAATGTGATTAATTATTTAGGAGCAAAGGTTGGACCTGAAAAGATAATACCTCAAAAGATTGAGATAAGAAAAGATAATTTAAAGACTCTAAATGATTTTCAAAGGTTGTTAGGAGATATCAATTGGGTAAGAGGCTATTTGAAGCTACCAAATTATGAAATAAGACCCCTATATGATATTTTGAAAGGTGATTCAGCACTTAATTCTCCTAGGCAATTAACAGGAGAAGCAAGAAAATCTTTATGTAAAGTGGAAGAAAGGTTGCAGAGTGCCTTCCTAAAGAGATGGCAGGAAGGACAGCCCATTTCATTGTGCATATTTGCCACCTATGGTCAACCTACAGGATTGCTATGGCAGGACGGACCATTATTATGGACTTATTTGAAGATTTCTCCAAAAAAATCCATAGAACATTATCCCACTGCAGTTGCTGCTTTAGCCTTGAATGGTATCCAACAATGTTTGCAGTCTTTTGGAGTTGCTCCTGCCAGTATAATAGTGCCCTATTCCAGTCATCAAATTAAGATTTTGTGTGGCACTGTAGATGATTGGGCAATATTGCAATGTAGCTTTGAAGGAGTGATTGATAACCATTATCCTAAGCATCCATTGCTATCATTTTTTTAAGGAGCACCCAGTGATATTCCCTAAGGTTACTTCAGCAGTGCCACTTCAAGGGTCACCAAATGTGTTTACAGATGGCTCAAAGACAGGCTGCGGAGCCTATTTGATAGAAAGACAAGGGCCCGTGCTATGTCAATTTCAACCGGGCTCCCCCCAAATAGTAGAGTTGAAAATAGTAATTGAGGTTGTAGAGAGCTGCGATGTGCCGCGCCCTAAAGATGGCGCCGGTTTCTGCCTTCCACCAGCCTGATGGTGAGCGCTCTCGGTGGTGAACAGGTCCATGTTTGGTTGGGACCGCTGATCTGGCTTGCTTCCGCATACGTGGGCCTGTAAGATAGCACCACATGGCTTTACTTGACTGGCTGTTCATATAGTATTTAGCCTGTGGGTTGGGTCTGCCCCACTATTTGGAAGACTGTTTTCAAGGGACCTGAATAAACTGCTGGAGAAGAGCTTTTGTGAGTTGCGTTGTCCTTGCTGGTCGAGGGGGACGCGACAAGTGGTGGCCCGTACGGGGAACCAAAAAAGACTCAGAACTCCTTCAGTCAGGGGCAGCGTGCTGGTAAGTTCCTGGGATAAATTGGGAAAATAAAGTTTCACGGAAATAGCGAACAAAAGGTAAAGTTTTGCGGGGAAGTTGCGAACCGAAAGTAAATTTTTAATCATGGGATCGTCTCAGTCACATCCAATTTTTCTGGCTCTTCAGGAGCTACTTTTAGCTAGGAATTTGAAACTTAAGAAGTCTACCCTAGAGAGATATTTGAATGAATGCGACTCCGTGGCTCCGTGGTTTGCGGTGTCCGGGAATCTTACGGTATCCTGCTGGGACAAATTAGGCAGGGACTTGGATTTTGCTTGGGAGCAAGGTACTCTGAAGCATGGAGTAAGACCGATTTGGAAGATGGTAAGGAGTTGTTTAGGAGATCAGAGATATCGCAAGGCAGTGGAAAAAGGACAAAAGGCATTAGAACAGTTAAAAGAGGAGCGCTCGGTCAAATCTGGGAAAGATACTTTGGAAGAGGATAGCTCAGAGTCTAAAGAGGAACTTAAAATGTTAACAAAGAAAATGGAGACGTCATCTTTGAGGAAGAGTTCTGACTGCACCCGGATAGAGCCCTCAGGTCCGGGGCCGCCTGTGTTGGTGCTGCCTTCATATAATGAGACTTCCCCTCCGAGTGGTCCTAGTGGGCGGTCATTCTATCCAAATGACTGGAGGGAAGTGAGACATGAGCTTCAATAGGTCACATGATACAGAATGCATTAAATTGTCTCAGCAGTCAGCAGATTTTTTACCACAACTGAGGTTTGGGGGTAGGGGTGGTGGTTTGTTTTTGGGCAACGGTTCTCACCTTAAAGGATGGTGGCCCACACGAGTCTCTAACCGGGACCCCCCCAGACAGCCACACTGGGCACCTTTTTGTAGAGGATCCATAGGAGACGAAGGACCTTTTCCCTGGACTGGATGTCAGGAGCGCAGAGCAGTTTGGGTTCAACAAGATTATTTTTCCTTTAGCCCCATGATTAGTAATATAGTGAATAAGTCTTGTACAGGAATGCTTGATATATCTACTAGGGATCCTCAGCAGACTGCCACCAATCCTTTTGATTTGTGTCTTTTGTGTGGGGTAAATGGAAGTTGCATGGACTTGGGACCTGTCATTATGCTTGGGGGAGGAGTTTATCAAAGAGGTAATTTTTCCCTAGGGTCCGCTACCAAATTGTATTTTTCTAGCGGTAGTGGCTCTGGTACTTGGAATTCTTCGTTTCATTCTTACCGTAATAAGACCTTTTCAGCCTCGCCAGTATGTCTCTGGCCTCCTTTTCTGTGGATTGTAAGTAATGGGAGTGCATCCTTGGGTGAAGAAAAGTTAGTATGCACTCCGGGCATATGCTTTTATGCCCTGTGCTGGAATGCCACAGCCTTTCCTGTGGCTGTGGTGACTAGAATGCCTCGATATGTACCAGTTCCTGTAGAGGCCCCTAATACCATGATGCTATTCAGGCTTAAAAGAGATTTTGGCATCACTGCAGCTATTGTTACTGCCATCACTATTGCTGCTGTGGGGGCTACTGCCTCAGCTATTGCCTTGTCTAGTTCTATACAGACTGCCAATGCCCTGAATAACATCTCAGCCACTGTAGCACAGGCATTGAATACCCAGACCTCTATGAATTCTCATCTCAAAGGAGGCCTTATGATAGTTAATCAATGCATAGATTTAATACAAGAAGAGATTGATTCTCTTTGGCAACTAGCACAATTGGGGTGTGAGTGGAAAATGCAAGGTTTGTGTGTTACTTCCGTGCAGTATCAAAATTTTACAAAGGCTGCTAATCTGTCTAGACAATTGTCAGAATTCCTCTTACAGGATTGGTCGGCTGAATTTGAAAATTTGATGAGAGAGCTGAGATCAACAATCGTCCACATCAACTCCACTCGGGTGGATCTGAGCCTGGCTACTGGTTTGACTCTCTGGATACAGATGGCTATGGATCATCTTAAGGAGTGGGCTGGCGTAGGCTCTTTGGCGATACTGATGATACTAGCCTCTCTGGTTTGCCTATGGTGCATCTACAAGATGAGAGCCACACAGAAGCGTAATGCAGCCATGATTATACAGGCCCTTGTCGCCATTGAGGCGGGCCAGTCCCCTCAGGCATGGCTCGCTGCCATGAAGCCTTAAATCTTCACTGAGCATAGTCCCTGCCCACTGAGGTATTCGTTCCACGGATATTAGGGTCTGGCAAGTCAATGACGGAGTAGACGGGTAAGTCTCGGCCACCTAAGACAGGGCAGACCCGAGTGGGGAGGCTGACCCAGAGATGGGTAAGAGTTTGAGCACCGCCCTCCTACAGGCTCAGGCCCACCGTGAGATCCCCAGATATGGGGATTACGAAGCCTTTCCAGGGACTTCTACCAACTTTAGAAAAAATAAAAAAGGAGGAACTGTAGAGAGCTGCAACGTGCCGCGCCCTAAAGATGGCACCGGTTTCCGCCTTCCACCAGCCCGACGGTGAGTGCTCTCGGTGGTAAACAAGTCCATATTTGGACAAGACTGCTGATCTGGTTTGCTTCTGCATACGTGGGCCTCTAAGATAGCACCACGTGGCTTTACTTGATTGGCTGTTCGTGTAGTATTTAGCCTGTGGGTTGGGTCAGCCCAGGCATTCGGAAGACTGTTTTCAAGGGACCTGAATAAACTGCTTGAGAAGAGCTTTTGTGAGTTGCGTCATTCTTGCTGGTCGAGAGGGACGCGACAGGGCTACTGATTTTTTTGAATTGATGTTGTATCCAGACACCTTGCTGAAGGAGTTTATCAGCTGTAGGAGTTCTCTGGTGGAATTTTTGGGGTCACTTAAGTATACTATCTTACCATCTGCAAATAGAGATACTTTGACTTCTTCTGTTCCAATTTGTATCCCTTTGATCTCCTTTAGTTGTCTTATTGCTCTAGCTAAAACTTCAAGTACTATGTTGAAGAAAGAGTAGGCAACCTTGCTTTGTCCTTGCTTTTAGAGCAAATACTTTAAGTTTCTCTTCATTTAGTTTGATGTTGGCTATTGGCTTGTTGAAAATTGCCTTTATTATGTTTAAGTATGGTCCTTGTATGCCTGATTTCTCCAAGACTTTTAACTTGAAGGGGTGCTGTATTTTGTCAAAAGCTTTTTCAGCGTCCAATGAGATGATCATGTGGTTCTTTTCTTTCAGGTTGTTTATGTGGTGGATTACTTACATTGATGGATTTTCTAATGTTGAACCACCACCCCTGCATCCCTGGGACGAAGCCTACTTGATCATGCTTTATGATACCTTTGATGTGATCTTGGATCTGGTTTGCAAGTATTTTTGCATCCATGTTCATAAGGGAAGTTGGTCTGAAATTTTCTTTCTCTGTTGCATCTTTGTGAGATTTAGGTATCACGGTGACTGTGGCCTCATAGAATGAGTTTGGCAGTATTCCTTCTGTTTCTATGTTGTGGAAGAATTTGAAGAATATTGGTATTAGTTCTTCTTTGAATGTCTGGTAGAATTCTATGCTGAAACCATCTGGGCCTGGGCTTGTTTTTTTTTTTTTTTTGGTTGGAAGACTTCTAATGACTTCTTCTGTTTTCTTAAGGGTTATAGGACGGTTTAATTTGTTTACCTGTTTTGATTTAACCTTGGTAGGTGGAATCTATCAAGAAAATTGTCCATTTCATTTAGGTTTTCCAATTTTGTGGAGTTCAAGTTTTTGAAGTAGGACCTAACGATTCCTTGATATCCTCAATGTCTGTTGTTATTTCCTCCTTTTCATTTCTGATTTTGTTGATTTGGTTATTTTCCCTCTGACTTTTAGTTAGTTTGGCTAAGGGCTTGTCTATTTTGTTGATTTTCTCAAAGAACCAACTCTTGGTTTTATTGATTCTTTGTATAATTCTTTTTGTTTCTAAGTTGTTGATTTCAGCCCTGAGCTTGATAATTTCCTCTCATCTGCTCCTCTTGGGAGTGTTTGCTTCTTTTTGTTCTAGCTCTTTCAGGTGTGCTTTTAGGTTGCTAGTATAGGAACTCTCCAGTTTCTTTTTGAAGGCACTTAGTGCTATAAACTTTCCTCTTAGCACTGTTTTCAATGTGTTCCATAAGTTTGGGTATGTTGTGCCTTCATTTTCATTGCGTTCTAAGAAGACTTTAATTTCTTTCCTGACCCAGAGTTCATTGAGTAGAGAGTTGTTCAGTTTCCATGTTTTTGCAGGCTTTCTGTTGTTTTTGTTATTGCTGAAGTCTAGCTTTATTCCATAATGGTCTGGTAAGTTACAAGGGGTAATTTCAATTTTCCTGTATCTGCTGAGGCTTGCTTTGTGACCAACTATATGGTCAATTTTGCAGAAGGTTCCATGAGGTACTGAGAAGAAAGTATATTCTTTTGTTTTTGGGTGAAATGTTCTGTAGATATCAGTTAGGTTCATTTGATTCATGGTGTCTGTGAGGTTCATTATTTCTATGTTTGGTTTCTGTGTCATTGATCTGTCCAGTGGTGAGAGTGGTGTCTTGAAGTCTCCCACTATTAAAGTGTGAGGTTCATTCAATGTGGGATTTGAGCTTCAGTAGTCTTTCTTTAACAAATGTGGGTGCCCTTATATTTGGGGCATAGATGTTCAGTATTGAGATGTCATCTTGGTGGATTTTTCCTTTGATGAGTATGAAGTGTCCTTCCCCATCTCTTTTGATTAATGTTGGTTGAAAGTCTAATTTTTTAGATACTAGAATGGCCACTCCAGCTTGCTTCTTGTGTCCATTTTCTTGGTATATCTTTTTCCAGCTCTTTATTTGGAGATAATGCCTGTCTTTTTTTTGCTGAGGTGTGCTTCTTGTAAGCCTTCTCTGAATAACACCCCCAACACCTGGCACAAGTCACAGACTTTCCCAAGTGATGGCTAGAGTGGAGAGTTCTGTCCAGGGAAGTCCTCCAAGTCAGCTAGGAAGGGCTGTTCATGATAGCTGCAGGATCTGGATCAAAACTGGGAGTGAAAGTCTGACCCGGGGAGAAAGGCAGAACAGTGGTGTGGGAGGGATGTAGGACAGGTAACTATGAGGACCCAGCCTGGTTATTGGCAGGTCAGAATTGCCAACCAGAGTGACTAGTGTCTCAGCAGAAAGTCCATAGAGCTAGGTCAATAGTTCAGGTGGCAAATACTACCAGAATTAAAGGCACAGTTTAATCTCAACACAGTATAGGAGGTGTCTTCAACAACCCACTCTCACTGTGGATAGCTCATCTAGAAAAAAACTAAACAGAGAAACATGAGAGTTAAGCTACACAATAAATCAAATGAACCTAACAGACATGTCTAGAAAGTTCCACCCAAGTACTAGAGAGAAATACACATTCTCCGCAGCCTGTGGGGCTTTCTCCAAAATCGATGAGATGCTAGGACACAAAGAAAACCTCAACGAATAGGAAAATTGAAATAATATCCTGCATTCTATCAGACAACAGTGGAATAAAGCTGTATATCAACAGCAATAGAAACCACAGGAAGTACAGGGTTGTTAAACAACACACTATGGAATAATGGAAGGGGAAAGTGAAGAAATGCAAAGGAAATTTAAGAATTCCTAGAATTGAATGGACAAAAATTTATGGGACACAGATAAGGCAGTTCTAATGAGAAAGGGCCTATACTGAAAAAAATTGAGCTATACCAAAGAAATAAATTAATGATATGTATTTAAGATCTTCGAAAAACAATAACAAAACAAACCCCAAACAGTAGCTGGGAAGAAGCAAACTATAAAGGGCCAAGGGGACAACACTCATGCCTGTTGTCAGGAACCTAAACTATCAGAGGTGTACGTATGTGGCATACTTGCTTCCCTTTCTGAGCAGTCCAGATTACCAGGAGTTTGGGGGTCCAACATTCAGTCCAAAGATTGCCACTAATCAGTTGAGGATCTCTCAAGCCTTTTGTAAGCCAGGGAACGAACCAGTGGAAAAGAACCACTTGGCAGCATTATCTGTGCCTGATTCTCACCAAATATCATGTGAACAGATTTGGATAAATTACTAACAGTAATTAAGGCTGAACATGCTTAATTATATAATTCCAAACCATTTCATGTTAGTGCAGCCTCACTGGAAAATCATAAAACATGGTAGGCAAGATTGAAAAGTTTGAAAGAAACCCCATAAGGATGTGATTAATATTTCAGCTATATTCAGTACTCATACTAAACAAGGATCTTTTTGACCCATCATTGTCATTAAGTTTTTTTTTTAAGAGAGTAATGAAATTGGGTTTTAAAGCATATAACACTGATTTTGAAAAGATCAGTGTGCCTGACCTACAGATAAGAGGCACTCTTTCTGACTTTCTTACTATTTCCCTTTCATATAGTAGAAGTGAAGAGAGAGAGAGAGAAGCCCTCAGACATCATATCCTCTCTACTCAGAAGCTAGTGGGTTCCCACTCAGCCACAGTAAACTGTTGCTCATTAATAGTTATCAAGCTGAGAGTCGGTTCAAGAAAATATGCCACAAGAAAATATGCACACTGTGGCTCCTTAACAAGATTAGAGCTGATGGAGTCAGGGAAATGTTTTCCTACCCATGTATCTCGCTCACCCAACACACTTCTGACAACAAATGTGAAGAGTTTTCCATTACACAGAAAGCAATTCTCCAAGGGACACCACCTCAGATTCCAACACTGTCCCCCTAGAGGTACTATCAGACCAGAATCACTAAGGGCTGAGAGCCTCGATACTGCTTCTCTACTTCAGATGTCAATCAAAAGTCCCAGGTTCTGATCCATGCTTCTGACTGACCAGCTACAAATGGAGGTTTCCTTGACTCCTGGCCTTGCTTTGATTAACTTGATGAAGTGGCTTTTGGAACTTGGGGAAATGCTTTTCTTACATTTACTCATTATAATGAAGTATATTTATAATGATGCAGATGAACATCCAGACAGACAAAGAGCACCTTACCCTGCAGGTATTTCAGTAGGTTCAGCCAACTGAAAGCAGTTCCTAATCCTATCCCTTTGAGTTTTTATAGAAGATTTACTGAGTAGGCATGGTTGGTTACATCCCAGGCCATTGTTGATTAACTCTACTTTCAGATCATCTCTTCTCCCTGAAGGCTGGGCATTAAGCTGAGAGTCGCAGTTCTTTAACCATGTTTGATCTTTCTAATGATCAATTGTCATCTTGAAGCCACCTGAAATCCCCTAGCCTCTAATCATCTTAGAACACAAAATATACCCTTCACATTCTGGAGATCTCGAAGATTTCTTGGAATGAGAATGGAGAAATTTTGTTCCACAACTTTGTCCTTGTAGGAACATCCTGTATTGTACTTACAATCACCTCCATGGTATATAGTCCACTCCACACCCAGGCTATGCCATGAAGCCTGTCATCATTGCTCCTAGGCCATGAGTCTGTACCGTGTGTGATTGTCCTGAATACCATAGGCAATGGGAACATGATACAAGAATTTCTGTATATAAACATATCCAAATGTAGACAGGTAGAATAAAATATGGCATAAAAGATAAAAATAAAATAGCACTCCTATTTAGGGTACCTTCTACAAATGGAGCTTGTAGGACTGGAAATTGTTTGGGGTGAGTCAGTGAAGTGTGAGTGAATGGGAGGGTCTAGATCCCAGGGTATTATTGTACTCTTAGACTATGTTAAAGTTATTTTAAATCTTTTTCTTGTATAATAAAGTAACCATAGCTTATTTTCAACTTTTTACTTTGTTAATTTTGAAATTTTATGAACTTCCCTTTCTTTTATTTTTCAAGACAAATTATTTAATGGATTATTGGGGTGGTGTGGCGTGTGTGTGTGTGTGTGTTTGTGTGTGTGTATGTGTTTGTTTTTGTGACATGTTATATGTGGGGAGATAAGAAGATAACTTTGTGGAGTCAGTTTTCTTGTTCTACCTTTATGTGGATTCCAGAGGTTGAACACATATAGTACAACTGTACAAAAATATTTTCTTCTTTTTAAATTTGTACTTTTTATTTTCTCCTATTTTAATTTTCTACTAATTTTTCACTTTTTAATTTTAAAAACTAAGTCATATAATTGGTAAGTGGAAAAGTAGGGGTAGGAACTGATTTGATCTGAGATATTTCTGACTGCCAGCCTGTCCCCTAGAAATTACCAGTGGTTCTCAGCCTCCCTGATGCTGTGACCCTTACTTAATCCAGTTCCTCATGTTGTGGTGACCCCTAACCATAAAATTATTTTTGCTGCTACTTCATAGCTGTATTTTTGCTTGTTATTAATCATGATGTAAATATCTGATGTGTAACCCCTGTGAAAGGGTCAGGACCCACAGGTTGAGGACCGCTGCTATAAACTATAACTCAAATGCTTTCTCTCCTTGGTGCCTTGCTGGTACAGCAGCATAGCTAGGAAAAACTTGACTAGCACTGCCCAGCTCAGATGTTGACTCTCATTCGGAGGAAAGAATTCCCCTTCTCCACCTCACATCTGCTCCTTTAGTACTTAATCCCACCATGGCAGGCCAGGGAGCTCCAGTTTGGAGCATCCATTCCACCTAGGCCATCAGCAGCAGGCCTGTTCCTGGTGGCATATTTTTATACGATTTATTTGTGTTATCTTAATATCTCTACCTTCCTTCCAACTACTGACCTGATGTAGTGGGGAAAGAATGTTGGGAGGGATAGGGAATGTAGACCTCTCTAGATGTAGCCCCCTGAGGAGATTCCACTCCTCCTCACTAGGATTCCAGGAGTCCAGTCAAACAGCAAACACAGTAGCAGGACCCAGCAGAATTGGTGGTGGCAGCTCCCATTTCCCGGCTTGGGTAGTCTGTTCTCTAAGCCCAACCTCGGCTGCAGTAGCAAACTTGAAGCCTTCTCTGGAATTTTTCTTGCTAGGAGCATCTTGAAGCAAAATGAAGCAACAAGAAGTGGAGCTAAGCAAAAGTGATCTCTCTCTGATTTTTTGGGCTCCTCTTTATACTCTCTGAGTCTGCAGGAGGATGTTTTCCAGCTGGCAAAAATCAGGCCCCCTGCATGAGGCAGTTTCCAGCTGATAGAGATCACATGCTCTCTTATGAGGATGGTTTTCAGCTGACAAATATCATGTCCTTCTCATGAGTCTATTTTTCAGCAGAGGATAAAGGATTTCCACATCCCACACTTGGGACCAAAACAAAAACACATTTGCATAGAACAACCAAATTTTTAAAGAAATCAAAACTTCTGCTACATGTTCCCCCATATTTAAGAGTTGTTTAACATTGTCACGGTAGAGATTTGATCTGAGAATTGAGAACTGGTCAGCTAGGTGGTCATCTGGCTAAGTAGTTATCATATTTGCTACTATCATATTTTACGTATATTTACTACTATAGTTAAATATGGTAATTATGGGACAAAGTCTTGTTCAGATCCACAGCACCACAAGATCAAGCATTGACTCAGTTATTGAATTCTCTTGTCAATTATTATCTGCTGAGCACCTATTCAATGGGAGGAACTACGTCAGATGTTCAGGAGAACAGAGATGTGAAGAAACTGAGTAAGAGTGTTGGCTTGGGGTGTAAGGTGCTATAGAAGTCAGTTATCTACTAGTAAAAACACAGCAGAGACATATCACATGAGAAAAGCCCCAATGCTCCTCTCAGCCAAAACCATACCTGTGTCCAGGGTCCTGCTGCCTGGCATGTGGGCTAAAAGAAATCACCCAATGGCCGAGAGGCAGAGCAACATGGGAGAGGGGGTGGTGCTCCCATTTGCCATCATCTCTCGCTGTGATATTAGATCCGCTCCTCACCCACCTGGCTTCAGGTGTTCTACAGTCTCATGGATAACTGAAAGTCCTCTCTCCTCTGTCTGGCAGGAAGTATAAATGTGGGGACCATTTGTGGACCCACTGGCTACTGGCCCGTCTTTGCCTGCTCCCCTGGCAGGGCTGTGCTGAATGCATGGGTATGAGGAAATGCTTGTTCAGTGCTAAGTGGCCTTTGTGCTCGGTCATTCACTTCCAAGTCTTGTTGCGTGACAAAAGTACATGTTCGGAAGGTTCAGAGTAGCTTTATGGGCATACCCAAGACGCCTGGAAACAGCTTAAAAGAACTCGTGCTTCTTCTAGCGCCTGACTGCCAGCTGCCGGTTGCCAGCTGCCAAGTGTACAATTTCACATCTGGGTTGGGTTTCCTGAACTTGGCCATTAGCCCCAGGGCAAAAGATTGTCTCCGTGACCGTGAAGAATTGTACACAAACAGTGGCTTGGTGTTAGAGTAGTTAGGAGGGGAAGCAAGGCCAAACTTCTAGGAAAGTGCCAACAAGCTGGCACCAACATGGCCGGCTCATCAGTCAGGAAAGCTTGGAAAATTAGAGTGTTCCGGGCAACCTTGAACTGTCTCCCAACTGCAACCAGATTTCAATTCCACAAATAATTGTTGAGGCCCTTCCATATGCCATGCCTCTTTCAAGTATATAGAACGTATCAGTGAAGAAGATGGGCTAGATTCCTGATGCTGGAGTGTTCTCCGAGAAGAATGAGTGATGAACAATAAAAAGACTAAGATAAATCTTTGGGGAGCTATAGAGGGCAAGTGCTTTGGAGACTCACTGCCGGGTTCAGGAGACTGAGGACAGGGCTCACAGGTTACAGTATTAATACGTGCTTGCTTTCATCTGCTTTTCTTCTACAACCAGAGCAGTTCAGGAAGCTTACTCACTGGACAGAAGCAGTTAGGGAGCATAAGCGAACTTCACAGGGTGTGTTGGCAGTGTTAGAGAAATGTCCATACAGATCATGTGTGGTTAAATGTATCTCCAGAAATATTCTCAGCCACCTTGACTCAAGCTTGGTTCACCACTTCCTCCAAAGGGTGGGCTTCCTCCGTGGTACCTCCAGGGTATCTAAGTGCACTCCAAAAGTCACTTCACTTCCCTAGTCTTCCTGAGTTAGGAAAACATGGGGCTAAACATGGGACAGGCATGTGATTATTTTTGTGAGAGGAGAAGATAAAGGTTTAAAGGTAATAGTTACAAAGACTGGGATTAAGGACGGAATCTGTATGTATCATATCCAAAGGCATATGGGAACTATCTTTTCTAATGTAATAGAATTTAGAGGTGGGGCTTTATAAGGAGATTTGGTTTAGATGAGATGGTAAGGTGGGACTACACCATTCTGTCCAGTGTTTTTAATGACAATAAAAAAAATTATAGCTTTCTTTCTGGCTACCATATGAGAATATAAGAAAGTGACCTGTGTAAGCCAGGAAGAGAATGCTTACAGGGAACCAAACTGCCAGGCTTTATCTTGGACTTCCAGAACTGTGAGAAATAGCTTCCTAACCTATGGTACTTTGTTTGGTTTAAGCCAGCCAGCCTAAGGCATTTTGTTATAGTAACTTAAGATAAGACTGTTAGAATTATAACCACCTGTTTGATGAGATAAACATAAAAGTCATGTTTGAAATAGGCCCTACATTCTAAGACCAAATATGTTATTTGAATAGTGGACACAGTACTACGAGGCTCATCCCAGATTCCAACCAGAAGCCCATGAGGCCAAGTTTAAATTAGCAGTTATTTTTTTAAAATGAGGGGATGGAGAGGGCTGGGGATGGGGTACATGAATCCTTAATAAACAGACCTCAAGTACAGGAGGGCTATTGTTCAGAAGTCCACATCTACAAATCTGTGTACATGTGACATGGGCCTCTAAAGAGGCTTGCCTCCTCTATCAATAAATTCAGGTGAGTTATAGTCTCCTTGTGTGTCAGCAACAGGTGGTGAAGGGAACTATGGCTTAAAGCAGTGGGGTCTGTGAGTGGATGTGAGAGAGGTTGATGGTGGCACATGCCTTTTATCCCAGTGCTCAGGGGGCAGAGGCAGGTGGATCTCTGTGAATTCAAGGCCAACCTGGTCTGTAGAATGTGTTCCAGGACAGCCAGGGCTACACAGAAAAACCAGAGAATCTGTGTAGGATAAAAGGGCAAAGGAAAAACACCCAGACCCAACTTGACCCCAAGATCAGGGCCAAGGCAAAGAACCCACTGACCCTGATTTGACCCCAATTCCAAGACAAGGGTCAAGAAACAGAATCACATTAATGCCTGAGCTTGCCCAGAAACCCATCAATCTCTGAACAGGAAAACCCACCAATCCCTGAGCTCGGCCATGCTCAGGAATTGAAATCCTACCAATCCTTACTCTAGAAATTCTACCCTGGGAAGATCCCCCTACCCCCTAAGAAATCCTATATAGACCCTGTCTTTTTCTCAGTTCCCTGCTGCTTCTTGCTTGGGCAGGTGCAGCCACCCTCCTGGGTTTTTCCCTCCCAATAAATCAATTGTATGAGATTTGTTGTGTGGTATGACTTTGTAACTTTGTAGTATTCCTTGGCTCCGCATTGCTAGGATACTTCCTGAACAGAGCTGTAACACTTTTGTTGCAGAAAACCATCGCCTGCCAGAACAGAACTGTTAAACTTGCACTGGGAAAACTTTCCCCTGCAGCAGTTGGAATAGAGCTGGAACACTTGTGTAGTGGAAACCTTTCTAGTCAGAGCTGCAACACTTACAGTCTCATTTTCAGACCTATTCCCTGACCTTTTTCTGGTCAGGAAGGGTCTTTCTGAGATGACCTGTTGTGGGCATCAGGCTGTGTCCTGCACATATTGGAGTATGGGCACAATTACTCCACATTGTGTGATACAGTGCCTTTCAGGCTGGGCCTTGCCCTGTGTGACTCCATTTCACAAAGCAGCAGCTGATCCTGAGTACAAATGTAGAGGAAAGGTGAGTCTACATCTTTGTACATGTAGACACCATGGGACCAGCACAAATCATGAGGCACGGACGATCAGACTCCAGCAAGTCAAAAGGTGCCACTTACTAAGTAGGTTATTAAGTAGGTTGGGGATGTGTAAGGAGAGTAAAGCTTATCTCAGAAAGACCAGGTCCAAGAACTTCTCAAACACAACAGGCTAACAAAGGATACAACAAATACAACAGACCAATGAAGAATATAATACCCACATAAAATGAACCCCCCCAACAATTCATGTAACACTATCATGACAACAGTCCCACTGACCTGTCATCTGACTGTCCATGGGGTTCTGCTCCGCATGGGTCCCTGAATCCCTCTGGAATTGCCATCAGTCCCTATGCTCCCTACTCTATCTTGAAATGATCCCTCACCTCATCTCAATGATACTATGCTTCTGCATCGTGGGTCTTTCTCAGTAGGGGTGTGTGTGTGTGTGTGTGTGTGTGTGTGTGTGTGTGTGTGTGTGTGTGTGTG
>CAJQZJ010032031.1:9147331-9214093 GCA_907164525.1 Lophiomys imhausi | reverse complement strand
GTGTGTGTGTGTGTGTGTGTGTGTGTGTGTGTGTGTGTGTGTGTGTGATGGGTTTCTTAATATCCAGCTGCCTGCAGGGACTCTATTTGCACTTGTATCAATTCTCTGTTTCTTTTTTTTACTCATTCCGCAACACACAACAACAATAACAATAACACCTGTGTGAAGTATTGTGAGCCATTTGAGGGCTTCAATGGGAATCAAGATTAGAAGGCAAACCTGTAATAATTGCCAATGGCTCTTTATCAAAGGAAATGAAGACTTCTTGGTAAGTTGCAGCCAAGGAAACCAAAGCAGCATGCAGATTTATTGTTAAGCTGCATAGTCTCGCATTGTATCAAAGGACAAAACTGTCCATCTATGTTTCCGGCATAGAATATTCCTGACTTCCTCAACTAGGTGAATTCAACAGGAAATAGTTAAGGGCGGGGGCCCCAGAAACCCACAGTTCAGTGGGCAGAGGATATTCCAAGAAGGTCTCTAACCTGAATTAGACACCAGGTTACCTGAGAGGGTCCCACACCACTGCAGGTGGATTGACAAGAACCCAAGTCCCTCCTCTACCTGACCACAGCTAGGAGACCCTTAAAGACAGCATAGTCAGCTCCGTCTTACAGCTTGTCTGAGAGCCGAGAGCTTTGTACCCATCCCAGTCTTTGCTGTGGTATTTGCTTTAAAACATGCATATGTTTAGCTTTCTCATAGAAGCCTCAATCTTTGATTATTGAAAATCAGGGTCTTATATGGCCAGAGACTCCACATGGGAAGCCTTATCCCTCATCTCAGGTATTTTTAATAGCAGGTCATCTTTCAAAAGGGATAAAGTAGTGAAGGCAGTTTTGGTGGCAGCATGGCAGGCATGGTTGGATGCTGGAAGGAATTGTAGCCGGATCAGCAGGCTGACAGGTCATTTGCAGACCACAGTGTGGCTTTGCTGGAGGCACAGCACAGGGAAACAGACAACAGGGTCATCCCAAACTGGGCAGCGCGTCCAGAGGATGCCACCTCTGTATTGTGTTCTTACTGAAGATATTTCAGTACGAAAAAATAAGAACATTAAATTAAAAAGTGAAGGCTTTCTAAGTTCTTGCATATCTGTTTCCAAAGGGAACACTTAAAATGTAATATTCATTGGTGTCTTTCTATAGCAGTTATTGATGTGAATTATATAGATGAATATGGCTTGAGCTTTTCACATACAAATGGAATTTTGCGCTCCTTACTACCTGAGATGCTTTGTTTATTATATTGATAATTACTCCTCTGCCCATACAAGTAGCTTCTCCTCCTCTTGAAAGCTGCCTTGTTTCCTTCCTGAACAAAGCTCGTAACATATCTCACAGGCTCTCGTCTAATGGTTTTGTTGATAACTCCATTTTTTTTCTTTTTGCTATTAAAAACCATGCTGCAAAAGTCTTATTTATTTATGTATGTACACACTTGTTGAATGTTTCCACGAGGTACATTCCTGGTAGTGGCAATACTGGGTTGGGGACCATGAATAATTAAAATTTTGATTATGCTGCTTAATTGTTCTAAAAAGAAAGTTGGACCAATCTGTGTTCCTACCAGAAAGAATGGGCAGCCTTCCCCCACACCTTGCTTCCATTTTTATAGTTGTTATTCACGTTGTATGAAGGATATTTAGCCCTTGTTAGAAGAGAGGGCTCAAAATATGTGCAATACGATACTGTTTGTGAGAACTTCCTGCTGCAATAACTTCCTGTAGCATAGCTTCAGATCTGCAATAGCCCAGAACATCCTGTCTCAGTGGTAATCTTTGTGTATAGTCAAAGCCTGAGGCCATTCTTGTTCACATGATAGTGGCCATTGCATAATCCTACTCTATAGTTTTATGCCAGGAAAAAAGAGGGCAATACATTTTTCTTTCTTATCTTCCTTCAAGTCTGATAACTATCATGTAAATTTTTTCCTTTCTGTTCTCACTCCAGGTGTGGCCAGGATTGCCAAAATACTTTATGAGTTCATAACTGACTTTTTTTTTCTTAGCCAAGATTGAGTGCAAATGATTAGAGGTTAGGGTTTGCTAAGGCAGATTTCTCTGAGTCACATTTAGGTGTGGGAAAGGATTGAAAGAAAGGTTCTGTGTGTCTCCCCCCAGCATCCCTTCCCCAGCGGATACAAAGACACTACACAGGCCTGTTTGATGGGGTGGAGCTGAGTCTCCCTCCCCCATCTCCTCTGTTGCTAGAGCAGAATTCCTTTATTTGTTAAGCACTGGGTTTGCAGAGAAGGCTTAAGTTTGATTTACATGTTTCTAAAATGATTGTTGGAAACCAGAACCCTCCAGTTTTGGACTTAATCAGTTCTAGGTCTTTCTTAGGTCTGGCCAGGGAGTTTTCACTTACAGCTTGTGTTCTTTAGTCTTTAGTGCTCTGCAGTACCTGGCCATCCACTTGCCCGCTGGTGTTGCCGTTGGATCCTTCCCTGTGAGCTCCATTGACTTGCTTGCAGGTGTCAGGAGGGCCTCCCTCTATGCTCAGCATCCTGACTTCAGTGCTCACCCTTCACTCCATTGTGTAGAACATTTAAATCTCCTGTTGGCAGCCAATGGTATCACTAACTTTTCTCTTTGTATCCTAGTCTGTGTCTTCCTTAGATCTGCATGGCTTGCTGAGCCTTCCTGGAACATTTAATCATTTTAAGTCAGGCTAAGCGTGTCAATATGTTTAATAATTTGCACAAATTTAAGGCTAGAGGGATGTTTCCAGGGTGCTTTTCCAAGCCGCAGTGGACATGTTAACACCTTTCTGTGGTTGACATATCAATAGGGGACTGTGATATGCACCCCTTAGATGGTAGTGGTTCTGCAACCAGTATTTCATGGGTCCATGTTCTAGTCTTAGGTAGTTCACTCCTAATCTCTCCCAACTTTCATCATCTGATTCAAGTACATGATTTCTACATCGATTACACTAGCTCGCTTGGTCTCTTGGCTGGCTTCCACACTTGTTTGTCCTAAATTTCCCTTGCACTCCTTCCACACTTTGGTCTGACTCTCTGGCCACAATAGGTGAATGACACTTAGCAAGCCCTGCAGAAGTTTTAGGACCCGACATTTAGGGAACCATACAAAGTCATCCACCCAGGCAGCCTGCCTCCTCTTCAGGCATGTCAACTTTCTTTTGGATTCCAGTCGTCCTTCCCCCCTACCCCCGCCCCGGCTCAGGGTCTCAAAACATGTTGGTCCTTCTACCTAGAAGAAATGTTTCTACCTTCTCTATTGGACTAATCCCTTCCTGTTTTTCATCTCTCAGCCTCAGCATCCCTTTCCTGGGAAAGCCACCAAGTCCATCTTACCTCTCATTCCCAATGTCTATCTTCAGGGTGACATTAACTGACTCTTGACTAAGTTTCCCTAGCATTTCAAAGATTTATTCACACGTTTACTCAAAAAACCACCATGAGAATCCCACATACAGTGCTTTGTATATGGTGAGCTCATGATGAACTAACAATCCAGTGAATGAATGAACTCAGGAGAGAAAGCCTCAGTGAACAAACTTCCTGGGAGAAAGGGAAAGGACACTAGCACATGTCAGTCTTAGGGCCAAAGGATTACATTCCTTAACAGAAAGAAGACAGGACTTGTGCTACACTATCCAGAAACAGGACAGCTGAGACACATAACTCAGAAACAGAGGAAGGATGAAACTGTGTGTGGTGATTACTTATCAGACGTGTGGAGGGTCTTTATATGAATTAGCTCCCTTCTTATGACAGATGTGGGAGGGAGATACAGAGGAAGAAACCAAGTTTCACCAATAGTAAAGGAAACAAGGATTCAAAGTAAACTCTGTCTGAGTACAATATTTAAATCACACCGGAATACATCAATCTTGGAATTCATTTATTCCTTCAACAAACATTTAATAGCTGTTCTGTGTTAGGCCAGTACTACATGCTGGGAAGTATTAAGATGAATTTGATGTGCTTGTCTTCTCAGGATCTCCTTCTCCTTTGAAAAGAAAGAAATAGAAATAATCAGTAACTATATCGTCATTCACAGATTCAAAAACTACCCTCAGGTGTGGTGGCTTCTGTCTATAATGCCAGTACTAAGAAGCAGAGTCAGTTGAAATGTCATGAGTTTGATGCCAGCAAGGGACACACAGGACCAGTCAGCCTTGGCCTACAAAATGAGACCCTAAATCAAATAAGTAAAAATAAAATTCAGCATTTTGTATATGTCAGGCACTGGGGATACCGAGGGAAGCTAAATGGGCATGCTGTTGCCCTCATGGAGTTTGTAGTCCAGTCTTGGAGAAGAAGCCTTTCCAGGAGTAACTATGGAGGCACAAGAGTGGAAAAGTGAAGGTGCAGGAATCTGCCCTCGTCAACTCTGTGAGGGAAAAGAATATGGGCCCTAAGATCACCAGAGGTAGAACTGATGCCGGAGGATTTTAAGAAGCAAAAAGGTTGATAGCAATAAGGAATATAGTAAATTCTGGAAACAGGAACCAGGACGGTGTGATTAGAGGCAGAAAACATGATAAGGCTAGACCAATGAGTAGTGGTTTTATAGTCAAGTCCCTTGTGTTCTTTTCCTAAGAGTGACATGACCAGATCTGAATTTTTAAAATATTCTGTTGATAAGTCAAGAGAGAATGCAGGGAGAGTAGTTAAGAAGCTGTGGGTAGCTGTGGCAAGACTAGAGAGCAGCATGGATGGAGATGGCCATGCCAAGGGGGGTGCACCATTTGTCTGTTGACTAGAAATGGGGACATCCTGGGGGCTATTTAGAGCAGAACTCCCAGCAGAACAAGGGATATGGCCATGATGACTCCATTTTCTGGTGTATGTATTTTCATGAGCGCTGGAAGCATTTTTTTGATTGAAGGACTGCTGAAAAGGGACCAGATTTGAGGACGAACAATTTTGAGTTTACTTCTGGACCTGTAGAGTTTGAAGTTGCTTTGAGACATTCCCATGAACATATCAAGTAGGCAATCAAACGAAGACTGGAGCTCTGGGAAGAGGGTTGGATAGGTGTTAAAAATGCACATAGCACTATCATCTCTTAATTAGGCATAAGAAACTTGTTTCAGGAACCAATTGGTTCAAAATTCCTCAGATGTTCAAGTTCCTTATAGAAAATGGCATATTTTCATTTAATCTACAACATCCATCTATAGACTCTAAATGAGATCTAGATTGAATATAACACTTAATAAATGCCTACTAAAATGTCATAAATTCCAGCAAGAAGGTTTGTATATATCTAGAACAGACACGCACGCATGCATGCATGCACGCACACACACACACACACACACACACACACGCACGCACGCACGCACGCATGCACACACACACTCCAATTTTCAATCTTCAATTGGTTAAATCCACAAATTCAGAAGCCATATGAACACAGAGGTCCAGCCAACTGTTTAGTAAGATAGATGGATAGAGCTGCTATGGGAGGGAATCTGAGTCATCAATTATGGGTGGTGTAAAGAAATGGGAGTTTCATCTTTTGTAATAACATCACCTTATTATGACCTAATGCTTCAGCAGTTTATCAAGCACCCTCCGCTATATTATGTAATTTGAGCCCTCATGACATTTCAGGGAATTTGCTGCTGAGAAGACAGATGTTCAAGTGTGAAAGAACAGACTAGAGACACTCAGCTCTCCTCCTCACTGATTATTTTTCTAATTTTTCTATCGTATCCAAATGGGTGCTGTGATTAAAATGTCCTGAATATGTATATTACAACACCATCTATTATGGTTTAAGTTGGAAACGCCTGCCCTCCAAGCCTGCGTACTGGCCAGTTTTGTGCCAGCTTGACACAAACTAGAGTTATCTTAAATGAGAAAACCTCGAATGAGAAAATGCACTCCCCCGTTAGATCTGTCTGTAGGTTATTTTCTTAACTAGTGATTGATGGGGAGGGTTCAGCCCTCTGTGGGTGGTGCCATTTCTGGGCTGGTGGTCCTAGAATCTATAAGAAAACAGACTGAGCAAGCCATGACGAGTTAGGCCAGAAAGCAGCACCTACTACCTCCAGGAAAATTCCTGCCCTGTTTGAGTTCCTGTCTTGACTTCCTTCCATGATGAACAATAATATGGAAGTATAAGATAAATAAACCATTTCCTTCCCAAGTTGCTTTCATTGTGATATTTCATCACAGCAGTAGTAACCCTAACTATGACAGCCTGTGTTCTAAATATTCGTGGGCTCTTTTGGGAGGCTGTGGAGCATTTGTCAGATAAGATCCAGCTGGTGAAAGAGGTCACTAGAGGAAGGCCTTGGAAACTTATCCCTAACCTTGGTTCTGATCCTGATTTTCTGTTTTTCCTATCCTCTAGCATGTGACTGACTAGTCTCTACCTCATGCTCTTGTCACCATGATTTTAGTTGCTCTACCAAATCTTCTCTGATGTGATAAGTTATGCCTTCCTTCCCTTTGGTTGGTTCTTTCTGGCATTTTGGTCACAGAGATCTTAAAGTAACTAAAATATCATTTACCAACATCCTATACAAAGAATGGCAACGTTTAAGAATATGTTTGTCAGCCGGGTGGTGGTGGCGCACGCCTTTAATCCCAGCACTTGGGAGGCAGAGGCAGGCGGATCTTTGTGAGTTCGAGGCCAGCCTGGTCTACAAAGTGAGTCCAGTGAGTCCAGGACAACCAGGGCTACACAGAGAAACCCTGTCTCGAAAAACCAAAAAAAAAAAAAAAAAAAAAAGAATATGTTTGTCTTTCCATGTGAAAGTGACAAATACTTTCAATGTTTGGTAACTCCGTACCATGAAGATGCTTCTGTGGGGTTCACATACCACACAGAGAGAGCACAGGATGCACACTAGTTAGGGTTCTCTCTCTTCGGTTTTCCAGCCAGTTGAGTGCTTTGTCATTTCACCCATGTCTCCTGTATAATATCCTGATTTTACAACTCAGTGTTAGAATAGGGTTTCATGACTGCAAAATAAAGTAGCATTGGATTTAACATTTTGTGTCCTCATGACTTGAAGTGAGTCAGCTTTCTGTCATGGGTCAACATGAGTGATTGACGTGATGGTAAAAGGAGACCATAGGGATAAGTGATGGTAAGAGCTGGGGATAACATAGCTAAGCCTGGGGACCAGCTGTGAGACCCTGCACTGCGTGGCACACATGTCAGTTTTGCACATCATTAATTATGAGTCCTGTAGTTTCCAGTGGTTGACTAACACAATCATTATTTTGGAGTGGGGTGAATATTGGGTGCCTGAAATATATATATTTATGTTTTTTTTATCTATATGGTGAACTCACCAGTGGAAAAAGAAACACCCATGAATGGACTTCCAGCATGAAACTTCACAGTACTGCCCTCTTGGGACCTTTAGTGATGCTCATTTTTTTCAGGTTCACATAGGGACCATCATGTGCGATTGAGGAAACCAGGATGGCTTGCAGCTTCTTGAGTTCTTATCAAAGTTCATGTGCGCATGTCAGAACATGGGATGTCAAGGATCTGACCAATGTTCTCATGGTGTTTGATCAAAAAGAGACCAGAGTCTCCAACCTGTATCAGGCACTGAAATTACACTGACCCTGCTCAAACAAGCATAGGACGGTCCCACTTGCCTTTCAAAATGTGTGGCATCTACTAAAATGAACACTGGTTCCAGAACTGCTTCAGGGAACCTATGTCTGCTCATGAAACCAGCAAACTAGAGTTAAAAACAAAACAAAACAGCAAAGAATAGCAACAGGAAACTTTAGGTTCTACACCAACAATGTTATGAAGTAGTTTCCTCTAAAACTCATGTTAAAATCTGATTCCCTGTGTACCGGTGCCGAGAGATAGAGGTACATTAGAAAGTCTCTTAGGTCAATGAGTGAAGTTGGAACGTTTCTCACAAGAGTGCTTTCGTTCCCAGGGAAATCAGTGAATGTGAGCTCTGTTGGGACTGCATTAATTAACCACAGAGATGGTTCCTTGATTTATGAAGAAGTAAGAAAATGTGACTCATTTCTCTGGTAAAGGACAATCAATGTATATCAGTAACAACTCCAATATAAAGTATATATTGGACCTGTCAGAAAAGAACATTGCAGTAACTCTTATCATTATGTTCAATCAGTCCCTGTAAGTTCCCTTTACATCGCTGTGACCAGCGCCTGACAGAAAACACTAAAGAGAGTGGGGAGGGCTTACTGTGGACTAGGAAGCAGAGCATGAAGTGATATCACAATTTCAGCTTGCATTTTCTTGAAGAAAAGCGAAACAAATGTATACATTTGTTTACCAATTGTGCGTCTTTAAAAAAAAAACATTTATTTATTTATTATGTATACAGTATTTGCTCTACATATATGCCCAGGCACCAGATCTCAATGTAGATGGTTGTGAGCCACCATGTGGTTGCTGGGAATTGAACTCAGGACCTTTGGAAGAACGACCAGTGCTCTTAACCTCTGAGCCATCTCTCCAGCCCCCAATTGTGCTTCTTTTTTTAGGAATTACAAACCCATAGCATTCCCCTTTCTTTACCGGTGAATATTTTGCTATGCTACAATACACATAAGTATAAATAAAGAAACAATTTCTAACACTGTGTTATGGTTTGAACCTGAAATCTCTCCCACAGGCTCATTTCGAATGTTTCTTCCCCGGTGGGTGGTGATATTTTGAAGGCTATAGAACCTTAGAGAGGTGGAGTCTAGATGGCAGAAGTAGGTCGCTAAAGGACGACCTACTTTTTATCTAACTTTGATAGTTAGACCTGCCCGTGGTTCCAGCCTGTATGCTCTGCTTCCTAGTTCACAGTAAGCCCTCCCCACTCTCTTCAGTATTCTCTCTCAGGCGCTGGTTACAGCGATGTAAAGGTAACTAACACGGACTGATTGAACATAATAATAAGAGTTACTGTAATGTTCTTTTCTGACAAGTCCAATATCTACTTTATCATAGAGTTGTCAATTGACATACATTGTTTTTTACCTGAGAAATGGGTCACATTTTCTTGCTTCTTTGTAAATCGAGCAACCCTGTCTCAAATCAACAAATCAACAAATAAATAAATAAGGTAGAGAAATGATTGAAAAAGACACCCCAATGTCAACCTCTTACCCCTGCCTGTGACCATAAGGCCTAGCACACCAATCAGTCTCATGCATGTTCATACACCCACCCCCACACTGCTTCATTGAATTCCAGCTTCCTTTCTCAGACACGTATAGCAGCTGCTCACACTGGCCACCCCTTGGGGAACATGTTTCCCATCCCTTGAACCTGAGCTGGCCCTCTGATTTTCACTAAGCAACAGAATATGTTGGCACTGATGGGTTTAAGTCCTAAGCAGGCATTTGGTCTTTAGGGAGTACTCAGATACTGCATAAGAAATCCCAGTACTCTTCACATATAGAGGGAGAGGTCTGGAGACTAAATGGAGAGAGACACAGCCACCCCTGCAGCACAGCTGAGCCCAACTTTTAGCTTGTCCCCAGTCAGGTGTTAGATGGGCACGTGAGCCATCAAAGACATTCCAGCCTCAGCCACCATCTGATGCAGCTTCATGATAAATCCCAAATGAGGCCTGCAAGAGATGTGTTCAGCTGAGTCCCTGTCCACTCACGCAATCATTTCAAATAATAAAATGGGTCATCCTTTCCTAATGAGCGTGCTGTGGATTTACACTAGGTAACTAAAGCCCCGTGTTAGTCTAAGAACTTATCTTGCATTCAGCTTCCTCATCTGGAAAACAGAGTATAATTAGGCCTCCATCATAGACTTGTAATGATGACCAAAGAATATACTCAGTGCTTATGAAACTTTTCCACCAAGATACTTCTGCCAACCTAAGACAGTGAATGATATATACCTAAGGTTTGGAGGATATGCCTTACAACATTCTCTCTATATATGGTATTTCTTGGAAGATGTGTAGTTTCATATTAAATCTTTTAGCCAATTTTGCTTTCTACACCATTGTGTCCTAATAATTTTTTAAATTATTTTTCCCAGTTATACACACCCTGGTTGTCCTTCATCTCCATCCTCCTACAGAGTCCTGGTGAACCCCCTGGAATATGAGTAACCCCATTTGAAAGATGAATGAGCAAGAAATCTGTCACGCTCTACAAAGGGAATTGCTCACCAGAGGAGGAAGACATTCAGTGGTCAAGAGAGTCAAGGAAGATCTAGGAATCAAGAGTAGATTGGTTAGTGGTCGATTGTTATAAAAGGCCTGTCTTAGTGTACTTTCTACTGTTGTGCTAAACACCATGACCAAAGGAAACTTGAAGAGGAAAGGGTTTACTTCATATTACAGCTTATGAGAGTAAATCAAGGCAGGAACTTCAGGTAGGAAACTGGAGACTGGGACTGAAGCAGAGACTATGGAGGAAGGCTGCCCACTGATTTGCTCTCCCTGGCTTGCTCAGCCTGCTTTCTTATACCACCTAGGACTACCTACCTAGGGGTAGCACCACTCTAGTGGGCTGGGCCCTCTATCAATTATCAATCAAGAAAAGGCCCCGTGGACTTGCCTCCAGGCAAACTGAGGCTTTTTTTTTCTCTTTTAACTTGAAGTCCTTCTTTCTATTTGATTGTAACTTGTGTCCAGTCAATGAAAACCTAACCAGGACAAAGCCGGTGGGTTGAGTGACACTCAGGGCAATGATACGTTTCTAAGAGAGTCAAGGAGCCAGGGGCAGGATGAAAGTAGATAGATTGGTCCCCAAGGATATCTGATAAGAGAACAGAGCTTCAGTGGGAATAGGAACATGGAGAAGAATTCTGTTCTCTTGAACTTTTTAGAACAGAAAATGCTGCCTTAAAATTTTAAAGATGGAAAGAAGTGTAAAAAACAAGAAAGAACATGAAGGTCATAGAAAAAGAACTGATAGGATGAGAATGAGGAATCTAGATGAAAGAGGAGATTGGAGACAGTTACTGTACGTGATGGCGTTAACTTCAGGGGGGCTAATGAAGTGGTCAGTTCCGAAAGTGGAAGGGAAGCAAAGTGGGGAGGGAAGACACATGGGGGCGTTTAGAAAGAGATGAGAACGAAGGGAAAGCTCACATCCTGTGGTCTCAGTCCATATAACACCAGGGAACCTCAGAGAAATGAAGGCCTGAGGCTTGACGCATGGAGAGATATAACAGGCAGTGGCGAGAAGGAGTCATTGGAAGTAAAGCTAGATGCCAAGCATAAGCAAGAAAAACTGTCTTCCAGGAAGAACACAAATTTATTGTGCAATCAGTAGTTGACTTTATTTGACAGCCTTCTAGGCCATCAAGAGAAAGAGAGAGGACAAGACCTTTGGACACTTCCAGCAGTGAGATTAAAAAACAGGTAGCTTAAGAGGAAGTGTCATGGTGGACATGCCCCTGTTGTAGCATTACTGGCCAGTACAGTGGAGTGTGAGTTAAGTTGAGGGTATGGGAGAAGGAGCAGGTGACAGGAGCCAGGGTCAGAACACAGCAGACATGAAGAAACTCTTGGTAAGGACACGGGAGTAGGAAAGGTCAAAGAATACCTCAGAGGTATTCTACATTTACAGATCTTAAAATATGAATCGTATTCCAAAGCATGACAACAGTCTGAATGGCTGAAATAGAATGAGTATAAGAAATAGTTTCAGGGCTGGGCAGTGGTGGCGCACGCCTTTAATCCCAGCACTTGGGAGGCAGAGGCAGGCGGATATTTGTGAGTTCGAGGCCAGCCTGGTCTACAAAGTGAGTCCAGGACAGCCAAGGATACACTGAGAAACCCTGTCTCGAAAAACCAAAAAAAAAAAAAAAAGAAATAGTTTCAGGGAAGTAAGACAGTGAGCTTGAAGATTCCTGTGGATGGTGTGGTAGTCAGTTTTATGTGTCAACCTGGCTCCAGTCACTCATTTAGACACCAGGACAGGTGTTGCTATGAAGGTATTTTGCACCTGTCATTGAAGATCACAATCAGCTGATTTTAGGCAAGTGAGAGTGTCCTAAATAGTGTGGTCAGTCTGCTGCAATACTGAGAGTGGAGCTGACATCTCCTCGAGGAGGAAACATGTCTGAGGCCCAAAAGCTTCAGCTAGTATCTGAGAATTCCAGCTTGTTTGTCCTGATGTTGCTGTCTGGGATTTTGGACCTGCCTGACTGGCTCACAGTCACATAAACTATTCCCTCCAGTTAATCTCTCAGCATGCTGCCTCCCCCCTTACATCTCTCATGTGTTACCTTCTGGGGTTTCTGAGTCTCTAGTTGATCATACAGAAGGAATAATCCAAGGAGAAGTAGAAGTTTTTTTCCTTATCCTGCTCACTTTGATTCTGGGATTTGTTTTTTTTTTTTTTTTTTTTTAGCACAAAGACAAAAAGATGGCCGTCATTCAAGTTGAAGACTGAAAAAAATAAAGGATGGGTGGGTCAGCAGATGGATGGATGGATAGATGGGCAGATGGATGGACAGAAAGATGGATTGGTAAATAATGGGTGAGTAAAAGAGTTAGTATATAAATGATTAAAGAAATGCTGCTATATGCTACGTAGAAAATTCTCTGTAAAATAGAAGAAAAAATTCCTTCTATCCACACATCCTGAAAACCTTGTATCCATTCGATAAATGCCAGAATGTACTTTTGAAACCTAAAACTTTTGGTAATATAAAATAAAATATTTCCTTTCTATTTTAACCATCAAGGTAAAGTATGAGAATCACACACACACACACACACACACACACACACACACACACACACACATTTTCAGTTTTTGTTTTTTTCCGCTAAGTCACCTAGAGCTGTTCTGTGGACTCCCCATTGTTAAGAAAGATGTGAAGACAATACAAGTGAGATGCTGGTCTCTTGCTAAGTAGAATGGGGGACCTAGATTCAGCACTTGACTTGGGTACAAGAAGCAAAAATTCTGCTCCCTCCTTCTGGTACTCCTTGACCTCTTTTGTGGTCAAAACTTTTTTTTGTGAACCAGAACTTTTGTTTTGTTAGCAAGTGTTTCCATGAGCAGGCCAGCCTGACAGGTAGAATAATGGAAGCTAATAGAGAAGGTAGAAGTTCCTATCAACCACTTGATTCCATCCTTCCTTTAGGGCTATTGAAAACCTTTCGAATTTTTCATTCAAAACTTTGAGGCACCTTTTGGAGAATAGAAATGCAAAGCCTTGTGGCAGTTTGTAGACGCATTGGGTCAGATGAAGCAAATAAATGAGCCATCACTGTGTGTGGACTCCCTGCCCTGGAGCCGCACAGCATCATGGAATATCCTTTCTGAACAATTGGGAAGTCTTACAGATGGGAGGAAGCCTTGTTCCACCTGATCTCTGGGTAATGCTGGTGTTCAGATTCATCTGGGAAGAATGATGGTACAGAAGCCTTTCTGAATGACAGCTAAGGGGACTTCTTGAGAGAATGTCACCTCAGAAGAACCAGGCTTGATAAATAGGTGGATCTACAGAGTCCCGGAGTCTGAAATCCCTAGAAGCCAATCACAGAAAATGTCTGTTAAAAATTCACAGAATTGTTCTTCTAAATACTCTTACCATTAGGCTGTACAATAGCAAGGCTTTAGCAAACATTACTGAAACAAAAGGAGAAAATTATATCTTACCTTGTCACCAACCACCTAATGGCCATGGCAACACTGAGGGTCAAGGCACTAGGGATGAGGTGAGGCCTAGCTCTGGGAAGGACATATACAGAGCCCAGAGGGAGAGAGCTTGTCTGAGAGTCCACAACAGATACTCCTGGTGCTTGAGGAAGAGCAGTTGCCATGGGAGGCATCACGGTCACGACAACACCAAATCTAAGTCCAGGCAGCATGAGGAAGGTCGGGTCTGAGGATGCACCTGGAGATGGATGTCGCTGTCATGGGAAACTCCTATCATGGATCAGAAGCATCTTGTCCATCATAACTAGTCATTTTTTTTCTCAAATGTTTTCTTTTACTGACTGCCCTATTTATTTTCACATATACCTCAATGGAGTGTCAGCCTGCCCTCTCCCTTGCCTCTTGTGTGAGTTTGTCATTTTGACTGAAGAAATTGAATGACAGCCATCTCTACTTTTCTACTGCTGTTGGGTTAACTATATTTCAGTAACCTTAAATTTCCCTTCAGGTTCTACCTTTTATGTTCCAAGTGAGGGTATGATAGCCTTGCCGCCAACCTATCAACATCAGGAAATTGGGCTGAGTGGCAGTGAGGGGCAGCTGATGGCTCTGTCCACTCTTGAATAGCTGCTGGACTAATGAACCAGTACTTTCATGACTTAAAACCCTCTGTGTATAGGAGTGGAATCCTCCCCTGCTCTGTTAAATCTTAGCCCTCTTTATTTTTTAAAAGGGAGTGGAGAGAATTTACCTCCTGGGAAGTTTTTTTCCTGCCGAAACATAATGCCATCTTCATACCTGTCTTACAGAAAAGAATCTGAGCAGCTTACAAATATGTGAAAATGTGCTCTTGATTTCAGCTTTCAGTTAACTTTCAGGAGTTATTGTATTTGGATTTGTAACCTTAGACAGAAGTGATGGATCAATAAACCTCGGAATTATCTAACAAGAGGCCCGTTTCTTGCTTATTATACCTTAGTAACAAAGTCCACTGGGCGGTATTTGTGTCTATGATGGGCAGCAAATCAATAACGAACGCTCTTGTGGCCAAGGTAATATGACACCTTGGAATTAAGTGAACAACTAACATGCAGGTGGGGAGAGAAGGAAAGAGCAGGCAGGAGGCAGCATCAGTGGGCTTAGGGAGGTCTCCCGCCTTTCAGGTTGACAGTGAAGAGAACCAACGCATCCTCTCTCTGCTCCAATACATTCCTCTTCTGTGCATAAGAAGTTATTTAAAGATGGCAAAAGCTTCCTGCATAACCTTTGCAGCTGCTTGTTTGCAGTGAGTTTTGGCTGCTTACTGAGGAGAAAAGAAAAAAAAAAGATTCCGGAGACGAGTTGTCAGGACGCTGGCCACTCTTCCGGTTTTGCTTTAGAACATTCTGTACTTCATGTACGTGAACGTGTGTTGCTGATGAAGTGTTATGTGGACGTTGCATAGTAACTCACATTCTCGAGGCTGTGCTCGCCAGCCATAGTGTTCAGCCTCCAGCTCCTCTGGCTCTGAGGGGTTTCCCCCGGCATGCATCGCCCTGAGAATTTCCCTCCACAGGAAGGCGTAAAATGCAGATACATTTGAAGACCTCCTGAAGAAAGCCTTCAGCTCCTCTCGCTTCTCATTGATTTGGGAGCTGTGTAAATTAGTATCCTGTTAGTATAACAAAACACCAGAGATAATCAAATTAGAAGGAGGAAAGGTTTATCTGTGCTCACAGCTTCAGCGCTTTTTAGTACATGGTCGATTGGCTCTGCGGCTTTGGGTCTGGGCTGAAGATGCGCAATCCTGGTGGGAGCACGGAAGGCTGCTCACCTTAAGGAAGCCAAAAACGAAAGAGGAAGAAGTGTAGAGCCTAGGGTGCCAATATCCCTCTCCAGGGCATACCATAGATGATCTAACTTCCCTCCACCACACCAAACCTCCTGAAGTGTCCTCTACTTTGTGGTAGTGCTGTAGGTAGGGGATTAAGTCTTCTACTTCTTCTTTTGGAAACATTTTTTTTTTTTGAGACAGGGTTTCTTTTTGTAGCCCTGGCTGTCCTAGAACTCACTCTATAGACCAGGCTGGCCTCGAACTCACAGAGATCCACCTGCCTCTGCCTCCCAAGTGCTGGGATTAAAGGCTGGCGTCACCATCCCCGGCCCTCTTTGGGATACACTTATCCAAAGTACAGCAGGTGCTCTTCTGTATGACTTGCCCTCCCATCTATCCAGGAGCTGTTGCCCATTGATCATGGAGGAATAGGGCCGTATAGAAGGGCGCCTAATCACAGTAAGGGCCTGGAGGTTATTGTTGGTGGCAGGTATCACAGTGGGGTTGGTACAGTTACAGCAACCAGAGGCTACTGAATTCCAAACTACTTCTCGAAGCCTTTCTCAGGGAGAGACTTGAAATCCATAGAACATACTGATGCTTAATGTTAATAAAAATTTTGGTGAGCTTTTAACTTCTACTTAATAGCTCGTTCCGGATAATAGGTCTTTTGTAGAAGACCCATCTAAGTTCCTTCTAAGGGCAAAGTTATAACTGGACCTAATGGGAGAGTTTTTAAAAAAAAAAAAAAAGTCCCCTCAATGACCTTGGTTTGGAGAAAAACAAGAACCTTTGTCCTGGATTTTCTTCTTCTTCTTTTTTTTTTTTCTGTGAGAGAAACTTAATGGACTCCATGATGCTCATTCACAGGAAAATATTAAAGTTGAGCAAATAGTGCTGTCTTTAGCATTATTTATGAAGGAAAATTTTGTCATCAGGGAACACATTGGCTAATCGGCTTTGGCCAAGTTCCCCTTAGAAAACATGGTTAATAGAAGCAGTGGGTGGGAAATTAACATACACAAAGCCGTTCAGAAAAGGGGGTGAAATGTTAATGGGGTAGCTAGCCTCCACGTCTCTGTTCCTCTTTATTTCTCGGGAAAGTTAATTCGTAGCCATGCTCAGCACTACAAGGAATCTCCATCCGAGTCGATCTCCCTGCTAAATGCTATTTTGACAATTTCTGGGGTTTAATCTCAAAGAAGAACTGACCTCCACTTCTGGAGCTGCCACTTCTGCCGCCTCCGCTTTGTGGACTCTGTCCCCAGAGCAGAAGACTGCCACCATCCTGCTGCTAATTAGCATGGCTACACAGCCTCTGCGGTTAGCAAGGTAATTAGTCTCAGACATGAGTGGAGATGGGGAGGTCTGAGACACAGCGTGTTTATTGAGTGACTTCCCCTGGACAACAGAGTCACTCACTGCCCATTTGTTAAAGAAATCTAAATTATTATCTGCCTGGAGTTCCAGGTCCCTAGGAAGAAACAATGTGGTAATTGGGGCCTTTATGGAAGCAAAAGATAAAGGCAAATTTGTGATTCAGGCAAGAACTTTTAGAGCCAGGCCAAGGGAAGCTTTCTGGAGAACATTGTTTTCACGCAGGGAGGGCGACACACTGAAAGGACACACTGGGCTTTAGTGGGAATTCCTGACCTCTGGGGAGAGGAAACTGCTCAGATTGAACTAAAATATGTTGAAGTTGTTCCAGAGGAAAACCATGGGGCCAACCTTCACAAGGCATGCCTGTTTCAGAGTCCACTTGCTAGGCAAGAGTGTTCCAAGCAAAGGCAGATGTCTGTGCTCCTGCCTGCAGTCTCCCTCATCAATAGAATGAGCGTGTGACAACACCCAGGTTGCAAAGTTGTCAGTAGGATTAAATCTTATATTATTAAACAATGGTGGGCTCCACATATGTGTTGGACATTCCTGGTACTGAGCTTGCTTACCTCTAAGGGATTCCAGAGGCTTTCCATAGGAGATTGCACTGAATGACCCCAAAATCTCAACTCTTGGGCCTATGATTTAGTGGATTAATGGCAGAAACACATTGTACCCCAGAGATCCCTTCTGAGAAATACTATCTACAGCTTGCTTGTTCTTTTGAGCCCAGTAGATAACATTAAATCAGTGATTATCTCCTGTGTGATGCCCTTGACCTTCTTAGATCAACATACATTTGCTTTTTGTTTACTTATACACCCCTTTGTTCCTGAACAATTTTAGGCAACATGGTTTTTGTTTTTGAGACAGGGTTTCTCTGTGTAACAGCCCTGGTTGTACTGGAACTCACTCTGTAGACAAGGCTGACCTCCAACTCAAAGAGATCTTCCTGCCTCTGCCTCCTGAGTGCTGGGATTAAAGCTGTGCAACAACACACTCAGTCATTACAGTCAGCTGTGAATTGCCATGTGGGTGTTGGGATTTGAACCAGGGTCCTTTGCAAGAATAGCCACTGCTCTTAACCGCTGAGCCATCTCTCCAGCCCTGGCAATGTGTGTGTGTGTGTGCATGTTTAAGTTTCTTTCTTATTACATTAGTTTATTTGTTTATATTTATTTATTTTCTTTTTTGAGACAGTATGTCTTTGCATACCTATGGTTACCCTGGAATTCACTTTGTAGATCAGGCTGGCCTCAAACTCACAGAGATCCAACTGCTTTTGTCTCCTGACTGCTAGGAATAAAAGATGTGTGCCACCATGCCCAGCCATGGTCACTTATTTTACTACATGTGTAGAGGCCAGAGAACAACTTGACAGAGTGAGTTTTCTCCTTTAACTCTATGGGCCCTAGAGATTGAACTGAGGCCATCAGGGTTGCTGGCAAGCACCCTTACCATCTTCCTGCCTTAGGTAACATATTTAAAGTAACTGGGTATATTTTGTAACGTGTACTAAATTAAATGCTCAACTTTAAAAAAAAAGGAATTTTTCAAACCATCATTAACTACATGATAGATTGTGGTGACTAGATCAAATGTTTCCGAAAGTCATTTGGAGCTGAGAGCCAACCCATCTAGTTAAGCTAATGGTCTTTCTGCTAATAGTTTTCTCTATGTGTCCCACTCATTTACTTCCTGGGGTCACCAGGAAGTGCCACTGGTAGCCAATGGCTGTTTCCTAATCAGGTGTTGGGTGGCAGGTGTTGCCTCATCCCATTCTATTTTACTTCTTTGTTATTAGCTGGTATCCCCACTAACTCCCACCAGAGATAATGTTCTAAGTTCCTTGCAACTCCACTTTGCCTTTTTTTTTTTAAACCACGGCCCTTTCTGGATACCTGCTGTTCTCAAAGAGTTTCTAACTTTCTCAATCTGATAAAGGTCATCTACACAATGTCTACAAACAATAGTATAGTTAATAGTGGAAAACTGAATTCTTTACCCTCAAATCAGGAATGCCACACTGTAACCACTCTTATTTGAGCTCATACAGAGGGGTCTAGTCAGAGCAATAAGAAAAAGAAATTAAAAACATGTAAGTTGAAGACCTGAGTGGGCATCCAGAACCCATGTGAAAAACTCAGCATAGGCCCGGTGGTGGTGGCTGCACGCCTTTATCCCAGCACTCATGAAGCAGAGGTAGGCAGGTCTCCGTGAATTAGAGGTCAACTTGGTCTACAGAGTGAGTTCCAGGACAGCCAGAGCTACACAGAGAAGCCCTGTCTCAAAACACCAAAAACAAAACAAAGCAACATATCCTGCTGGCCTTACCAGATCTGTTGCACCAGGAACACCCAGGTTAGATCCCTTTGCCCCACATCCTTCTGTTCAACAAGTCCCTGGGGCATGTCCAACTGCCCCCTAGCTCCTTTGTCTGGTCACCACTTTGCAGGCCACTAGCCTTCACCAGGCCTGCTGCACCAGGAACATCTAGATCAGGCCCACCTTCCTGATACCTGCTACACCAGGACCATCTAAGGACAAGCAGATGACTAAAGGCCAGCTTAAGAATACAATTGATAAGAGTCATGTCAATATGGCACCTTCAGAGCACAACTATCCTACTACAGCAACCTTTGGATATCCTAACACAACTGAAGCACAAGAAAATAACCTTAAATCCAGTCTTATAAAGATGATAGAGGACTTAAAAGAGGAAATGAATAAATTCCTTAAAGAAATACAGGAAAATATAATTAAACAGGTAAAGGAAATGAGTAAAATTGTTTAAAACCTGAAAATGGAAGCAGAAGCAATAAAGAAAACACAGGCTGAGGGAATCATGGAGATGGAAAACCTAGGAAAAAGAACAGGAACAACAGACTCAAGCACCACCAACAGAATACAAGAGGTGGAAGAGAGAATCTCAGACAATGAAGATGAGATAGAAGAAATCAGTCAAAGAAAATGTTAAATCTAAAAAAATTCCTGATACAAAACATCAGGAAATTTGGGATATTATGAAAAGATCTAATCTAAGAAAAATAGGAATAGAAGAAGGAGAAGAATCCCAGCTCCAACGCCCAGAAAATAAAATCATAGAAGAAAATTTCCTCAACCTAAAAAAAGAGATGCTTATAAACAGACAAGAAGCTTACAGAACACAAATTAGATTGGACCAGAAAAGAAAGTCCTCCTTCTACATAATAATCAAAACACTAAATCTACAGAACAAAGAAAGAATATTAAAAGCTACAAGGGAAAAAGGCCAAGTAACATACAAAAGCAGACCTATCAGAATTACAATTGCATTCTCAACAAAGACTCTAAAAGCCAGAAGGGCCTGGAAAAATATTGTGTAGCCTCTAAGAGACCACAGACGCCAACCTAGACTACTATACCCAGCAAAACTCTCAATCACCATAGACAGAGAAAACAAGATATCCCAAGACAAAACCAAAATTTGACAACATCAATCTACATTAAATTCCACACATTAATAGTGGGAGACTTCCACACCCCACTCTCACCAATGGACAAAGTCATTGAGACAGAAACTAAACAGAGAAATAATGAAACTAACCAGTGTTATGACTCAAATAGACCTAACAGATAGCTACAGAATATTTTACCTAAACACAAAAGAATATATGCTCTTCTCAGTACCTCACAGAATCTTCTCTAAAATTGACCATATAGTTGGTCACAAAACAAACCTCAACAGGTACAAGAAAATTGAAATAATCCCTTGTATCTTATCAGACCACCATGGATTAAAGCTGGACTTCAAGAACAACAGAAACAACAGAAGACCTACAAACTCACAGAAACTGAACAATTCTCTACTCAGTGACCACTGGGTCAGGGAAGAAATAAAGAAAGAAATTAAAGACTTTCTAGAATTCAATGAAAATGAAGGCACAGCATACCCAAACTTATGGGACACAATGAAAGCAGTGGTAAGAGGGAAGTTCATAGCACTAAAGTGCCTTCGTAAAGAAATTGGAGAGATATCATACTATCAATTTAAAAATACATCTGAAAGCTATCAGGCTCCTAAGTTTGTTCCCTGAAGGCAAGAGGTTATCTCATATGTTCCTCCTGGAAAAACACTCACTTGTTCAAGAACGAGATTGTTGGGAGATGCTTAGTCTATGAGAATAAAGTGGAGATGCTTAGCCCATGAGAATAAAGTCCCCATGAATGGAACTGGTTCTTATAAGAGGGCTTAGGGTGAGAGTCCTTCTCTTTACCCTTTTGCCCTTCAGCCCATTTATCCAAGTGAGGACATATTCTAACCTTTTCCAGAAGAAGATACAGCAGCTAGAATAGGGTGACTGTCTTAGAAGCACAGAATCAGCCCAACACACACAGAACCTACCAATGCCTTCATCTTGCTACTGATGTTTTGATCTTGGATTTCTTAAACCTCCAAAACTGGGAGAAATAAATTTCTACCATGTATAACTCACTTAATCTAAGATATTTTGTTAAAACAGAGGGAATGGTCTAGGATATCTGTTCATTACAGTTTTTGTTGTATATTTATAAAATGTTTTCTTGGAAGGAAGAACAGAGAGATCAAAACAAACAAAGACTACCATATTTTGAGGACATAATTGAGCCTGTAAGTCAGAGCATCCATGAAGATCCTTCTAACCTCTGAACTTAGAACTAAATTCCTTTTATGGTTTAGGCTAGTTACAGTCAGTTATTCTTCTTCTGTCTCTCTCCTTTGTTCCCTCCTCTCCTTTTCTGTCCTTCTAACCAGCTATCACTATGTAGCCCAGGCTGACCAGGAACTTAAAATCCTCCTGTTTCAGCTTCCCAGTTGTTGGGTTTGTAGATGTATGCCACCATACTGGATTCAGAGTCAGTTTCCTGGACTTTTTTTTTTTTTTTTTAACTGTAAGGATTCCTAACTGGTGCCCAGAGTCAGTGTGAAATAAAAAAAAAAAAAAAAAAAAAAAAAAGAATAGTTGTAGAGTGATGATCCTCCACATCTGCAAGATGACTGAATTTATGTCTCATATAATTGTATATACAAAGTGAAGTTATGGATTCTACAGAACAGGTAAATGTTTCCAACTTCCAGCCTCTTTTATATTTTGCTAATTGATACTGTATTGGGCATTTTGCCAAACTCCCTGGTTACAGGCTTGTATAGTCTTCCAATTACATCTTCCACAGAGCTGCCAGAGCTACTTTTAAAAGAGAAATTGGATCATTTTATGAGGGTACATCACACACATGCACAGGCTTACACACAACCCTCTCCATGAAGTGTCTACTTAATATCTTTCTGTAGATCCTGACTGCTAATGGGACTTCATTCAAATGTAATAGTCTGAACAGTTCTTAAGTCCTACCTCAGTCCCCATCTCTCAGGACCCTCTCCAACAAACTTGATGTTCACTGTATTCTCATTATAGAAGCTCATACATGGCTTCCAGCCTTTGCGTCTTCTACTATCAATTCCCTCAAGTCTTTCTTCTGTTTTATGTACGTAAAACTCCTCTTCTTTGAAGACCCTCCACTCACATATCATTTGACTAGGAATTTCTGGACAAACCACTAGGAAATTAATGTTTTATCTCCGGGAGCTAGTTAGGTGGTCAAGCATCCCATGGCTGATTGCTGTGTCTGTCTTCAGAGCAGTCAGTTGGAAATAGCAGATGAGAAGGAAAGTCAGATTTAGACTAGAATAGTGCCTGTGAAAATGAATTAGAATTTCTATTGTGTTGCAGGCATCTAGCTTCACTGAAGCAAAGGCAATTTGTCATGGTTCCTGAGATGTATCTGTACCAGGGAAAGAAAAGCGGAAGGAAGCTAGAGAAGCTGAAGTCAATGAGGACCTGCCTGTTACATCAGAGAAGCCAGTGGGTAAAGCAGCAGGCGAGCAATCACATGTATGATATTCCACAGCATCACACCCTGCTCCAGATCTCCAATATAGTAGGAATGCGGCTCTTTCACATTTTCCATAAAACTGTTATGTGGTCAGTATTAACCTTACACTGTTGTGGGGAAAAGACTCTCAGGCGCATAGAAACAGCTCTGCTGAGATGACACAAATACCATTATGTCTTCCTTGGAGAAGAACAATTATTTTTTTCACGTTTCCACCATTAGGGAATATGTCTCATTTAAATGTGTATATTTTTATCTGAGGTATCCAAAATATAACTGGTACTTAATGTTCAATAAAACAACTAATTGGGAAGCATTCTTACGGAATATCAAGTTGACACAGAGTTTAAGCTCTCATTTTACATACACTGTTTCTTTTATGTATTTCCTTTTCAAAATTTTTATTATTTTTATTTTTATCTATCTGAATGTGTGTCTTTGTATGGTACATGTGTGCAATGCCCAAGGAGGTCAGAAAAGGGGATCAAATCTTCTGGAGATGGAGTGATGGGCAGTTGTGAGCTGCTTGACATGAGTGCTGGGAACCTAATTCTGGTCTTCTGGAAGAGCAGCAAGCACCCTTAACACCTAATCCATCTCTCAGACCCCTTTTCTTTTCTTATTTTTAGCAGTTGAAAAGCTAGTGTTCAGCATTTGTTTGCATAACCATCTGAAAAACATTATAGGAAAGAGAGGTCTCTACAGGGATTGAATTCCAGAGGGGAACAAACCTGTTTTATTGGTGGGTGCTATCACCAGTGGTGACAGAACAGTGTTCCTTTTAGAACGCATTTCAAAGTCTCTCAGAGAGGTGCCAAAGGTTAATTATTTTAAGCATTTGGAATTTGGCAACAAATAGGGTGGAGCATACACACAAACTAGACATATGCTTCTGAGTATCTGTACAGATTTTGGCCTGCAGTGGCTCTCACAGAAAGCAGAGCAGATGGCAGGCAAGGTTTGATGTTTCTCTGGAATCATCTGTCAGGACACGTTAGTTACTAGCTAATCACACACTCACACTCTGTGCCATGTTTTTCAACTTTCGTCTGGTTTCTCAAAGCCTCCAACTAATTTTTAATGTTTAAAATGATTTTATTATTTCATATGTGTTATGAGATCTTGTCTGTCTGTATGTCTGTGTACCACATGTGTCATTGATCCCTAAGGGAGCCAGGAGAAGGCTTCAGATCCTATGGAACTGGAGTTATTACAGACGGTGGTGAGCCACCATGTGGGTGCTGGGGATTGAAGCTGGGTCCTCTGGAAGAGTAGCCGGTGCTCCTAACTGCTGAGCCATCTCTTCAGCCTAGCAGCCTACTTTTTTTTTTCAAAGATTTATTTATGTTTCATGTGCACTGGTGTTTTGCCTGCATGTACAAGGATGCCAGATCTCCTAGAACTTGGGTTACAGATAGTTGTGAGCTATCATGTGGGTCCTCTTGAAGACCAACCAGTGCTCTTAACCACTGAGCCATTTCTCCAGCCCAACAGCTTACTTTTAATTTTTATATGGCCTACAAAATAGTTGTGGGCATCTCCAAGAGACACTTTCAAAGAATAAGGAAGGGCTGAGCCTGTAGCTTAGAGATAGAGCACTTTCCAAGCATGCAGAAGTTCCTGGACTTGATCCTCCACACGACAAATGAATGAATGAATAAATAAATACACAAATACTCAAGTAAATAAGTAAATAAATAAATAGCAAGGGATTTGAGCTCTATATCCTAGCACTTAGACTCTACTTCACACCAAGAAAAGTTTTGTCTTAGAAAGGAAACAATTTACCATCCTACTGAGAAAGGGGCCAGGAGAGAATAATGGGCACCATTAGGTGCAAGCCTCTGGGTTTGTGAACATCAGTCGTGGGTAAAACACCCCTCAGGAGATCCAAGTTTCTTTAAGCAAAGACTATAGGTAGCTCTTAAGGGCATTATGAGATCCAATTCAAAAGTACAAGGATTTGAGGGAATGGAGATGGCTCAGCAGTGAAGAAAACTGGCTCTTCTTCCAGTGCTCCCGGGTTCAATTCCCATAACACACATGGCAGCTCACAACTGTCTGTAAGTCCAGTTCCAGGGGATCCAACAACCTCAGCCAGACATACATTCAGGCAAAACATCAATGCACATAAAATAAAAATAAATAAATCATTAAAAAATAAAATTAAATGTAAAAAATAGGAGTTTTTGTACTTTATTCAAAGATTCCTTTGGCTCATATATGCAAATGATGCCTAATTGTATAGATTTCCATTTTTGCTCATGATTGATGGCCAGTGTCTAGATATCTATAAAGTGAATTATTTAGGCTTGCCAAAATGTAATATTCATGAATTAACACATGAAAGGGGCTGATAAAGGAATAACATAGTTACTCTACTCTGATGCCTTAATTACTTAGAAGAAGCTCCTAGTGGGCATAGGACCCTAGAAATAATTAGAATTCTTAAAAAATCTGGGAAAGAATGCATTCCTCTCAATACAGAGTGGGCTTTGCTTTGGGTGGTTGTGATTTTTCATTGCTATTTTCCTCAAATTAATCAGCTTGTACTCGCAGCTCTTTATTAAAAGGTTGGCGTTTGTGTGTGTGTGTGTGTCTGTGTGTGCACATTTGTTTAATATTGGGTAGATCTTTGTTTTTGTTTTTTTCTCCATTGAAAAGTGGGAATGGATATATTTCATGGCTCATAATTTATTTTACTTAAAAGAGTCTCATTCAAGCATGCTGGTTGTTTCCTGTTGATATGGAGAAACCACAACTTCAATCATGAGAGGGCAGAGCCAGAGAGTTGGCGCTGTCAGGGCATAGTTTATTTTCATGGTCATCATCTTCGCTGAGGCCTTTCTAACAAGTAATTGTTTTTAAGACCAGTGTTGGTAATAAAATCATTTTCCCAAGGAGGCAACGTTTAGCATCTGCACTCCTGCTCCAGGGGAGGGTTAGGGGAACAGGAGACAGCCTGGCCTTCAGCATCTTGTCTCACACCAGGAGAGAATGCTGAATGCTTCTGAGTAATAAATGCTCTGTCATGCTTTGCCACTTAAATATTTTATATCCTTTAAGCTCTGCTAAAGGGCTAAAGGAATGATGTCAAGGATGTTTAGCGACAATGGCTTCTAGCAATGGCTTTTTATAACAAGGGTGACACCAATCACTTAACTGATGATGGAGAAAGGAAAGGTATTACCTCCCTCATTGGGTTTATTATCTTAGCCCCTGAGATGGTGGGCTGTTGATAGGAAGGTGGGGCGTGAGGAAGCGGGAGATTTTCAGACATGGCTCGGCTGAAACATTTGTGTCTGGGTTTCCTCAGTGGAGAGACAGTGTTACAGAAAGAAATGGTCACTGGCAGTTTTGTTTTAGTAAATGTCAGTCTTCCCTTGGTCTAAAGAAGATCCACTATTCACAGAGTAAAGTCATCCTACACCTTTACCCTTTAACTCTCTTTTGTACTGGCTGGTGGGAGAATACTCCCTCACACTTAGATTTATTTCCAGGGCTGCTTGCTCTCAGTGGTAAAAGATCAATTTATTAGTCAGCACAAATAAGAGAATTTTAGGGGTTTTAGGAAACATAAATTTCTTTTAAAACTGAAGGGAAAGCCCCCAAACATTTCGTCAAAGACAATGTTTTCATATTTAATATTGACCTTTTTGTGTGTAGGAAAGTGGTTTTAATGTTTTGAGATGAATTCTCACTCTATAGTTCAAGGTATCCTTAAATTCATGGAAATCCTCTTGCTTCAGTATCCCATGTGCTTGGATTATAGGTATGGACCACCAAACCTATTCAAATCATCATATCAGCACAGCTGTTACATTTAATTTTAAGTTTTGATTAATTTTAATGGAAGAAGAGGCCCACAGAGACCTGTGTGTTGGTGGACCCAAACTAACACAATGCAATCATAAATGAGACTTCACACATTCTTATTGATTGGAAGATAATGTTTGGACCCTTCAGTGTAAGTCTTCATAAGGATTCAATCATGCTCACGTTAGCAGCAAGAAGGCTCAGGTATCAAGCCCAGAACTCTGGGCAGAGGACCTGGGATTGGCTCTGATCTCCATCATATCCACTTTCATAACATTGGGAAAGTCACCCAGACTCATACTGCTAAGAAGGTCTTAAATTATATTTCTGGTATTTTACTAACTTAACGATTCCATTGTGCTAGGTCAGAATAGGTAGCAGGAGCTGAAGTTCCTTCATAAAAAGTTTTAGACAAGTAGAGAAAGTAACATTTTTTCAACATTTGTTTATTTATTCAAGTTACATCTCAATCACAGTCCCCTCCCTCTCTCTTCCTCTCCTGGTCTCACCCTCCCACCATCTTCCCCTTTCTTACTCTTCTTCTCGAGTGAGGGGGGCCCCTACATATCAGCCCCCCTCAGTTCTTCAGTCACCTGAGGACTAAGAGCTTCCTCTTGCTCTGGGGCCTGACATAGTAGCCTAGTTAGGGTAAGGTGTCCTGCTAAAAGGCCCCCTCCACTTGCTAAGGGATGTACATGAAAACCAAGTTGTCTATCATCTATGTATGGGGGGGTCTAGGTCTAGACTACGTATGCTTTTTTCTTCTTTTGGTTGGTGTTTCAGTCTCTGTGAGCCTCTAGGGGCCTATGTTTGTTGGTTCTGTTGATCTTCATGAGTTGTTCTTGACCCCCCCCAGATCTCTCTATTCCTCCTCCCTCTCTTATACAGGACTCCCAGAAAGTAACATTTTTTCGTTACTTCCTTGCCTTATAGCAGGCATTCAGTCACTGGGTGCTGAATAAAGTACGTTAGCTTTGGGAGTGCTGGGTTCTCACAAACACACGTGCAGGAGTTTGTGAGTTCTTCCACACTCACAGTCCTTTATGAACCTCTGAGTTCTTTTCATTGAGGAAAGCTTAAAGATGTCAGTTGATGTTCTGTCCATGTATTCAAATCTAAATTGTCTGTAGAGGTTAGATAAAATAGATTTAGAAAATATATAGGAGTTTCTGATACTGTCTCTTAATTTGGGGCCTGAAGAGCATTATCAGCATGAAGTCAGGAAAAACAGGAAAGACTTAATAGACTGAAAAACAAGGTTGAAGTCAGGAAAACAGGAAAGACTCAATAGACTTGAAGAAACAAAGTATCTGGCCTGACATTGTTTTCAGCTGCTAAGTGGGCAGAGCCCAAATTAAGCTGAAACAGAGTTCCTCCTATTTAAAGACAATGCATGGAGCCCAGAAGAAGAAGAGGCCCCTGATGCTAGAGAGCTCCAAGAGTCCTGCTGAAAAAACGGCTGGCCATTGATGGCCAGCTCTCTCCCTGAAGCAGAAAGAAGCCGGTGAGCAAAGAAAGCCTGAGCAAGACACCAAAAGGCCAAGGACTGGACCCTGTGGCTCAGCTTTTGCCTGGGGGGGTTTGATCTGTCCGATCAGTGGCCTAAAGGAAACGGTGCCTGGCTTTAAGGACTGAGGCAGAGCAGCTGAGTTCCTGATTCAAAAGAAGTAAGTTGGCCTGCAGACGGCTGGGGTCTCCCACAGAGAAGAAAGCATGAAGCCTTATTTAAGGTGAGACTGCAATAACCAACTTACCCTGACGAACCTGCATCTGAGAGATCCAGAAAAAGGACTGCTAAGTGCGTTAAAGAATCTACAACAAATACTGTGTTCCTGACGACTGAGGACCTGCCCCAGAGACTGTATCATTCTAAAAGGTTATGAAAGTAGTTGTTATAATTATCAATAGGTTTAGTGGATAGGTTAAAGGGGTTGTAGGAATTTATAGGATTAATAGTTAAGAAATTGTTGGTGTTTGTTATAAGTGAATTTAGTAATAAATAAATAAGTGTTAAATAATAATTTAAAAGTTCGGTTACAATTGTCAATACAACCGATCACTCCAGGACCTTCTGGAATGACAAACTGCAGGACAGGGTTGCTTACCTCTGTCCACAGAGTACTCAACCCTGAAAGCCTTGGTGAAGCTTCTGCTCCTGGGTGAGGCGGAAGATCCACTGACCCTCTAGTTTCTTTATCCAGAACCCAGAGTCAAGATGGACATAACGAGGGGTTCCCTTAACCCCGGCATCCCCTTGACCACCTTTGCCATTCACTAAGTCTATGAAAGAATGATCACTAATGCTCAGTGTCTGGTTTATTCAGTATTCTTCTATAAGTATCTGAGATTGGGTAATTTACTGGCACAACAATCTATCCTCACAGTTCCAGAGGCGGGGAGCCCCAATATCAAGAAGTCAGCACCTGATGAGGCCTTCTTGCATATTTGAAGGGTGTCTTAGGGTTTCTACTACTGAGAAGAGACACCATGACCAAGGCAACTCTTATAAAAGAAAACATTTAATTGGGGTTGGCTTATAGTTTCTGGTGTTCAGTACATTATCAGCACGTTGGGAAACAGCATGCAGGCAGACATGGGGCTGGAGAAGGAGATGAGAGTTCAACGCAGCAGGGAGAGAAATGACTTGAGCTTCAGAGCCTGCCCCCACAGTGACACACTTCTTCCAATAAGGCCACACTTCTAATAGTGCTACTCCTTATAAGCCAAGCATTCAAATATATGAGTCTATGGGGTCATTACTATTCAAACCACCAGAAAGGGCAAAAAAGGCGAAGAAAGTGGTGAAAGAGGGGACAAAATTCATCCCAGTGAAGCAAACTCACCCTGTAGGAACTGCCAAGAACAAAATCCTCTGGCCTCCTGAAGGCCCCACCTCTTAATATTGTTTCAAGGACAATGAATTTGGGAGTTGACAAACATTCTAAAGAGAATGGGAGGATAGCCAGCCTTTTGGATTCCTGAAACTAATTTTCAAAAACCCTAGACATGGCTGTGAATTTTAAGGTTAGTCTTTACTGAAATCATATCATTGCTGGCTGGATGAGTCTTATTCCCCATTGCAATGAAAGTCTCAGAGAAAAACATCACTTAAGGAAGATCTGGTGAGACCTTTCAATAATATTCCTTCGAACGTTGCCTTTGAAGAAAACTCCGGACCTTCAGTAAATGCCTAGTCACAAGGCATGCTGAGACCTCAGAGAGGATTTGCAGGAGGAACCCCTCCAGAATGCAAGGACTTGGAACTACAGGCAGGATTTGTCTTATTGTTTCAGCAAAAATCCGTGTTAAAAGCTCTGCTTTGTTACTGAGGGTAAGGACCCTGGGCCAGGTACTAGCTTTGTATAACGTGCTCCGGTAAAGAAGAAACTTTGAAACCGGAGGGGCAAAGCTGACCTCAGAGTTCAGCCCCTAGAACACCACTCCACTGGCCGGTCATAATTATACCGCCTATGACCCTCTTGTCTGCAGTTTTGTTGTCTTGTCTGTTTTGATGAAAGCAAATGCAGGGCATGTCGATCCTCCGGGGAGGGATCTGCCTGCTCCTAGATTTATTATGCTTTTCTTACCCAGAGGAGACTCATGAAACGCTGGAAGTAGCTTTCTTCTCAACCCCAGCGATGTTCTGCATAGAAAACCAACCAGTCTGCCTCTTGGGTTCACATAGCTAAAATTTCGTGGCTAAAATTTCTGTTTTTACTTTGAACTTTTTTTCAGTAACACTTCTTAGTATGGTATAACATTCTCAAACGACTTTATGCTATCATTAGTTGTCAGATAGTTTTTAATAATGTGATAGCTCTTGGGAGATACAAAGCCAAACTGGATATTAACGACAAGAAGCCGAGTCCTTTCATTGTCTGATGCAGACATTTTCAAATCTCCTTTCATTGCGGAGCCTTCGTGTCGCTAAGCATCCAATTTTTACATATTTTGCTGTTTCTTTTAAGTCCTGATTAGACAGGGCGGCATACTGATGACTGTGATTGAGTTCAGTCAATATTTTTGCTGTTTTCTACTTCATTACCTTCCGTTTTCATAAGGTCCTTTAGACAACAGGCAGTTCAGCATTTTACTAATGATTTCTGTTATGCTCTGATCAAAGCAAGGGGTCTTGTTTACTGTTCGCAAGCAGATCTGCAGAGTCAACAAATCTATGGGAAGCACAGTGCACACTGTAATGTGAACAGAACACAGACGATGGAATGAAAATGTGCAGCCTAACTAACGACAGGTATGCCGGACATTTGTGTTACAAATGAGAATGCCAAATGGATATCTCAAGATAAAATATGAATAATCAAGAAAAAATATGAATATTTTCTCGTTTTGCAGGGATCTGTCCCCACCCCTCTTTTTTTTCTTTTCTTGACAGGGTTTCTCTTTGTAACAACCCTGGCTGTCCTGGAACTCGATTTGTAGACCAGGCTGGCCTCACACTCACAGAGATCCTCCTGCCTCTGCCTCCCGAATGCTGGGATTAAAGGTGGTCGCCACCACGCTTGGCTCTTTATTCTTTTTTGATCCTCAGAGAATCGTAACAGTGAGGATGGTTGAGGGCAGAAGTGCATATGTGTGTTGTGCACTGGTGTGTGCACGTGCGTATGCTTATCCGTGCATGTGTGAGTGTGTGTGTCTGTGTGTGTGGCTGAAGGAGGTCACACCTAGTAGGCTAGCTAGGCAAGCACTCAGTCTCGGTGCTGCATTCTCTGCCCCCAGGATATACTGGCCAAGTGCCAGACACTACACTGGAACTTCATTGCAGTGCATCCAGTCTCATGACCACATCAAGAGCCTGGTATTTTCATTATTAGTTTCTAGATAAAGGAACAGTTTGTAGATATTAAGGTATTTAAAGTAACATCATTAGTAAACAAAGGTCTTATTTTCAAGTTGGGTTCATTTTGAAACCTATGTTCTTTCTTTTGCTCTCTGATGCCTCAGGAGACAGAGTCTAGTAAAATATGCATATTTTTTCAGTAATAAGTGTCTTAGCTCTCTGAATTTCTTTCTATGAGTACTATTATAGACTATTATATGTCATATATGATACAGAATCATAGATTATGTAAGTAACACTTCTTGTTTAGTTAAATATCTTTTGTCATAAATGTCAGTGTGAGGATTAGGGATCAATTGGCTTGAATCCTGCCATTTGTTAAACATCTAATGCTACAGGACCAATGTGACACAATATAAAAGTGCAACCCCAGTGAGGACACAAACTGTGGCAAGGAAGGCTGGAGGGAAAAGGTCCCTTTGAGATGAGCGTTGCAGTATGAGCAGATTCGAACTCACGGAAATGAGAAAGTGAGGATCCTAGAAAAGGGAATGGTTTGGCACATGGTAATGGAAACCACATTTTATTGGGTGTCCCTGGAGTGCCACGACTAAAATGCTGTCTCATTTGATTCTCATAAGAGCCTTATTGGCTTGTACTGTTGTCTGTCCTTCAAAATGTTCAGGCTGAACTCATTGTTTTCTTCTGCCTCATCTTGTCTCAGCTCTGGCACAGCTAGTATGTCTGTCACGGATATATCACTATCAGGGGTGTTGCCGAAGCCTGTGTCCCCCCTCCCCGTGTCCCCCCCTCCCTCCCCTCACTCCCTGCTCTTGATTCCTTGCTAATCTCCACAGCTCAGCACAATTGAGTCTGGCTGAGTCTATGCTGCAGACGCTTCCCCTCAACCCTTTCCTGGATCCTGCACTGGTCCAGCTGTTACCATCACTGTTGTCATCATCTGCTAGAGGTCTTACTCCTTCTGGTCTTGCACATCCACCCTCTCCTCATTCAATCCATTCAGTATCCAAAGAGATCATCACTGGCTACAGATTGGGTTATACTTTCCCCTAACTAAGGCCCAGTGGTTACTCCTCATTTTTCTTTGAATACAATGGGAAGGTTTTGGTTTATTTGCTTGTTTGTTTGTTTGTTTAGACAGGTCCTCGTGTACCTTAGGCTGGCCTTGAAGTATATATATAGTTGAGGATAACCTTGAGTTTCTGATCCTCCTATTTCTACCTCCTGAGTTCTGGAATTATAGTTGCACCCCACTGGCTTGATTCATGCCATGTTGGGGACTGAACCAGGTCTTTATGCATCTGAACATTCTACCAAACCAAGTTACAACCCAAGAATTCCTGAAGTCCAAATTCTGGAATGAAGCTTAAAGAGCCTTTAAGATTTCCTCGCCAGGCCCATTAGGGGCCAAGTTTCCATGATTTCTCTGTCCTCCACCCACTGGCAAGGTTCCGAGTTCCTCTCTGCACATCCTCTGGCTATTCTCCATTCACTCAACCAGCAGAAAGATGGGCATTGCCTCATCCTTCCACTGCAACCCAGAGGGTGAGTTTCCTGGCCAGTAAGAACCATGTCTCCCTGTTCACCAACGCTTATTTTAAATGAATGCTTTAACTTTTGAAAGCTGATGTTCAGGGAACTCCAGTTACTTTTACAAAGCAAAACAGCTTCTTAGCAGTGGGCATAGGGCCTGAATCCACCTGTCTGTATATGAATCTAATGTCTTCCTGGCAGTCTCCTAGCATCTCATAGATGGGCAAGTGTAAGGCTCTTGGGCATTCAATGTAGCCAGGTCAAAGCGTGCACACAGAAGGTGCAGGAGGCTAAATGGCCCAGGAAGCCTAGTCATATAGCATAGGGCCCCGAACTCTGTGTAGCTTAAGCAATCATGACTCTCCTGTAGACAGGAATCATGAACGCTCTAGGAACACAGATATGACTCCAACAGAGTATTTGGTTTCCTTCTGCCCTCCAAAAGTGAAAATGGGCCAAAGGATCTGTACTCATTGGCATCCCCTTTCCAGCTATCTATTCCTGCACAGGACTTCTGGGCTTTGAACTAGTCATTTCCTCTGTTGAATAAATTGAAGGATGATAGCAATTATAGCAATAGTCATCATTTGAGTTAGCTTCCTGTGGCTGTGACAAAAATGCCTGAGATAATAAACTTATAAAGTGAAAAGGTTTATTTTGGCTCACAGTTTCAGGGGTTCAGTCCATAGCTGCTTGGGTCTGTGTTGGCACACTATATCATGGCAGCAACATATGGCAAAGGAGATCTGTTCCTCTTACGGTGTATGGGGAGCTAACAGCGAGGCTGGAAAGGACCAGAATCTAGAAGAGCTGGAGGCCTGAACTGGTTCTCAATAACCTTTTCTCCTTTGCAACTGCTGTTAAGACCTGCATTCTAAGTTAGAGAGACCAGCTTTAAGGCACCGGGGATTAGTTTGCTTCCCTTGCATTCTGTAGTGCAACAATGCATCCAGAAAATACCTGCTGAATTGACTGGAATCCCCTACGTTGCTTTCTTTGTGATTCTGCTCAGGGCTGGGGCACAGTGATGAGGTGGAACACACTGGAAGTCAATCACTCTGAATTCTATTCCCAGCTCTTCTAAGAAACAGACGTGAACAATATCTACAAACTAACCAGTGTTCCAGATGGTGCCTAAAGGCTTTTTCCCCTACCGTTTCAACAATAATTCCGACTAATCTTCTTATCTAATAGGTTTCCTCAAGCAAAATCTGAACATAAAATTATTACCAAAATTGTCCCATATTTTTTCAAAGAATGAAGTTTAAATGTGCTATCAAGGAGATAATGTCATGTGTGGGCACCATGGGCTAGATTTTCCCAAATTACTTATGAAAAGACTATATTATTGGAACTGTTTCAAAATTATTACCATTAGAGAGTGTCCCAGTCCAATATGGACTTAAAATCACTTCCAGCAAGAAAGCTCAGCTTGACAGTAGAACCAACCTGATGACCTAAGTTAGATTACCAGAACCCACACGGTGAAAGGAGAGAACCAATTCCCAAATGCTGTGGCACACACCTAAGCACATGTGCACACACACACACACACACACACACACACACACACACACAGCCACACATACAAACACAAATACAATTGCATATACACCAACACACACATCAATATACATACACAAACATACACATACATATACATACAAACACATACATATACTCACAAATACACATTCACACATATACACACAAACACACACATTTGATGTTTTCATAAAACAATTCCTTCTTTTAAGGGGATTGGACTTTTGCAAATATAACAACAGTAGTACCAATAAAACCTGTCCTTTAATCTTTCCTTCCTTTAAATTATTTACTGAATCCCCTTACTCAGAATGAATACAAGTGTTTCCTTGTACCACATAATAGCTAGCTGGTATCTGTGGCCAGCAGCAAAACCAGGGGCGTTCTCCACTGATCAGTGGTCTGGCCATAACTCAGGCCTGGGAAAACTACTAACCAAATAACTTGAGTTTTATTTTTAATTTGATACACCATGTTGAATGCAAGATGCATGGCCATTTGGAGGCTCTCTCAGTCGTGGGAATGGCTGCCATCTCAGGGTTTGTCTTGCAATCTGTGTGTTTCTGTTCTTTCCTGGTGGGTGTCTGAAAGATAAAGCAGGAGAATGTAGAGAATCCGAGGAAATATGACCTTATGAAGCAGTCCTTTCATAACAGACTTCTTTATGTCATATTCATTAGGTGCCAGCATTCCCTGAGGGAGGCTGGGATTTGGTCTGTGGGTGAAATGCCAAGCCAGTCTTTGCTTGCTTGGTGGTTGTTGGGTCATTACAGAAGCCCAGAAACAGAGTTCAAAAGTCCCCTGCCTGGAGCCTACAGAGGGGACAGCACAGGAATTCTGAGGGAAGTCCACTCTTGACTTCACCTGGCCATCTCCAGCAGACATCTGGAACATCTTATCTAGGAAGGCTTGCTCTTACTTTAGCATTACTCCTAGGTGGTTTCATCTAGACAATTAAGGCTCACACTTAGAATGATAGTACTTAAGACATATGGAGAGTTCAGTGGGAACATGAAGTACAGTCTGAATGAATATTAATAAGAATGATGTAACTCATTGCAGCCAACGTGGCATGTCTGTTGTGCTGTGTTCTGTCCTCAGTGCAATAGGAGTGCTGAGGAGAAGGCTGGGATCCGTGGAGTTTTCAGGTTGGTGGACTGGGAAGCTGATAGATGTGGTCTTTAAGAACCACACTTGGGCGGTGGTGGCACACGCCTTTAATCCCAGCACTTGGGAGGCAGAGGCAGGCGGATCTTTGTGAGTTCGAGGCCAGCCTGGTCTACAAAGCGAGTCCAGGACAGCCAGAGATATTCAGAGAAACCCTGTCTCGAAAAACCAAAAAAAAAAAAAAAAAAAAAAAAAGAACCACACTTGGGCCCATTAAGTGAAGAACAGAAAAAGAGACTAGGAATACAAATGGTCAAAGACACAGACTTGGGAAAATGTGTGAACACATATACATGAATGAATGTGTATGTTGGGGGAGAGGAGTATAATGAGGAAGTCTCAGGAAAGAAGGTAAGAAGAGGTCCCAGGAGGCCTCTGTGTGCCAGGGCATTAGCATTTAATCAGGTAGGAACTGGAAAGTGGTGGAAGAGCCTACCAAGATGGCTTGAGCATGGCTGTTCTCTGCTTCCTCCTGTGTCAGAGAGCAGCGTGAGCAAGCCATAGCCAGAGGAGAACATTCCAGAATGTGAAGTTTGACCAACCACTGTAATTACCCTGGAAAGGTCAAGAAGGGTAATGACTAGAAAGAGGTCACTGGGTTTGGCAGTTGGAAGGTCAGTAGGGACCAGGCCCAGAATAGCGTTCTGGGTTCAGCTGATGTCCCTCATGTGAAGGATAATTGTAAGGGAAGCAAAGCAAAGACTCTAATTGTCCAAAGCACAGTAGCGTTTGTGGTTGTCACTCAGTCCAGGGAGTCTTGGCTCTGTGAGGAAGACACAGGAGTATAACAGTCTCACTGGGTTGACAGTGAGTATGGGGCCCCTCGAGAGATGTGCTGTGTGCCTGTGTTGGCAGGAGGTTTGTCCTCCAATTGTGAGGATCCAGACTGGTTCCCCGTCATCCTTTACTTAGTTCAGGATTCCTTTTCTAGCTTGGCTGCCACATTTTCTGAGTTTGCAGGGCATAGTTGTTCTTTGTTGTCCGTGGTGGAGAAAGATGGGGTCTGAGCCTCCCACTCCTCGTGGATACTAAAACATAAGGATGCTCCTGGTCCCAACGATGATGGTGTCATCATTGCATATAACCTATGTGTATCTTTTTATATACTTCAATCATCTCTAGATAATTTGCAATGCCTAATACGATGTAAATGCTCTATTAACAGATGCTATCCTATATCATTTAAGGACTAATGATTAGTCCATACATGCTCAGTCCATACATGCTCAGTCCATACATGCTTAGTTCATATGTGCTCAGTTCATAGTGCTCATTCCATACATACTTGATGGGAGCAAGTATGAACTGAGAATGTATTTTTTGATATAAAGTTGGTGGAGGTGCCCAGGTGTAGAACAGGCTGGCTGCACCCTGATTTTAGAGCAGTTACAGTTCTCAGCATTTGGAGATGAGCCCTGGAGCCCCCACCCAGAGTTTTAAGGGGGCAGGGAGGACCTCAGAATTGCTGTTAGCAATCCCACAGGAAGGTGGTGTTACACCCCAGGGATCACAGTGATTTCAAAATATGTTTCCCCACCCAGTGACAGAGCCACACTGGTTTTTTTTTTTCTTTCTCTCTATCTCATGGTCTTGTGACCCACCCAGCCACTGTATAATCAATGTTTCCATTCTTTTCCAAGGTAAACATGTTGATGGGCATTTGCAATCAGGGAAATGAAAGTTTTCCATCTCTCTGTGGAGGCAATACTTAGTTTTGAAAACAAAGAATTTAGCAAAGGAATTTAATCTCTGGTTGCTCTGTAATACATCTGTGGCACTTGACACTGAGAGATCAGTTCTTTCTTTCTTTTTTTTTTATCTTCTTTTAGATTCAGTTAAATTCTTTGCTACATTACCCCCACTCCTTTCTGCTTTGTTCAGAATTATCAAACAGAATGGCTAGGCAATAGGACCTTAACTGTATCCCATTTCAGGATTAAGCAACAAGGAAATGGGAGCCAAGCCTCGAAATAAAAATGTCTTTGCAGATGATCAAGCGAAGATAGGACTTAAAACACACAACTGTCACTGTGCCAGGGGATTGTCTGCCCTCTTCGAAAGAACTGCTGAGGGCTGCTTTGCATTTATATCGGGTTTTAAAGATAATAACTGCCATTCTTCCTGCTCAAATGAAATGTAATTTCACAACTGCTTTGAAGATTGCCCCTCTTTCTTTGTATCTGTGGAAATGAACAACCTCTTGCCCCCTCACATCCCCAGCATCGTACCTGTTTAGCGTAAACAGGGTTTGTTTGGTCTGGGTGATTAGTAATTTTATTTCAGACAGGAATGACTGATTAAGAGTGGGGCAGATGTCAGGATCAAAGCTCGCTCTCTGTACAATATGCTGGGGCGTCGGAGGCAGTCAAGCTGTTTATGTGTCCACTGGGCCAAATTAGTGTCATTATCACTTTAGTAAAGCTTAGATATTACTGTGTTCTGTACTAAAGAACCCAATTACAGTATCTGCTGGGCGATGTATTAAATGACACCATTTAATTAAAGCCTAATCTCTCTCTGTCTCTCTGGAAGAACAATATTTGAAATTATTAGACATTCTTTCGTTCAGTTACTCCAAATCTCTGACCATTTTTGAGAGCAGGAAAGAAACTCATCTGGCACCCGGATGCCCCAGGAGAATAACCGCTGTTTTGTGTTTAGGGCCTGGCACCTAGCCCCAGTCACCAGGACAGAGCTTACAGTTTGAAAATACTTTAGATTCGCTTCTTGGGTTTTTGGGCAGCAGAGGGCCTTGTCTGTGACTCTCACTGGTTTTCTCCAAGGACTGCAGCATAATGGAGACCCCTGAAAAGAACTTGTTCAAACAAATAAAGCCATTAAAGAAATACAATTCCTGTGCCAGGGGCCAAGCCCTGTTACTGACATGATAGAAATTCATTGTGAATGAATGTCTCATCCAGGAATGCAAGAATTAAAATAAACTTGAGAGTGAACTCTAGAGATAACCTGTGATAGGAGGAAATTTTTACTTGTTAGAAGGAGAAATGAGTTAAGAGAGGTAGCTATTGGGTGGGACATGAGAGTGCAGTCAATTAATTTTGCCATGGAGAAATCAGGGCCACGTGTTTAGGTAACTTCCAACCGTGGCCACTAGCCAAATACCAATGGCAGACAGCTTCTGAGGTGTGATGATGTCAAAGCACATATTATGTGGGGTGAAGTTGTTTGTCAGTCCTTCGTCCAGCCATAGAATCCCAGGGAGAGAAGCACAGGGATGCAGCCTGTAGATTACAGGAGAAGTGAGACTACAAGGTTCAACCCTAAGACCAAGAACCAGGCTTTGCGCATAGTCAGTGTTCTACTAATTTGTTTCAGCTGCCTAAAAGAATATTTGAAGTTGCTGGTTCAACCATGTTGCTTTATTTCTTCTGTCCAGTTCTTGGTAGGGGTGACCTGCTTGGATATAGGTTCAGGTCTGAGAGAGATAGCAGCTGTGTCCGTGAGCATGGCTGGTTGGAGATCCTATACACAAGGGTCCCTCAGTTATACTGCTTGCTTAACTTTATGTAATTTTCATGGGCCTACTGTCAGGAAATATATGCCATGTCCGAAGCTTATTGTCACGGCTGTGAATCAATCCAGCATGACACTGAGGTTAATGATATAACTTTGAGAATCCTTTGTTTATTCACTCAGTTAACGAATACTCTTAAGTGTCTGTTGACTACCATGATAGAAAGAGTCTTTTCCCAGATAGTCTCAAATTCAGCTTCCCAGCCTATCTTTGCCAATTGTATGGCATTGTGCATATTACTCTACTGCCTCACTGTAATGTCAGATTAACAGTACATATTATCTCAGCCGGGCAGTGGTGGCGCACGCCTTTAATCCCAGCATTTGGGAGGCAGAGGCAGGCGGATCTTTGCGAGTTCAAGGCCAGCCTGGTCTACAAAGTGAGTCCAGGACAGCCAGGGCTACACAGAGAAACCCTGTCTCGAAAAAAACCAAAAAAACAAAACAAAACAATACATATCTCAGTGTCTTCTATATAATTAATACATAGAAATGATGAATATGTTATGACCATTGACAATTATCTTCCTTTAACTATACTCTGGTATAGAGGCTGGATGTGTGAAGTTAAGATTTGTTAAAAAGGAATACTCAAGCTGGGTGTGGTGGTGCATGCCTTTAATCCCATCATTTGGGAGGCAGAGGCAGGCAGATCGCTATGAGTTCAAGGCCAGCCTGGTCTACAAAGTGAGTCCAGGGCAGCCGGGATTACACAGAGAAATCCTGTCTTGAAAAAAAACAAAACAAAACAAAACAAAAAACCAAACCAAAACAAAAAGCAATACTCAAACGAATTAGCAAAAGTTAGTGCTGGCTTGTGTGGGGAACAACATGCTTTACTATCTGTGTGCAGATTTATCCATACACACAATCATAGATATGACTTTAACTTCAAGTATACTTACAATCTAGGATGCTTCCTAATTGTCAACTGTTAAGGTTTCTCTCTGTGCCGGCAGAATTTCCGGTATCAGGTGAAATAACTGGATGTAATCATCAGTTTGAGTTTGAGTTACTTACACGAAGCCAGTTACTTGCCATCTGCCAACTAAAGATGTGTCCTCGGGCCCTGCTTGGATGGCAGCCCACTGCTATGCAGCAGGGGAAAATATTTCATCCAAATAACTTATCTCTCACTTTCCAATTCTAATTAGAGAAGGGATCGCAGCTAGATAGTCTCTTAATGGCAAAGGGGACAATGGACATTCATTGTCCTGCTTCTTGGCAGAAATGATGGCGAGGGCATGCACTGTGAGGATACTACGGATAGAGAACGGAAGAATAAAATACTCAGAAAACTTGAACCAGACTCAAAGATAAATCTGGTAGAAATGTGTCTGAGTGGAAGAAGGAAGTCTTGTTCATTGACCCCAGACTGGGGTTGAGAGGAAATGGGAAGTGTGTAGAGATGGAAACTCGTCAAGCAACCTTAGGATGATGAGTGACTTGTGTTATGTGCAAGTCATATTTACTATAGTACGACTGAAATAAAAATGGCTGTCTATAGGGAGGCCTGGGCAGACCCCCGAGTGCCGAAGGCATACTTAGAGTCAGGTAGCTAAGGATACAAAAAGCACTTCCAGGGAGTGGTGGAACTCAGAGTGATTAATGCAGCTAATCTCTGTCCTGTTGAACTTCTCTAACACTGGACTATCTGCTGTTTGAAGATTTTTTTTTCGCCTATCCCTGGTTATCAAGAACACATCGTGTATAAAAAACAGTTTATTTCTTCATCTGCTGTCCATCCATCCCTCCCTCTGTCTGACCTACCAATCAGCAATCCTTCTTCTAGCCTTTTCACTTTTAATTTGTTTGTTTCTTGAGACAGTCTTAATATACAACCTAGCCTGGCTTCAAACTCTTGATCAGTCTACCTCAGCCTCCTGAGTGCAGGGATGATTGGCATGTAGCACCATGCCTGGCTCCTTTTTACTTTTGACATCATTCCTCAGTCTTTCAGCCTAGCATCTTCCAAAGTGTGGTTGACAACATCCTCTTCTCAAATCTACTCTGCCCTATCTCCTCTAACATGTCCATTTCTGACACCCACCTTTGCATTTTCACTAATATCTCAGCTCCAGAACCTATAATTCCACGCATGAGCTAATGTCCTGGCTATTTATTATTTATTTATTTATTGTCAACTTGATATAGTCTAGACTCGTTTGATGATAGGGAACTTCAGTTGAGAAAATGCCCCCACCAAATTGGCCTATGAGCAAGCTTGTGTGGGCATTTTCTTCCTTTTGGTTAACAATTAATGTGGGAGGGCCCAGCCCATTGTAGACAGTGCCTCCCCTGGGCAGCTGGCCCTGGGTTGTAAAAGAAACAGGCTGAGCAAGCTATAGGGAGTAAGCCAGTGAGCAGCACTCTTCTATGGCCTCAGCATCTGCTTCCGCCTTGAGTTCCTGCCCTGGCTTCCTTTGATGATACACTGCCATGTGAAACTGAAATAAACCCTTTCCTCCTGGTCATGGTGTTTATCACAGCCATAGAAACTTAACTAAGACTCCGAGCTAGCCCTTAGCCTTCTCATTCTTCCTTGTTCTGGCTCAACTATCTGTACTGCTGAATAATTCTTTTCATAGAGGCTTTAAATGTGTCACCTTCCAGTGCCTGTGATCCTAAGTGTAGTACACAAGGTAAATTTCACCTTGTTCACTCTGACTGTTGTTTTAGTCTACCTGTAAGTGCTTATGTCCTCGACCTCACCTTTTATGAACTTGCAGTATACATAGAATTCTGCACAACCAAGGTATTTTTTTTTCTCTATATCCAACTAGGTAATAAACTCCTTGAGAGTGGGGGGGGGTCTGGTCTCAGGGTTCTCTTGTTGTTCTTTTCCCAGCAGAGTTCATTGAGCTGGGTGCTGAGGGAATGCTTCATATACACACATTTGGTTAAGACATGTGGATGTGCTCACTGGGGAATCTAGGAAAGAGACAACACAGCCTCAAGGGTGAAGATGAGAGAGTTCCATGAAACTCGTAAGGTGAGGAGGCATCTGCAGAGCTGAGATAGTAGAACGCTGAAAGAGGACCACAGCAGGCATGAGTGGACTTTGTCACTTGAGAGCCAGCCCTCTCTCCAGCTACATTGTCCTTTTACTTGTCAATACTCCCCTTATTATAAATTATTATTAAAATTATCAATTATTATTAATTATTTTTATCCACACTAATGAACCAACACATGTTATGTCCTGGTTATGATATTGATATGACTCAATATTAATGACTGAGTCAAACAGGAGTGTGGGACATGTTTACTGGCTCAGTGGGAGCAAGCCTAGGCCTACATAGCTCCTAGAGGAAGCCTTTTGTCCTGTGCTCCTGAGACAGTAGGTGGAGTGAAGCTGCTGGCTACCACAAGGCCAGAGTCTTGTTCATGAAGGCAGCACAGAGGGGCATAGAATTGAGGGGCACAGCGGAGTGTTGCCCCTAGATCCAGCTGCAATGGAAGACAACTTGTCTGAGAGGGTTTTTGTTTGTTGTTGTTTTTGCTTTTTTTTTTTTTCTGTTTTTCAAGTCAGCATACCTCTCTCTTCTGCTTAATTTTTACCTTCATTTACCACACACAAGATTTTGGTGGCTCTTAGAGGCTTTAAAGGCATAATCCACATTATCTGAAGATTTTAGCATCTTGTTTAATTTAATTTGACTTCATCTAATGTCTGTTCTGCCTAAAAGTGATAGTGTTAGGTCTGCCTGATCTACAGGTTCTCCCAGCATTCCTCAGTTTCTACCTGTTACAGGGCATGCCCTGCACCCACAAGGCTTTGCTAATATAACCCCGACATCTTGGAGGCTCTCTCTCTCTCTCTCTCTCTCTCTTTCTCTTTTTCTCTCTCCCCTTCCCTCCTCTCTCTGCCTCCTTCTCTCCACTCTGTCTCTGTCCCTCTCCTCTCTCTCTCTCTCTCTCTCTGCATGTATATACTGTTTCTCTTCCCCTCTTGTATCCAATAAACCTGCCTTTATATAACTTAATTTGGCCTGGATTGGATCATTTTCCACAGTCCAGTAATTTTTAAAAAACAGATAACACAGCCGGGCGTGGTGGCGCACGCCTTTAATCCCAGCACTTGGGAGGCAGAGGCAGGCGGATCTCTGTGAGTTCGAGGCCAGCCCGGTCTACAAAGCAAGTCCAGGACAGCCAGGGCTGTTACACAGAGAAACCCTGTCTCGAAAAAAAAAAAAAAAAAAAAAAACAGATAACACTCATTTGTTTCTGAAATAAATGCACCGAGGTTAATTTGCTTACATATGTGGATTATCTTTTAGTGAGCCTTGAGATAGCATTAGCCATTTTTCCAGGTATCATAATGCAGTTGAATTCAGAATCTAGAACCCAGGGATAGACCCCCTGCCTAGCTCAATTCTAGCTCAACTAAGCAAAGGATGTTTGGTAGGTGGGGCATTCTTGAGGTGAATCAGGTTGTGGACATTCCTCTGCTTATGTTAAATGTGAATATCACCAACCCATTGAGTACCTTGCCCAGTGGATTCCACATGGAGATAATTACTTAATTTTACTTAAACTCCAAAAGAAAAATATATCAGGGAAATTTTACCATTGATGCTGAGCACAATTAAAAGGTGATGAGCGACAGAAACAAGGCAGCCCCTTCCCTTCCACTGGAATTAGCTGCTTGCACGTTCACATGCATGCATGTGGGTGGTGGTATGTGTGCTTGTGTGACTCAATTCTAAGTGAATCAGTGTGAAATTGAGGCACTTCCATTCCTGAGCCCCAGTCTTCTAAGCAGCAGAGCCAAGGCAAGAAATGAATTGTTAAGACATTATTTGAAAAGCACACACCCAGAGCTTTTGGCAGGTGATAGTTAAAAGGAATGAGCTGACAAAGTGTGATGCCACGAGGTTGTTCAACAGGACAATCACTATAAAGTTTATAACAGGAAGCCACACTTCACTGCCATCCGTGGAAGGGAAAAGAGAGGGACCTGGCTCCTTATGTCTCTCAGCAGTAAAGGCTGAGCCCATCACCTGGTAACCTCTCTCAAATTTCCGGGTGGCACCACCCAGCCTTTATGAATATCTCAGGAATCCTGCAGTGTGAGATTGTGTCTCCACGTGAAGAGGGAGAGTATTCAGGAACATTAAATCCCCACACGTAGGATGTGAGAACCAGGCAGACCCCAGTGTCCATGTGGACTGCCACCATTCTAGAGTACCGGGCAAGGGTGATGTAAAGACACCTGCAGTGGCACAGCCTGTGGGTATCTTTGAAAATTAATGGTCCAGAGAATTGAGAGACTGCCAATTCAGAATACACAGATACCCCTGGCAAAACTGAACTCATGAAAAGTACTGAACCCTATAGCCATACTTTTTGGCTACTACTTTGTTGGTTTCTTCTATCTACCACCCTTATCCACCCCAATCCTTTCCAGCCTTCCAACACTAGGTAGGTGAGAAAGAAGATTAGAGGGGAAAAGGAGTATAGCTCTCTTTAGACTACTTACTGCTGATTGGGGACATGGAGTATATGTGCCTTAAGTGTTATTCCTCAGAAGCCTTTCACCCTGTTGTCTTAAACTGGCTTGCAAATCACTGATTCTCCTAGGCTGCCTGGTGAGCAAGCTGCAGGGATCTGTTCATTTAATCCCCCACTTTGAGATTACAAGTGCATGATTTTTATGTGGGTTGAACTCAGGTCCTCACGCTTGTACGACAAGCGTTTTACCCACTGAGCTATTTCTTCATCCTCAGTGGTCAGTTAATATTAGCCACAGTGATGATGATGGTTGATGATGGTGACATCAGCCATGCTTCTATAGAAACCAGCATTGTCTTCCCAGATTCCCAGATTCCTACACGAAATCCTTTTTTAATGTGTTAGAGTTACATTGAATTCAAACTAGACAAAATCAACATCTTTATGGTATTGAAGTTTTCTATTAATGAACATTATCATTTCTGTCTACGTGAGTCTTTTGAAAATAATTTTATTTTATTTTTAGAAAGTGTCCCCTACATACCAGTCTGGCCTCAAACTCACTATGCAGCTGAGGATGGGCTGAACTTCTGATTCTCTTGCTTCCAACTCTCCAGTGCTCAGAATACAGGCATATGCAACAATGGCACCCAGTATATTAGAGTCTTTTAATAAGGATTTTTCTCAAACAAAATCTGATTTTTTCTAAAAAAAAAAAAAAAGATCTTGCATACCTTCCATGTGATGTATTCTTATTTATCATATTCTCTATTGCCCTGACCCCAAATCTTATAAGCAAATCTTCAACATCAATTATATATGACGATCCACGAGAAAATCTTTAGCTCTCTACTGCTCTCTCATTTACTTCTTGTCATAGTTGATTTCTATTAAACTTGGTTTCAATCTCTCTCAAAGGCTTGGTTGATGGAAATTTACCCAGCCGCTGGACATGATAGTATCAAATACTGTGAAAGAATATTACCACCCAGACTATCAGGCAGCAAGATCTCATAATAAGTCTTGAGCCTGGCCTGAAGTTTAATGACTTTGAAGGCAGCTATAGTTGGCCAGTCAACCAAAGGCATAACTTTATTAATAACAACATGGTGTGCCTCCCTATCTGTTTATGCATCAGTGAGCATCCTGGCCACATAGCTCATCTCCATGCTACCCTTAAATATTTTTGGCTTCTGGTTTCTGCAATATTTTCTGAGTAGAGATAAATGTGTGTCTTCCACCAGAGGCGAGCTAAGATGGTCATCGCTCAGAAAAAAAAATGTCTTTATGAAAAAATAACTTATTAAATACGTGCGACCTCGGAGGCGTGTGTGTTTTCTTGGGAGAAAGTGGAAGACAAGTCATTTAAAGATGTGGAAAGATTCACCATGGCTACAGAACAAATCTCAGGACCCCAGATGTTAGTGTGGTCTGCACCATTATGAAAGTAAAGCCTTACTATGAACAGGGGTAAAAGGGTACAGGGGCCAGGGAACTTCCCTGGGGACTTACACAAGTAGGTTCTCCCAGCCTGCCTCTGTCCCTTCCTTCTCCCCACACACACATTCTCCTGGTGTCTTGATTCAGGATGCATCAGTTGATAAATACTGATTTTTTTTTTTCAAAACAGGATCTCTGTGCAATAGCTCCAGCTGTACTGGACTTACTTTGTAGACAAGACTAACCTCAAAAATCTCAAAGATCTTCCAGCGTCTGTCTCCTGAATGCTGGGATTAAAGGTATGGCACAAATACTGACTTTTAAATGGCTCAAACAAACAAACTCACTTACCTCCCTGGACTGTGAGGAATAATCTCATTCTTTATTGAAGGAAGAAGCTTTCTCAGCAGACTTAGGCTGCAGCTACTTCCTGAGAAGGTTCTAGCAGCTGATTAAAAGCATGATTTAGACTCATATAGACTTTTGAATCCTATTCTTATATCTAGTATTCATGACATTGGGCAGGTTGCTGAGACTTTCTCTCTACTTACCAGTGTGTTTGCTTCCAAAGTTGCGTTGACGAGTCAAAATACGACGAAGACAGCGTCTATCCATTATTAAGCATTTATGACACCCCAAACCCATGCCCTCCTTACTTCCTTCACCCACCTCTACAATGCAATGCAGGTTTGGACTTTCCTCACTGGCACACCTGTTGCGGACAGCCACCATCGTCATTGCAGAGAGCAACCCTCTTATTCCCAGGTTTTCTTCATGCTGGGAGCAGTTTTGTTTTCTGGCTTCTGCAGTGTTGCTGAGAGGTGACTGATATTCTCTCCTGCTTTTCTTTGGCACAAAAAACCTTCTCCTTTATGTTGTAGAGCTAGAGCTATCTGAGACAGACTAATGGAAAGGATGCTTGGTCCCATCATTCATGTTTCTGACTGTGGAATAGCACATATCACTTTCCCTTGCATTATTTAAGGTTATTGATTGGCCCAACTCCAGATTTATTGAAAGGACCCAGATCAAGAACTGCACTAGAGAATCAGGGTGCTTTAAACAGGATGAGTTTTGAAAGACATAAACAAAAACCAAAAGCCACTATATCTCAAGTAACCTGTGGAGTCTCTCTGACTTGCACTGAGTTTTCATTGACATTGTTAGATGTTGGCAGTGTGAGCTTTTCTGTGTCCCCTGAGGTCACAATAGGATCTATTCCACTGCTGCAGGGACAAGAGGATCAGTAGCTCTGGCAGGTGATCAGTCTTCAAAGTGGAATGGCTGCTGCTGAAGACAATATAATATTCATTTCTACCCTGGGCTGTGATTTGTTAGTAGTGTATGGAAAATAATTTAATTTAACTTATAATGCATTGCTTTCCAAACTACAGCATGCTAAACATCTAGTAAACTATTTTACACAACTGAACAGGCTTGAGCAGCCTTGGAGTACTGGCTACTGATGTAACCAAGCAGTGTCCTGCAATCAGATCATACTTGCAAGTCCTGAGCCCAGCGCAAACAGATCTGCGCAGCTTTCTCAAAGCAGCGCATGAATTTTAGCTGACAATGGTTTGCTGCCGTTTCCATCAGGCACACCAGTCTCCCAGCCTGAGCAGTAGACCATTGCGTGGTTCTGACAATGTGTTTATTAGTTTACTTTTTGACGGCGATTTGGGCTGTTTGGAATGCTGTTAAGAGTAATGCTGAGGACTGACAAGATGCTTCAGTTGATAAAGTGACTGTTGCATAAGCGTGAGGACCTGGATGTGGATCCCAGCACCATAGAAGAGTTGAGTGTGACAGGGCTAGCATTGGATAAGGTGGACACAGGAAGATCCCTGCAGTTCACTGGCTGCCAGTCAGGTTGCATTGGTTATCTTCAAATTCGATGAGATACCCTGTCCAAAAAAACAAAACAAAACAAAGCAAAACAAATGCAGAGTAACTGATAAAGGCACAAGACAGAAACTTTGGACCTCCATATGGGTGCGCGCGCGCGCGCGCGCGCGCACACACACACACACACACACACACACACACACACAGAGGAACACATGTATATGCACCCTGAGAGAGAGAATCAAGTTGCTACAATTATGAAAAGTATCTTTGTGTGTAATTGCTGGATCCTGTAAGTGTGCCTTTAAGAAACCAACAGATGTTTTCTTTAACAATTGTTGCAAATTCTTATCAGCACTCAGGTGTCCCATTTGCTCCACATCATCACCCATACGTGGTACTGTCCATCCTTTCAATGTCAACCTCTCTAGTTGAATAACTGTTCAGCTGATCCCGGACTAACAACGTAAAGCTGCGGTGAGAGCAGCATTCATTTGGTGAATTTGAATTTTGACCTTTTCTGGAGCTGGCATGTACGCTATGATCATCTTGTGATGTAGGGAGTTGGGAATAGAGAACCACAGTGCCAAGTCAGCCGTGTAATGGCCAGTGTAAACAGACAAGGCATGGCATGCACGGTACCTCTGAGTACAGTGTTTAGTAGGTTGGGCATATTAAATGCATTGCCCACTTGGGATATTGTCCATTTCCAATTGGTTTATAGGGCATAATGCCAATGAAAGTTAAAGAAGAACATGCATCGCCAGGCATGGTGGCACACACCTTTAGTCCCAGCACTCAGGAGGTAGAAACAGGTGGATCTCTGAGTTTGAGGCCAGCCTGGTTTGCAGAGCTAGTTCCAGGACAGCCAGGGATACACAAAGAAACCCTGTCTCTCTCTCTCTCTCAAAAAAAAAAGAGTATGCATGTTTTCCATGAGTTCCTGAGTGATGTTCATGCACATCCAAACCCAAGAACCCAAGACTGTGAAATCACTTATTTCTTCTCAACCCAAGAGCAGGTCAGGTCTTGAATTCTACCCCAGCTCTGGGCCTGCCTCTGTTGTGTCAATCTATCCCTTCTTTATGCCTGACAAGCAGACTTCCACACCATCTCTGATTCTAGGCAGCCAACGTCTTCACCTCCATACCACTACTGCCCACTGCCTCTACAAGATCTGTCCAGGAACTGACACTGGGCAACTCCATATATAGACACCCTGAAGCTGAGTTGCAGTGAGTAAGGGGATGTTGGGGAAGAAGTTGGGGTTCACATTCCAGACAGATGGGCCAACAAGAACAAAGCCTCAGAGACACAAGTAGTCCTGCACACTTGGAAAAAAGAGGGGCTGAAGAGGTAACTGGAGAAGAGGTAGCTGGGGACCCAGACTATACAGGAGCTTTGGCTGTTTCCCTGGAGAAGGCCACGATGTGGAACATGGAGTGTTGGCTTCTGTTTCAGAGATGCTGCCCTAGAGTCTATGAGGAAACAAGTTCAAAGGGAGGAAAAAGGAGGAAACATAACTAGAAACCAACAGTGTCCTCCAGGTGTGTCCCCAAGACATAGCCCGATTCTTTTTGTTTTGTTTTTGTGTGTTTGTTTGGTTGGTTTGGTTTTTCTGAGACAGGGTTTCTCTGTGTAGCCCTGGCTGTCCTGGAATTCACTCTGTAAATCAGGCTTGCCTTCAACTCAGTGATCAGCCTGCCTCTGCCTTCTCAGTGCTGGGATTAAATGCATGCGCCACCACCACCCATTTGAAGAAGAAGAAGAAGAAGAAGAAGAAGAAGAAGAAGAAGAAGAAGAGAAGAAGAACTACAACAACAAACCCAAACAGACATAGTATTGCACATTGGCAATCCAGCACTCAGAAGGGGGAGGATCAGAAATTTAAGATCATCCTCAGCTACATAGTAAGTGTGAGGTCAATCTGAGGTACATGAGACTATCTCAAGACGAAACCGTGAATGAAGGGGGGAAAAAACCCAACAGGAAACAAAACCAAGTTTCTTTCCTTTCTGTGCCTTTCCCTCTTCCTTGTTGTCCCATCAACACCAGACTGTTCTCAGGTGTGAAGAACCACTTTGCCAATCTCTGAACTGCATTGTCATTGGTCTAGTTTAGTGACCTTTCCCACCTGTTTGTTGATCAGGCCTATGGATCTTCACAATAAGAAAGATGTGTGCTGACAATCTGGGACTGAAACAGCACTTCTGACCTCAAGGGCATTGTGGTCTTTCCTGTCTTCTTCCTCGTGCAGGCTCCCAGTCTGAAAACTCTCTACAAAGGGCCAGCTAGTAACTGAGCTGATTCTCTGAGTCACTTTGTTTCCTGGCAGTTACATAGATCTGCAAGTAACTCCAAAACTGGTTGATGGCCACCGGGCAGGCCTGGCTGGGATTTCATGACATTTTACTTGAATATAGAAATTTAGATGGCATGTAATTCTCATGTGCTGTGAGTCTTATTCTCTATTTGGTTTGTTTCAGTCATTTAAACATGTAAAAATGGTTACCAGTTCTGGATTTGTATTAAACCAGGTAAAGATAGGATTTGGTTTGTGTATGTCTACCTTAACTCTCTCCTTTAAACATTGATACGGTTCCCACTACCAGAAAGAACTCTACTTGCACCCCTGTTCTGTCTCCCACTTCCAGCACTGACCCAAGTCCTGGGTCTTTGCTATGAGAATATTCTTGCTACAGTATAAACATGATCCATTCCATCAACCTTTGCTAAACATGTCCCTCCAGCTGTTCCCAGGATGTACGAGGTGGTTATATCCCAGCATTCCAGATGTGGCTGCCTCTGCCCCTTACCACCTCTGGCCTCCTCTACGGCTCCTTCCCCTCTGCTTCAAACCCTATTTTTTAAGTGTCCTAACGTTGCTGTTTAGCTTTCTCCTCTGCTCTGTCATCTCCTACTTTGCTCAGAAGGCTCAGCCTGTTTCTTCTGGCAGGCCATCTCCCTTGACCTTTGACCTGGGCACAACTAGGCTTGCTCCTTTGCACTCCCAGTGCTCCAGGACCCGTGAACATCTTGTTCTTTTCAAGCAGTCAGCTCAGTGTTGGGCACATGGCAGATCCTCTGTAGACAGCTGAATGAATTCTCAAGTATCAAGATCCCTTTTATTAATATATAAGATATAAATATATAAAATATTGTGATGCATCCCTCTATTATTTTCTGTTCCTAGTTTTGGGTGCTATCAATCCTACTAATTTTTAACTTTTATCAATAGGTGCAGGGTCTACATTTTAGTATTGGTCTCCCCTTCTTTCCGAACACAGGTCCCGGGTTCTTCAGGGTATCTCTGGCAGGCTTCCATTGGAACAAATCTAACCAACTTGCCTAGGAGGGAATCATAGTGCCACCAGGGCCCTGCTGGTGTTAACTGTTCTGTTGACAGATGAGGAGACCACAGCCTCAGAAGGATGGGTCGGCTTGCCCAAGGATACCTGGCTGCTAACAGCAAACTCCAGACAGCAGCTGATTCCCAGTCCTTGGTGTTTACAGGCATTCTAACTTTTGAGGCCCTCTGGAAGTGAAAGGATTCTGCTTTTAGTGTGGACTTGCATAGTGATGAGCTCACGGCCAGGGGAGCGGGGATTGGAGGTGGGAATTTAGGACATGTCTGCAAGGCTAGGGGGATGGTGATCTCTGAATAGGACTCCTTGTTGGCTGGTGTTCAAAGCCCTTCCTTTCTCCTTCAGTACATCAATCATTGCCTTTAAACAGTGACACTCATTACAGCTTGCAAACAAATGGTCAAGAACTTGGCAACTCCAATTATTTCACTCAGCATGTGAGATCATTTTATGAGAATGCATAGGGTTGAGCAGCAGTATGGAAAAGGCAGGCCCCTAGAATGACTCTTTGCAGGGGAGAAAAGAGCTTGTATTTATTGTGGCCAGGGAAGATATGTTGTGGTGTATAAATGAGGTAGAAGTGTGGGACCCCAATTTGCCTTGAACATTGGTTCTTATTTCTTCACCTTTTCCAGTTCAGCTATGGGACAGTTACCTGATTGTTGTGGAAACTCATTTTCTGAACCAAAGGCAGTCACCTCGAATCTTTGAAGATCTCTCACAGTCCTCCCTTGGAACCTGCTTTAGTACCATCATCACCACACAGTCCATCTGGGAGGTTCCAGTTTTTGAAATACCAAAAGAGACCTCATGAAAAAGTGCCTTCAGAGGTTGGGCATGTGCCTCAGTGGCCCAGAGCCTACTTAGCTTCTGACAGGCCCTCAATACTCTTTCTCAGGTTAGAAAACAAAACAAAACAAAAAAAAAAAACAGCCTCTGCCACAGGATGTCTACTTCAGCGGCAATTCAACTGTGCACACACACATTTTCAAATGCCCAGAAGCCAAAGGAACACACCTAAAGGTAATTTTGTGTTTGCACTTAGCTGCCTTTTCGCTTTAACAGCACAGGCAGCTTTTTGTTAGTGGTGAGCTTGTAGGGGGTGGAGCATTGCCTGGGAGATGAACTAGTTGGAAAACACATTGAAGGCAGAGCCAGAGAGACACTACAGATGGCTGTCATCCCTCCTCCCAGCATTTCCAGCCTGAGAAGAAGCCTTCCAGGGCCACATGTGCAGGAGCAGGAGGCTGCTGGAGGATGGACAGTTTTCTCTCTAACCCACCCTGACTTGAAGCAAGCTTGTCCATGGCTGCCTTTCCCGAGGCATCGCTGAGAGGTATGAAGTTACTTGGACAACACTTATTCTGCTTGTCCTAAGGAATCCTTCATGTTTCTCTCTGAGAAAGACAAATTAACACTTCTCCCCTTGACTAGTGGAATCTCAAGACGTAATTGTGCAGTCGTGGGAAAGTGGATGTAACTTCTAAGTGACAACAGAGACAAAACAGTTTTCCAAAAATGTTCACGAGCTAAAGCCTAGTGCCTCCACTCAATAACAGTAATTTCTCTTAAACATTACTGTATTTGAACACCTGAAAGCCAGCAATCTGAGGAAGGAAGGGTTGAGTTTGGCTCACAGTTCAAGCCCATCACAGTGAGTGATGTCATGGCACCAGGAGCGTCAGGCTGGCCATATTGCATCCACAGACAGCAATGAGTGTCAATGCTTAGCTTGCCTTCTCCTTTTTATTTTGTTCAGGACTCCAGTTTATAGAGTAGTACCATCCATGTTTAAAATGGGTCTTCCCACCTCAGCTAACCCAATCTAGATAACCCCTCACAGACATGCCCAGTGATATCTTTCCATGGTAGTTCCAAACGACAGCAAGTTGATGATATTAAGGAGTTTAGTTTCCCAGAAAGGCCCTGGCGACTGGAAAGGGTGAGGATAGCAGAGGCAGGGAGACATTTTTCACTTTCAACCTAAATTGTCCCTTAGAGGCTGACAGGGTCTAACTGTCTTTTGATTTTTTTTTTTTTAATATCAAATAGTTCTGAAGGGCAGCGTGTAACCTAAATATGGGTTATATGGAGTGTGGATGGTACAACCTGGGTGGTACCCAAGTGATTAGGAATCCATCACATTTCAGGATGATACACCTTCATGTAGCCTGGTCTGCTGTTGGGTCTTCTAAGTGGTCCTGGTGAGATTTCAAATGTACTGGCTTTCCTATTTGTTTGCAGCAGACTTCTCTGAGGTTCAATGTTAGTGGAAGGAAGGGGGAGGGGAGCTGTTCACCCTCTGTAAAACATCTAATTCTCTCTCTCTCTTTCTCTGGTATTTCTTTTCTTTTTTATAATTTATTTTTATTTTATTTTATGTCCATTGGTGCTTTGCCTGCCTGTTTATTTCTGTGAAGGTGTCAGAAGCCCTTGAGCTGGAGCTACAGAAAAGTTTAAGTTGCCATGTGGGTGCTGGGAATTGAACTTGGGACCTCTGGAAGAATAGTCAGTGCTCTTAGCTGTTGAGTCATCTCTCCAGACTCCTCTCTGGTTTTTTGAGATAGGGTCTCACTATGTAGCTCTGGCTCTCCTGGATCAGGCTGGCCTCAAACTGATAGAGATTGGCCTGCCTCTGCCTTCTGGGTGCTGGGATTAAAGGTGTGAGCTGTGTCCTGTTCTCTTGATGCCTGATGAGCCAGACATGGAGTGGTAGACTGGTGGCAGCCTCGGTGAACCAGTGGTATAACTGTTAATTTTGGTCATGTGATTAGACAAACAGAAGAATCACAGGATCACTGTGTCGTACGATTTTATTGCTTTCTGACTATTTCTTTTATTATTAAATCTCAATTTCTTTTTTACTTTTCATCTTGAAACAAAACCACACACACAAAAGACAGGTTTGAAGAACTCTAAACCAAGAAAAGTCAATCATGGTAGAAACCATTCAGAATCACAACTTGACCTTGGGCCTGACAAAGGAAAGAAATGGCCTTTTAAAATGTTCTGAGTAGGGGCTTGGGAAAGAGAAAATGTAAAATTCCAGCCTCAGAAAGTATGATTAATTCTGGGTGGATGCAGTGGCTCTAGCCACGGAGTAATTTTAGGCTTTCTAATTGGCACTTTAAAAATAGCTCTCGGCCTCTGTTCTGCTGGTCCCTTTGTTCTGCCCTGGGCTGTGCCTTGTGTTTAAGGGGCTTGCAAGGTTCCAGGCAAGCCTGGGGGCCATAATTCCTAATGCAGGTCTCCTAGTGTACCTGACTCTACCCGGAACACCAGGAGGGGAGAGAACCTTTGTGATTTGTAGAGACCCCACCCCCTCTTCAGCTCCCAGACCTATCCTCTTCCTTCTCTAATAACTAGGTCTTAAGAAAAGGCATCTTTCTACCATGGCATTCTCTTCAAACCACTTCTGGGCACCTTAAGTTGCCAGCTGAATGGCATCGTTTGCTTGCTGGGTAATAAATAGTTCAGGCTCGCACCAGGAAAAGCAAACCTAAGTATTACCAAATCCTTTCCCAGGTCTGAGTGAGCTGCATTCCTAGGCAGAGGTAACCGCTGGCCTCTTTGTCACTATTTCAACTGGCAGCAAGATAATGAATCAGTAAAGCCGCCTCAGCAGAAGTGACTGCAAAGAATTGTCCTTTTCCCACTTGCCAGGGGTTCCAAGAGTCCCCTCCCACAGGTATGAAGTCCCTCACTCAGCCCTAATTTCAGGCTTTGCTCCAGTAAGGAGGGTAGGAAGGCCACAAAGGACAGCCACATGGAGCTGGCCCTAGTGATTCAAGAACTGGGGTTGCAAGCAGTGCTGGGGGCCTGCAGGGAGCGTCTCAGTTGACTCCCACAGCCTCTGCTTCATCAGAGCATTATTTACATGGAAGTCTGGCCCTTCCTAACCAGTAAGGCTGAAAACACAGACTATTAAACCAGTCGATTTCAGATGAGCCTAGCAACTGATGAAAGTGACCTTTCTCTAACCTGCCAGTCATGAATGCTCCGATTGGAAGGCAGTGGAGGCTGTGTCAGGGAGAGCCCTGCTAGGTAAGAGGACAGCCTGTTCTGTCCCAATGCCTCCCCACAGGGCCTTCTAACTGCAGCATCCTGCTGCATCTTAAATCCTCTTAGCATGCAACATTTAAAAAAGCCAAACAAAACAGAAAAACAGTCGTTTTGTTTAGTATTTTGCAGCAGAAGGTAGAGCCCACTGGTAGGATTTTGTTTTTCCTTCCAGGCTCTCAGAAACACATTAGACATATTAAGGGAGGCAAACACCCTCTCTTTGGCCGCCTGTGGAGCCAACAAGGAGGGAATTAGCCAATGAAAAAAAGGCCAGGCCAGGCCAGTCTCTTTCCCTGGGGAGTGACAGTGAGGAGGAGGAGGCCCTCACTTTCAGGGAGGACAAAGGAATAGCCTTGGCTCTCCTGTTGTAGGGCTAGACTGTATACGCATTTTGGTTTGCCCACCATTAGTGGGATCAAACACTCCTGAGGAATGAGGGGAAATGACCCAGAAGAGCCAGTGGAGAACACACTCCAATGACGCTCAGTGGGACAGGGCTGTGTATGGCAGAAAGGACTTAGAACAGTATTAAGCCATCTTTGGTGATTGTGGTCCATGTTCCTTTTACGATATACCCAGGGTAAGGTCTTGGACACCAGAAGTCCTGCACTCCCAAGGGTGAAAAGTATGCAGTGTGCCTGTTTCTCAGCCCAATGGACCTGAACTCTGTTTCTGGGTTCCTTGGGCAATTGCATTGCCTGGGCTACGCTCTCAAGGTTCCTTTCATCCATCTCTCCTGTACGACTTGCCAACAAAACCTCCAGTAGGCACTGATGGCAGGTCATTCCCTCTTCACCTTATTCATATTTATCTATTATTATATATAATATATAGCATATATCAGATATATATACTTAATTACCAGATCAGCAGGTGGGGGAAAGATAGGGTAATAGACCATAATTTAATATATACTAATAAAAATTCAGAATTAAAAAAATCCACACAAACTGCATGTTTGTGAGCAAAGAAAGGAGCGACAAGTTGCAGAGTCCTCTTTCCTCACCACAGCCCCTCCCCTTTCCTGGTTTTCCCTCTGATTATTAGCATCCAATTACTTATGAACACAGGAAAGCCAGCACGGTAGAAGGCTATGGACAACCCAGAGTTTCACCTCTGTTATCTCATTTAACAGAAACTGTTGAGGAAATAGACTTAAAGGATGACAAATGTGCATGTCTGTAATGATGGAAGTGCACAGTGCCCTCACCCACTCCAGGTCTCAGGGACTTAGCCTGTGCTCAGAATGGAATGCCCAAAGAGTGGGGCTCAAATGGTCTCCGCAGAACACAGAATGGGGAAAATGGGACTGTTTCCTATGGTCTTTATAACAAATTACTCTAAACATGGGGGATTAAGGCCACATAAATGTATTATAGTAGTATAGGTATATATTTTATATTATTATTAAATGTATAGTTTTGGAGTCAGATGTCTGAAAGGCATCTCACTGAGCTAAAATCAACATGTTTCCATAGCTAAGCTCCTTCTGGATGTTCTCAGGGGAAAAACACTTTTCTTGACTCTCTCAGATTCTGGAAGCTTCTGAACTCCTTGTCTTGCGGCCCCCCCTTCATTTTCAAAGCCATCAGTGGCCACTGAGACTTTCTCATGTAAGATCTTTCTGAGGTAGACTTTTCTTCTGCCTCTATCTTCTCTGTATAAAGACCATCATGATCCAATTAAGCTTCTGTGTATGAACCTGGGCAACCTCATTTCAAGGCCAGCCGACCAGAAATTTTAATTCCCATTTGCAACTTTAGTTTCCCCTTTGCCAGGTTCTGGGAGGTGGCACTTGGGCACTGTGATGGCTAATCATGGTTGGAAAGTTGACTCACTTGGAAGGAAGGAACCCAACTGAAGAATTCCCTCCATCGAGAAGACCTGATCAGGAAGACCTGTTGGCATGTGTGGGAGGGCATTTTTTTTATTATAAATTGGTTTAGGAGGGACAAGCCCACTGTGGGCAGTGCCAACCCTGGGAAGGTAGGTTATAGGCTGTATAAGAAAGACAGTTGAATGTCAGCCTTGGAGAGTGCTGGAAGGCAGCGTTCCTTGATTGGCTCTTCTTTAGGTTCCTGCCTTTAACTCCTGCCTTGGTGTCCCTTGATGATAGACATGTAACCTGTAAGCCAAAGGAGCCCTTTCCTCCCCTCAGTTGCTTTTAGACATGGTTTATTGCCCAACAGAGAGCAGGCTAAGCAGGTGTCTTCAGAAGCCATCATTCCAACAATCCTGCGGGCCATACTCCTTAAGCTCCTTTCTGTGTTACCCACTAATAAGTTGTACGAGGATTCACTCCAGGATTTAGTGGTAAGAAAGGTCGGACCCATCACTTCCCCCTGGGACTTGGTGGCTTTACACTTCAGTCCCCATATCTCAGACATTAGGGCAAATTGTGTACATTAAAAAGAAATATGATTTGAAGCAAAAACTCACTTCAGCTCCTTGACCCCAAAGCAAGAAAGAGGTCAACACTGTCTACTCAAGGACTTTCTTAAAGTCACCAGTGAGTCATGTACTTTTCAGCGTCTGGTGCTGAGGTCTTCTCACTTGGGTCTATCTCAACAATGCCAACCCTGGTCCATTTCTCTGCTTACATCTCAGACTATGAAAAAGTCGAGGTCACTGCGCCAGGGCACACGGCCTGTAAATTTTCCCCTCCCAGACTAAGTGTTCTGTGCACAAAGTGGCATGTGTGTGTCTCCAGCTAGACTTTGCTGACACCGGAGACGATGAATCAAAAGCAGGGACTGGTCTTTGAAAGACCCAGAGAAATTTATGGCTCAATTTAAAACCACTTGCAGTTTATCAAAGCAAAGGAAATGGAACGGGCAGCTCCAGGGCAGAAGTGAAGAGGAGCCCTCACTGTCCAGTTCCGTACCCCAGGAGACCCTCCCCACAGTCCTGCTCTGCAGCTCCCACGGCCTCCCCAACAATGCACAGCTTAGGCAGAGTTCCTAAGTCTCCAGACTGCCTTTTGAGCCTTGCCTGGCTGGAGAGAGTCCATGGCTGCTGGCCATGGTTGAGGTTGACAGCGAAGCAGGAGAAATACAAAGTGTGGGGAAGCACAAAGCTTGAACCTTCTCAAATTTGACTGCTGACCTCTACAGCCTTTCCAAAGCAGCCACTTTTCTTCATGGGGGTGAGTCTGTGACACAGAAGATTTGTCATCAGTTGGTCTTTTGTGCTTTGAAAGTACATAGTTGTCCAGTTTGGGGGCTACATGAACAAGCGGGTTGAAGGAAATTGGTGGGTTGCCATATGTATGATCCAGGCTCTGGGAGATAGAGGCACCTGGCAAGGATTGCATAGTTTGAGTCCCCTGGTTCTTATGGCTTTGGGGAACAAGGACTTGATGACAGGGACTTGAGCACTTGACAAATTTCTCTTTCATATTAGAAGTTTGGAGATGAATACAGATTGGTCTTAGTTCAGTAGCAAAAAAGATGTTGGAGCAGCGGTCTCTCTGATTTCTGTGGGCTTTCCCTCATTGCCTCAGGTGGCTGCTGCAGCTCCAGCCATTACAGTCTGAACCTCAGGAAGCAGAAAGGTGAGAGGGGAACTCTACTGGGAGTCTCAGCCAGTGACATGTTCTGGTTACGTCACACACACCACAGCTAAATGTAAAGGCTGTTGGAAATACTGGTTTTGTTTTTTTCTCCGTATTAGGCACTCTTGTTCACCAAAAGCTCAGGAGAAGAGGAAGATGAGGAGCAGGTAGAAAAGAAGCTTCTTTAGAAATTCCCAACTGACATGCAGTACCGGAAGCCTGCCCTGAGAGTCACACAACTGAACTTGTGTGGGTTTCATCAAGCTTTCCTGTATTAGTCACTCCTGAGTTCGCACGGAGCTCTTTGCTTCAAAAGCTCATTGGGGGTCTGGAGAGACAGCTCAGTGAGGAAAAGGCTTGCTGTGCAAGTGTGAGGACTGAAGTGTGGATCCCAGCACGGGCACCAACGCCAGGCAGATGTGTGGCTGTGGGCGCCTTTGGGTAAGCGGGCTTGCTAGACTCGCCAAATAGTGGAGCTATGGGTTTGGTTTAGAAATCTTGCCTTGGTAAAAAAAAACAAAAACAAAAACAAAAAAAAGTGGAGGACAACTGAGGGAGATACCTGACATTCACCTCTGACCTCCACATGCATCTGTGTACAGCACACATGTACACCCAAATGCACACACCACAGACACACACAGCAGAGACATACACATACAAAAAATTAAAATAGAATTAAAGAATTTAAAAAAATATGCTATTTTTTCTCACTCTAGGATCAGGAGTCATACCTCATAGATTTTAGTAGGTAAAAAGATGCTTTCTGACTTTATCTTTGCATGAAACAGCATGTTTACTAATGATTGTGGGTCCATGCAAAAAGTGTGTGTGGGGGGGGGGACCTAGCACATGCGTAGCAGGAGCAAAATCATTTCCCAAATGTCCGGCGGTGGCCCTGACAACTGAAGCTACAAGAGTGAGCACTATTCACTGATAGAAACATAGGCACATTAGAGAGTACTAGGAATGTCCCCAAAGTACATCTGTAAAGTAAGTGTGGTATATTTCCTAATTTAGCATCTTATATGTTGTATAAATTTTTAAAAAGTATATCGAGAGTTGACATCTCAGGCAGTGAAATGCTTGGCACAGTCATGCGAGTGCAGAGACCCAAGTTCATTTTCAGTATCTACTTTTTAAAAAGCCAGATGTGGTGGCACGATTTTGTAATCCCAGCGAGCTGGAAATAGATGCCTGGGGCTCCCATTCAGCCAGTCTAGCCTGTTTGGTAACCTCCAGGCCTGTCTGAAAAAGAAAAACAGCAAATGACGGCTGGCACCCAAAGAATGACCCGAGGTTGTCCTCTGGCCTCCATACACATGTGTACGTACACAAGATATAAGCACACTGAAATTTGCATCAAGTGGCACCTTTCCTTGAGATGGCTGCATAGGCCTCAGCTTCACCAGATGTGTTGTTCTGGGGTTCTTCAAAAATTGCTCTGTCTTCCTCTGTCCAGAGTGACCCGTCCTGTCACTCTGGAGAGCCAAAGTGGTGTCCTAGCCATGATGATGGTTGTGAACTAGAAACTGAGCATCCTGGCTCTCTTGACGGCCTCTGTGGACCCTGCAGTCACTTTCCGTTGCCAGTCAGGGGACTCTTTGCCTCTCAGTCTGTGACCTGCTTGTTCACAGCCCTCTACTCTGCCAATCCGAAGGGAGGCATTTGGCCAGTCTCTCTTGATTGCCACATGGTGAGCCTTAGCTCACAATGGCTGCTTGGTCTGGAGTGATCCTAGACATTTGAAAGTGACATTGCTGTTCCTAACAAGCTAAGACTACTCCAGCCAAAGGTAAAAATTTACATTTCAATGATCAGCAAGTTTTAGCACACTTAAGAAACCTGCCTGGGTGCTCAGCCCCTATGCACAGGTTTTGCTAATGAATTTGGCAGGAGGAGTTGCATTCCTAGGTTAAGTCTAAGAACAAAAAAGACCTGTTTTTCCTGTGTAATGAATTGCTGAGAAATTATTCAAAATGTGACTTAGAAAGCCTCTAGCCATTGAGCTCAATTCCCTGGGCCGTGAATTAGATAAAGGGCTTTATTTTTATGAGCCCACAGAGGGAGGCCTCTGAGGATTTATGCAGGTGAGGAGAGAATGTCTGTGCTTGCCACCGCCTCCTCCTAAGAGCCCATCACAGTGCAGAGGCCCAGAGACCTTACATGCCAACGCCAAGGCCAAGTGGAGCTACTACAGGGAGGACTGGACAGTGCACATTATTGTCTGACCCTAGTTCAGAGCTGCAGCACACACTGGAGCCAGGCAGGGCACTGAGCCTGCCCTGCACTGGGAGTCAGAGTGGCTGGGAGAACAGGCCGTCACCATCCTAAAGACATGTCCCTGTCCCCTTTCTCCAACATCAATTCAGTTGAGAAGCCCTGAGTCTCCTGTGCCACTAGGATTGTAGGATACATACGAAGGAATGTTTGAAGATGCTTTTGAAAGAAGATCAGAATCCCTTGCACAAACAGAACTCTAAGAACGAAAGACGAGAGACAGGCAACAAGGTAGCAGACTTAACAGTCCTTTAACCAAGCTGTCCTTTGGATAAGGCTATCCACAGGCACATGAACCTTTTCAATGCAGTGATCTTTCTTCTCCTAAGTGCTGTCTGGTACAAGAGGCACAGCCCATTTTAGTATGAGCAGGCTGGATATCTTAACTTTGATTACCTATGAGGCTACATGCGTGCTGAGAGTCATGAGTGTCTCAGATTGCCTGTGCCCCATGCTTATTGCCTACCTGGCTGTGTGTGCCCTTGGACTGTCCGTTTGGAGACCTGACCTGGCTCCCTCCAACTGCTTGGGCAGGAGGACAACCTGGATGTGACACCTGTCAGTCCAATGGTGGCCAAGACACTTTGGCAACACCTACCTTGTCCCCCAGTTCCCAAATGTTCCCCAGAAAGACTATCCAGCACTCTTATGTGACTAGTAGCCATGAAAAGCACAAAGGATTTTCTCTGTAAAACTAAGATACCTGGTATGAGAAGGAAAAAAGCAAATAACAAACAAGAGAGAAAAATACAATGGGCAAAATTGTTAATAGTATTGTATCAGTCCACTCCAGTACGACAACTAAAAAAAGATCAAAATGCTCTTCCTTCCTAGTACCTGTGTTGAGATGCCATTATTAAGATGGCGAATATCTCCATCTTTTAAATTCTAATACCTATCTTGCTGAGGCAGAAGAAAACATAGACTTAAGAATGTGTGTTACTTCCCAAGAGCTAGAAGGGCAGATTGATACTAACAGGAGTTCTGGTGGATGAATTCTGGAGTTGTGGCCCAGAAGCTAAGAGGTTCAGTTGGCAAGAATCCACAGGAAATTGATTGACATTTGAATTACCAGCTGGCCCTGCCAGACTCTCTTAACTTGATGGTTAGCCTTGCCACCCTAGTCCTGTGTCTGGTCACCTGGTGGCATATTAGTGTGTATCTATGCCAGTTTTCCTCTAATCCAATATATCTGTGTGAAGTGCAGAGCCCAGCATTGAAGAAGGGGCTTCCCGAGAGAAAATAATCAGTTTAACTTACAAGACACTTCAGGAATTCTTGATACTTGTCTGTCTGTCCTTTTTTTCTTTGAATATTGCTTCATTTTTAAATTCAGCATGTTGTTTAACTTGAAGTATAAATAAATATCACACACACACACACACACACACACACACACCACATCTCTCAGAGCCCATTTCACCTGCTCTGCTTGGCACCTGCCTTCAGTCCTTCCTCTTAGGCAATGGTGAAGTGGATTCCTTTTCCTTGTAGAAGAAAAATCCATGGCTTGTTGCCCTTGCGGATGATGAAGATGTAGGAGAGGAGGGTGGAGATGCCATGACCGTTGACATCCTTCATGTGGAGCATGTCAAATTAAATGAGGTGGTGCTCCTGGTTGGCAATGTCACCCATGTGCCCCAGATTGGCACCTCTGGTCACAATGGACAGGTTGCCGGCATTGGACTTGATGGCGTCAGTGATATTGCCACTGTCCAGAGACATCAGCACGGTGTTGTTGACCTTAAGTGGGTCGAGGTAGCAGATGGTGTGCGTTTATCAGGAGGCGCAGGGTGTCCTTGGTGCCCAGTAAGACCTTCCTCATTTTGCAACAGCTTGTACTTGGCCTCCCCGGGGATGATGTAGTGTACAGCGAAGTGGCCCTTGGTATTGCACACCATGCGGAAGTTCTTGCCATTCTTGTTGATGCTGACATTCATGAAGGTCGCTGGGTAGGGCATATTGGTTCTGACCTTGCCATTGACCTTGATGAGATGCTGCTTGCAGATCTTCATCTTGTCTTCCATCAGTACATACTTGAGTCTGTTCCTGAAGAAGGACAGAAAGTCCCAGAGGTGGCATCCAGTGGTGCCCAGCTGCCATACGGTGCTTCATGGGACCCCTCGAGAGCCATGGCGGGGCAGCAAGCACATGCGTGAAAGTGGAGTGTGCCATTTTTCTTTTCATTTTAAAGTTCTCTTTCTCCCACACCTCACCTCATGCCTTTTACTATAAATTCAGCCCCTGTGTTTCTCTATCATTGCTATCTCAGACGGAAATGGGTTGGCAGCTCTACAATCTCCCCTGGAATCTGGGATTCATCTGGCATTTGCTTTCCCTAGAACAGAGCTATGACCAACTGCCCAGTCTTTAGTTACTTGTACAATTATTGCTCCTGTTTTTTTATTTGTGCACCCCCCATGCTCATTAGTGTGAAGTGGTTTTTTTTGTTTGTTTGTTTGTTTGTTTTAAATGCTAAGTCATTTCTTTGAGGTCTGGAGGGTTCACTTGGCTTTTTACCAAGACCTGTTTCTTCAGGGGTGAGAACTCTCTAGAGCCATCACTGCAGAGTGGAGCCCTATCCTACATGGGAAAACAGATACAGAGACTTCTTGTTTACACACCTTCTGGTGCCTACTGTCACTCTCTCCCATGCCAGCAACACTTGCTCACTGGTTGCTGGGTCAAGGCTGGATGTGGTATTCACTGTGGGATGACAGGTCACCTGTTCTTTGTGGCCCTGCCTATGTTGGTGCCCTGCCCTGCCTTCTCTCTCTGCATGGCTCACACTGACACCTTGCCTAAATTAGAGCTGAAAGCCAGGAGACATTAAACTTTGTGACAGACGACCTCCACCCCCTTTTTCTGTTGTGGTATTCCTTTCCCTGTAGATAGTCACAGGATTGTGACCTCCCAGAGTGACTTCCTGAGTTGGTGCTGGCTCTGCTCTTTTCCCTGATTTCCCAAACTTTCAAATCCAACTTTTATCTAAAGCAAAGAATTTAACACCCATTCTTTTCTAGATAGTCTCTCTCTTTTCAGCCCATTTATTTCTAGGTTGAAACATTAAAAAAAATAGTGGAATTTAAAAAAAAAAGAGAAGTGTGTGTGTGTTACTCACACTTTGGGGTAGGAATGGTAACATTAAAAGCAAGGAAGCCAGGAAGGTAAGGACACTTGGGTCTTCTACCAACAGACTTGGGTTCAATTCCCAGCACCCATGTGACAGCTTGGAGCTCTCTGTAGATCCAGTTCCAGGAGATCAAACACCCTTTTCTGACCTCTGTCAGCACCAGGCACACACAAGGTGTACACACATGGCTGCAAACAGGCAGTCACCCATCCATAAAAATTAAAAATAAATCCTTGAGTTTTCTGGGAAACTATTTTGCTTACCATAAGTAGAAATTATGCCACCAAGGAGGAAACCAGAGCTTTAGAAGCAACAGAACAGATTTTAGATGACATCATCGTCCCCAGATATTTCTAAAACATCACATCCCCTGGGCTATTCAGTCCAAGAACAAATACTGTATGTTCTAAGTTAGCTTGAGTTAAAGTCCTCTCCTTTAAATCAACCCATTCCTAGTAAATATATGTGTTATCATTAGGATAATAAAGACTTATCTAAGGGACACAAAGAAATTGTGGAGGAGACAAGTGGTGGGTGTTAGTATGCTAAAAGGACACTTGTAGTGAGTGACACACAATACAGGCTCACAGCAATCAACAGGCTTGGCTTTTCAAAGTATTTATTCACTCAGAGGGAGTGTGACATTTAAAAATAAAAGAGTCCTTTTACTATAGAGCCCAGATAGTTATGACATGAAAACAACAGTCTTCAAATCTGCTGACTAAAGCTGTTGGAAATCCCTGTGTGATGAAGCATCTTGAAGGAAACCCAACTGTTTTTCAAGCTTTGGGAACCAAAGCGGAATGAATTTAACAACAAATCTCTCTGCCCTCCTACTTTGTGGGTAACTACAGAGGGATGAGCTAATTGCCAGTGGAGCATATCACACGACGACCTGTGATTTATTTTAGGATGGGGTTCACTTGCAGGTACCACCCACTGGCAACACTGAAAAGACAAAGTAAAAGTAGCAGAGGCCTAAGTTGGACAGGAGCTTCCTGTCTTCAAGGCGTGCGGGGTCTCTCCCAGCAATCTGTTCTACCCTCTTTGGAGCTTTGGGCTGGTCCCCTCCGGGCAGCTAGGTGGATATACTAGCCAAGAGTATAGCCCTCCCGGTACACAGACTTCCCCCAAGTCACAGAGAACTCTATGACCTAAGCTTAGCCCGTGTGGTCACCCCAACTATTTATGAGTTAAAAACGCTCTTTCAAAGATGGCAGCCTTCCCAGCTAAGGATCAGAAATTATATTACCAAGAAGAAGCACAGGCTTCTGGGGGCCAGCTAGCAGTTGGTGTGTGCCAGAGCCTGGGGCAATAGGCAATGACAGGAATGAAGGATCCTGAAGTTTTCAAGGCTAAAAACATCATTGCTTTCTAAAGTAGATACATCTTAGCAGAACCTGATGAACTGCATTTGATGATAACCACTTCATCTCTTGGAGTCTCAGAAAATGGTTGGACTACAGATTTCTCTGCTTTGCCTTTCATAAAAATCAAGTTCCCTAAATATTCTCTAGAGCAGTGGTTCCCAACCTTCCTAATGCTGTGACCCTTTAATACACTTTCTTCTGTTGTGGTCTCCCCTAAACATAAAATTATTTTATTGCTGCTTCCTAACTGTAATCCTGCTACTGTTATGAATCGTAACGTAAATATCTGATAGGTGAACCCAAGGGGGCTGAAATCCACAGGTTGAGAACCGCTACTCTAGATATTTCCATTATCCATGGCTCTTTAATCATTATATTGGATAGGCTGTTCATATAGTTGCTAATAACGGCTATAAGTCAAGAATTTAATGATAAATGTAAAATATGAGTATACCTCTTGGTATGCATCTTTCCAAGTGTGTTTTCTGAAAACGTAAGCAAAACAATCCTATCTCTTAGACTACAGAATTGCACTTAGCTGAAGCCTTGGGACAATGGTAAGAAGACCAGCTCACTACGGATGATGCTGACACACACACACACACACACACACACACACACACACACATACACACACACATACACACACATACACACACACATACACACACACACATACACACACACACATACACACACACACACATACACACACATACACACACACACATACACACACACATACACACACACATACATACACACACACATACACACACACATACACACACACATACACACACATACACACACACATACACACACACACACACACACACATACACACACACACACACACACACACACACGCACACACAGGGCTTTCTCAGCTCTTTCACATCTACCAGTGCTTACCTCCATTCACACCTCCTTCCAACATCTGAAAGGCATGCTCTCAAAGCTAGGGAACTACTAATGGGTGTGATGGTGCACACCCTTAATCCCATCATTTGAGAAGGATACACCCTTAATCCCAACACACTAGAGACAGAAACAGTACATCGCTCTGCAATGGTTTTGCTGGTTGGTGAGACAACAGTCTCAAAAGGACAACACAAACTGCAGGGTCCCAACAGCATCCAATGCCAAAGTAGTTCCATGAGTTCATTGA